>UESW01002669.1:0-37741 GCA_900491605.1 Calamus simplicifolius | reverse complement strand
TTTAAGTTAATGTGAATACCCATAAAAATGTCTGAGTTTCTATGTGTTTATGAGAAATCTTAAAGTTTGCAGACCAAACTCCCGCGAGCTTCCTGTCGTGGATGATGTGGTCGAGACTAATATGGATTGAGAGAAACTAAAATATTGTCACGAGAGATGGCAACGCAGTGGTCGGTTTTTGCAACACTGGCTGAGATTTTCTCTTGCAACTCCCACAGGGAACGATTTTATGTACTACCTTCGGTGCATGAATGTGTGCACCAGCATGGCTATTGACCGTGCGCTCATTGGCTATGCCTTCATGCGGGCACACGTGACATGACCATAGGCCATGACGCATTCTGCACGTCGCATCTGCACAAGAACGCGGCCAATGACGCTCTTGGTTGCACACTTCTGCACCAAAGGCGGTGCAGGAAGACTTTTCCTTCCCACCAAGCATGATTTTCTCTGCTCACTTTCCATCATCAGCCTTCCACATTATTCAACATTGGTGCATTACCTTTGCTCTTCTCTTCTATTAATCGTTGTTAACCTTGACCTGTTTTGAACTATGGAGGGCAAGGAACGACTCTAGAGAACAAAAGATGAATTTCCTTTCAATTTTCCTAAGTAGCTTCGAGAAGCTCTTGAATCACCAGCCCCACGAGGCTTGAGGAGGGTTTCAAGATTTACAATCTAGCTCCGTGCACTTTCAAACAAGGCGAACAGTTCCCATGTTGCGATGGCAGCACTGAAAGATGACATCAAAAGACAAGAGCTTCGAGACGTAACCTATCATAATCAAGAAGAGAGCCTTTAGACTCGCCTCCATGGGTTGAAGAATGGTACAGCAAAATAGGGACAATTGCATGCTATAATTTCTTTATTAGTTGTGTTTATTTTTTTTATTTTTATTTTTTTTTTAAACTAGTACAAGCTTCTCTCTGATTTGTCTGTCTTGTTAGACTTTCTATATTTTGCGTTTAGAAATGTCAAAATATATTGGATTTCGATAGACACTTGTATTATGATATTTGGTTCATAATCAATGATGCAAATTTTGTTTTCTAATAATTTTTGATGATGTTGATCATGATCATCATCGTGCATTGTCAATTTAGAATGTCTATTGTCGGTTTTATAGAGTTGAGGCTACGAATCCTTGCAGGGTGTTGATGAATTGTGCGTCCCAAAGTGATACATGTTGGGTCGCTACAACTTGGGAATTACTTCTAGAAAATAAGTCATTATTCAATGATCTCTTGGTCTAGGAAATTAGGGCCCATTTGGCAACGATTTGGGTTAGATTTTTTGTATTTGAAAAAAAAAAAATTCAACCCATAGAATAAAAATGTGTTTGGATGGATCATTTTTGAAAACACTTTTTTGAAACGATCCTAAAAATCTAAATGAATTAGAAAAACGTCGGAGCAATATTTTCTTCGAATTCATCACAAATGTTTTTCAATTTTTTTCTTTTTCAAAATGCTCGAAACTCGCGGATTCTCTTTTTTCTTTCTTTCCGCGACCTTTGTCCATGTGATTCGCTGCCACATTTCTTTGCACGATCTATGGCTTTCTTTCTCTCTGATTTGTGCTTCATCAGCGATCCGCTTGTGCTGCGCCTCAAAATCTCCTGCAAAGAAGAGTCTGTTTGGTAGTTTTAGATCTATGCTTCATCGACTTCTTCCGAATCCGGGTTCTGGTGCATCTTCGTCACGTCTGCCCCTCCTTCTCTTGTTGTCCTTCTGGTAAGATCTTAGGGCTTTTTATTGTTTTTAAGTTCAAAAATAGTTTTCGAAAATACCAACCAAACATATTCTTGAATACTAAAAATCAATAAATTACAACTCAGATTTTTTTGATACAATCCATGTTTTCAAAAATAGTTTTCTAAATCACAAACCAAACAGGGCCTTAACTTTTTACCGATAGTCAAATGTGCTCTCAAGAGTCGACAAAATGCTGGATCATGGGATTATATTCCAATTTTAATTAATGTCATCACAAGTGATTTAGTCTCAACCGAAGCTATCATAGGATTTTGGGTCAAGCATTAGAAATTCAGAGAATAGATGCATTGCTTGTTGAAAGAGTTGTTGAGCCAATCAGGTTGGCCCACCAAGCAGCGAGTGGGGGTCGCCCTTCCCTATGCCAAGAGACTATCTGATGTGTTGTAGGAGCTTGGGTGTGCCCTTCTCTAACGTGGACCATTTCCGAGACGTTGTGCAGGTTCATCCTTTATCTTCTTATATGGCATGCTATTTCTCCTTTGCCCTGCTCCCCTATCAAGCACTATGAGTTCCTCTTCATCCCTAGGTCTACCCCCTCCTCTCTCTCCATTATTCTCTCTCTCTTACTCTCTCTCTCATACACACACATATGGCAGTGAGACAGGGGTCACCTCTATTCCACCAAGCAGCCAAAATAAGGGCGGCAAAGGGCTACCCCTCTCTCATTCAGGAACTTAGCTCTGTCCTTGCCCAAAGTCCCTTTCTCTATAACGCTCTAAGCCCACACCTATCATCGTTAGCGGATCGAACCATATGGTCCAAAAACTCAAGTAAAGTTAATGGATAGCAAGTAAACTTAAGTTATAAGAATATGATATATTTCTTTTCCATTCGATGTGGAATTAAATTTGGAATATCACAATCTTCGAACTCCATCACCATCCCATGTAGCCCTTCCCTATGCCCACGAACTTACGCATACTCGATCGGGGCTTTGATTCCATCCATGGGTAGCCCTTCCCCATGCTCACAAACTTATGCATACTTGGATAGGTTCTTATACTATTTGCAACACCCCAATCCCACTTGCTGGCCTAATTAACTTCATTAGCGCAACAAAATCATATAGCCCAAAAACTCAAGTGAAAGTTAATTGGTAATAAGTGGACTTGAGTTATAAGTATATAACCTATCTTTTTCACATCGGATATATGACTATATTTGGATTATTACAATTTTCTCTTTTTATAACATAAACTAGCTAAAATCTACCTCCGAGTTGGGTCGTTAGTGCTACATGGCTGGCTTCACGCCATGGCGAGACTCTACCATTGTTTTATGGTAGCCTTTACCTCACGTCGATCAACTTTCACTCGAATTTTTGAACCACATGATTTTCGTCCGATAATGAGGTGGCTTGGGGTGTTACAAATGGTTAGTTTATGAAAGTTGATGGGCATGAGAAAATGGCTATTCATGAGATGATGATAGAGTTCTGCTATGACATGGAGCCATCCTTGCAGCACCAATGATCTAGCTCATAATAGATTCGGATTAGCTTGTGGCATTCGACAAAAACGTCGCAATTATAAGAAAGAAAGATTGTAATATCATAAATTTAGTCCCACATAAGAAATAGATATGTTATATGCTTATAAATCAAATTTATTTACTATTTATTAATTTTTATTAAAATTTTGGACCACATGGTTTTGATCCATTAGAGTCATATTCTTATATTTCTTTCTCTTCGGGAGATAAGAGGTCATTCCCATTTTGCCATCTCTATGTATGCACAAATAGAACTATTCTCTTTTTCGCACTCATTTTCTTCTCTTCCTTCCGCCCTTTCCCGAGCGAGTTGTGCAGTTGAAAGAGGGACAGTACCCCCACCTTTGTGCCAAAGTATTTGGCTCCCTCCACCCAAGCAACCCATGCTTTCTCTCTCTTGCCTTCAAATCTTCTCTCTCCATCTCCTTCTCGTAGTATTGACCTAGCTAGCTAGGTGTGATAAGGGGTATGGGATGATGTCCCTCATTCCACCACCCCACATGCATGCATGCCTTTCTTCTTTATATAGGACGCAATTCTCAACCTTGCCATGCTTGGTAATTCCACTGGTCAGCAAAAAGGACACGTCCACCACAAAATTAAAGGGTTTTCTTTTATACAAGACCTCGTAATATATCTTTTGCTCATCATCTATTTATATATATTATAATAATATAAAAATATAATAAAAATAATTTTAATATTTTATGATTAGTAATCTTAAATTCTCATAACATGCCAAACATGATAATATTAATTAGGCCATCGATGATCTTTAATAACTATGATATACCACATCAAATATGATAATATTTAATCATCGAGAATTAAATCATCTTAAAATTAAGATTACTAGTAATCCAAGATCATAAGGATGACCCAAAAATGATGACCAAATGCATTTTCAAAAACAGAAACATGACCTAAACTTTGAACCCATGCATGCATTCACGACTAGTATCAATAAACAATGAAGATATAATTATAACTAGTAAATAGATGGAAGATCTCACAATCAATTCCATCTAGAATTAATCTAATCACTAATCCTTATTCATAATTAACACCATTTGCAGACGATCATTAATAAATTATGTCAAAAAGTAAATTATGTCAAAGTGAAGCTTAATGCATCTTTTTATATTACCAAAATCAGTCGAGATGACTTCTCCAAGCCAATGAGCTACCTCACTTGATTCTCTAAGAGAAGATTTGATTCATGGACTGTGAAATTTTATCCTAACATCACATTACCACACATGTGATTCTTGAAATTTAGATCTTTGAGCATATAAGATATCATCTATGTTAATTTGATTCGCACAGTGATCAAATTGCAAATTATTGCGTATCTTATACTGATATTTGATTGACAAGTCATATTATTATGTATTTAGATAGATAAGCCTATTATCATGAATTTAGATAGAAATATATTTAAATTCCAAAAATACCCTTATTTTCTTAATTAAAAAGAAACCAAAATAGATTAATATTTTCAAATACATTACTGATATATTATATAAAATATATAATTAACACATAATAATAGAATATATTTTTAATATAACATAATATAATAAAATAAAAATATATTATTATAATAAAATATTTTAATAAAGTATTATTAAATTATTATTATTATAGTAAAAAAATTATATGGCCAATTTAATATTTATTATATTATATTACATTATATTATATTTTATCAATATATTAGTATGCAAAAAATTCTATAATAGTTATATAAATATAATTATATCGAAATAATTAGTTATTATATAATTTGATGTAATATTTGTTATTTTTTATATTAATATGTAGTAAAAAATAATTAATATTTTAATATAACATTATGTAATATTTTATATTATTTTATCAAAAATGTATTTTGTTTTAAGGTGTAATATGGGAAAAAAACAAGAACATCTTTACTAGCTGATAATATGACATCATTTAAGCTCCCATAGATAATTAGATTTTTTTGTTTGCCATAATTCAATTGTCAAAGCAATGTAAGATTTTGGTTATCAATTTTAAATGTGCTAATAAAACATAGCAATGTAATATTATTATTAAATATTATCGTAAGAACATTGGTAGCAGATAATCTATCCAGATTATTGATAATTTAAATGACCCTACCAGATAACCATATTTGATACATGTTTTGAATATCAATCTATATTATAGAGGTAATCTATATTACCTCAGAAAGGGGTGGTTATCAACATAACCAGAGATGTGATAATATGATAAATTATTTTTTAATAAAATTATCCTTTTTTTTTCTTTGATCGATCTCTACTCGCATCCTTCTCTACCAACCTTGCTAGAACCTTCAGGTCGAAGGTCCCGACCCACATCCTCTTTTGCGAAGTCGAGCTACAGATCTTCGCCGCCCAGCGGCCCCACAGCATGCCCCATGGCATGCCAAAAAATATCTTTCGATCGGTAGCCTCCAGCATTCTTACTGGTCGCTTTGAATATCATTTATAAATATAATTTTTTTAAACATTATCATTGATAAATATAAATTTTTAAATCAAATATAAATAATATATAAATTTTTATAAATTTAATTTAAAAATATTTAAAATTTTGATGTTATATGATTGATAATTATTTGTCATACCAAACACAGTAATCAATATTACTGTTGCATTATTTGTGTATATCAAACATAGTAATCAACATTACTAGTAATCTATCAAGTGGTAATCTATTTTATAGATAATCTACATTACTATTCAGGATTGCTGGTGATACATCAAACGTAAAAAGACTTTATGAATCAAATGTTTGGAAGAAAATAAAAACAATATCCTTCAATTCAAGAAGGAAAGACGGAAAGTCTACTATTATCCTTTCTTTAGATATTTTATTCCCCCTTTTGTTCCTATGAGATCGCATGAGGGAATTCTCTTTTCCCATATGCATCCAACTTACCATCTCACTAGAGTACTAAGCGCTATGTAGGTACCATGCGAGTTGCTAACGGTCCTACCATAGTATCATGTCAGATACCATTCAATTCATCGAATAAATGGTTGGGTCAACCCAGTTCTTAAAGCACTCCGCTGTGTGTTGCTGGGTGCTCTTTAAGATTTGTGCTGCATCTTTGTCTTCTTCGTATTTCCGATCAACAGTGTATGAGCTATGTCACACCCTTTTGCACCCTCTCTGGCAGTGTCTGATGAGCTGAGGAAGGCCGAAGGACCATGGCATCATGCTCCGGTTGGCTGATTCGAGTGGGCTACCCCATCACCCTCCCTGACTAAGACTGCGGAGCTTATCCGACTGTTCCCGGACATCATCCAGGTTCCAGTTTAGTCGTTGGAGAATGAGGTAAGAAAATGGGGGAATCAGGCGATCCTTGCCTGGTGTCTCTCCTGGTGGGTTCCGTCGAAGGCAATTGTCAGGAAACTTCATCGCGCTAGCATTCCGGGGGAGGTTGATGCGATTTCCCGGGCTCACCAGTGCTTCATCCTCCATTTCTCAGACTCCCAAGCCAAAGCCTTAGTCCTTGGGAGGCCCTGGGTGGTTAATGGTCAGGTGCTTGCGACTGCGGAATGGAAGCTTGAATTCATTTTGGCTGCAGATTCTCTACTTCAAGCACTGCTTTGGATCCACCTTCCTCTTCTTCCTATGGAATTCCGGGCAGAGGACATCTAATCCTCTATTCTATCGATGGCTGGGGAATTCCTGTTTGTGGATGACTCTACCAAAGTGAGGAATCGGGGGGGCTTTGCCTGTGCTTGTGTCTGTGTTGACCTAGCCAGTCCCCTTTGGCCAAGGGCGTGTGTCCGAGGGATCAGGGGCCCTTATGGTAGTAGTTCTCTTACGAGAACATTGATGGCTTCTGTTCTCGCTGTGGCTCCTTGCACTTTGTAGGGTCTTGCGTGTCGTCGGAGGATCAGGCACCTTCATTGACTGGCCCCATGTTTGGCCCCTGGATGACTATGATCCAGCGCCATAGGCCAACTCAGGACCAGAATTCAGCGCCTAGGGAGATGGCTCAGCCATCTTCTGCTCCCTCCCCTTTTCTAAGGACGTTTGGCAAGTACCTAAGAAAATTTGCCGCCGACAGAACGGCCTGTCCACTGCCGTTCCAGGGGTTCAGTCCATTCAGGGTTCAAAGCGAGGGGGTCTGTCCTCCTCCTCCTCGGCTGGGCTGATGACTCAGGAGACAACGGTTCATTCCCTCTCTGTGTGCCGAGCTATTGATAGTGTGCCAGTTGCCACTGTGGAAGGGATCCAGACTGATAACCTGAAGACTGATGGCCTCCTGCCTGAAAGCAGTGAGGCCAATCCTTTAATAATTTGAGCTTTGGGAAAGGGCCGAGTAGCCCGAAGTCCCGTAAGGAATCCAATTCGTGTCCATCTAAGCGGGCCCACCCTGTGGAGCCTACGACATAGAGAGTTCCTTCTAGATCCTCTAAAGCAAAAGGGAAGGCCCTTCTCGTAGTTAAAGGCAGTGGGCATGCATCCTTTACCTTTTTGGCTTCCTCAGACCCTGTCCGAGGGTCGGATATTCTGTCTGGTCCAGGGACCAAGAAGTCCTACTGCAAGGTTAGGCCCGAACTTGGGATTGGATCAGTTACCACTCAGTCAAATCAGGTGGTGGGTTGCACCCATGAGTCCACTATGCTGCTACTGAAGTAGGCCATCCAGCCGATTGTTACTATTGAGGTAATGGACTCATCCCAGACTGTTGACTACAGTGCTAAGGGTTTTGGGGAATGTGATGAGGAGATGTCAGGGGTAAAGATCGGGGTTCCCCCCAATCAAGCCTCAAAATGAAGTTACTTATCTGGAATATGAGAGGAGCACTGAAAACATAGTTTTGCTCCTCATTTGAGAGGCTTTTGCAGCTTCATAGTTTTGACATTTGTATTTTATTGGAGACTCGGTTATCTGGGGCCAGTCTGGCTCGATTCTGCAAACTGATATCCAGATCTTGGGAGTCTTATGCAGTTGAGTCTGTCGGTCTCTCTGATGGTATTTTAGTACCGTGGAGGAACGACAATATTAGAGTGGATGCTTTTCATTGTTGTAGCCAACAAGTTTCTATGGTTATATCTGAGGGAAGCTATATTCTTTGGCTCTTATTAGGTGTTTATGCCAGTACAGACTATCGAGAGCATCGAGTACTTTGGGATGAGATTCAGTCTCTTCTTGCCCAGGTATTTTCCTCCCTTATTGCTGGTGACTTCAACTGTATCGTGGAGGCCTCTGAGAAGAAAGGGGGTAGGCAAGCTACTGGTTCTGCTGGCCGTGCTGAGTTCAAGACTTTGATATCTTTATTAGCCTTTTGGATCTGGGTTCCAGGCATCTCAATTCACTTGGTGCAATAATCGGCAGGGTTCAGCTAGAGTCTGGGAAAGATTGGACAGGGCCTTGGCCACTTTTAGTTGGCTTTAGCTTTACCCTACTGTCACTGTCACTCACTTGTCCAGAATTACCTCAGATCACTGTTATGTTCTTTTTTCTACTGATGTTACTATTCAGCGGAGTAGGCAGTTCAGATTTGAGAAGTTCTGAACATCCTATTCTATTGCTCGGACCATCATCTCTTAGGTTTGGAGACTTCTTGTCAGAGGGAATGTCATTTATAGGTTATCTAGGTGCCTGGTTCTGGCTAGACGTCGCCTCTCCAGATGGAATAAAGAGGAGGTGGGGGACATTGTGAGGCAAGTTGAGCAGGTTGAATCTATCATTATTACTCTCCAGGCCAAAGAGGACCAGGAGGGCCTTCTCTTAGATTATGATCTTTCGTCCCTTTATTCCAGCTTGGCGCTCCACCACTCCCTTCTGATGCAGCAGGAGACTTTTTGGAGACAAAGGTCCCAGATCCAATGGATTCAAGAAGGGGATGGTAACACTAGATTCTTTCACTAGGCCACTCTAAAACATCGAGCGGGTAACCACATCCGGCGTTTAGCTAATGATGAGGGACAACTCCATGAGGATGTCCAGATGATCAAGGATCAACTATTTCGTTTTTTTAAGACTAGATGGACTGAGCACACTGGTGATGGTCTCCCTATCTACCATGTTCTGACCCCCAATAGAGTCACTGTTGTGAAAAATGACCTTCTTATCCGGTCGATTACTGCTGAGGATATTTGGATGGCTTTGTGGGATCTGGGTGCTGATAAGGCCCTTGGGCCTGATGGATTTCCTCCTTTCTTCTTTTCTCACTACTGGAGTATTCTGGTTCAGGATGTTGTGCAAGCGATCCAGCTCGTTTTTCAGTTGAAAGTTATTCCCTCTAATTGGAATCGGACTTTCATCACCTTGATGCCTAAACGGCCTGATACTTCCATTCCTCGGTACTACCGGCCTATCAATCTTTATACTACCTTATATAAGGTCTGTGCTTGACTCTTGGTCTCTCGGATGCGTATGGTTATCCCTCGTCTCATTTCTCTGAAGCAGAGAGCTTTTCTCAGAGGGCGTAGTATCACTAATAATGCTCTGTTAGCTCAAGAATTCATGCATGATCTTAAGAGAGCCGCAGGACGTCAATGTCTCATGGCCGTTAAGCTGGACATAGAGAGAGCTTATGACAGAGTGTGCTAGGAGTTTCTAAACCAAACTCTTCATGAGTTTGGGTTTCACGAGCTATTTATTGACTGGATCATGTCCTGTGTTCACTGACCATCTTTCTCTATCCTCATTAATGGAGCCCAGATTGATTACTCCCATTCTGAGGTCGAGTTGAGACAAGGTTTCCCTTTTTTCTGTTTCTGTTTGTCCTCTCGACTGATGCTTTATCTCGAGCTCTACATCAAACTCAGCAGGGCTCTGTCTACTTCCCTACAGGGCTGGCCCCTAGGGGCCCTCGATGTCTTACCTACTGTTTACTCATGACTACATTCTCCTGGGCAGGGCTACTGTGAGTAATGCTACCACTTTTGCCACTATTCTTCAGACTTACTATCTGTTGGACAGAAAGTTAATCTATGTAAATCCTTAATTTGTTTTAGCTCGAGGTTGGCTACGACCATGAGGGGGCCTATCTTGCAGATCATGGGCATCTCTGTGCAGGCTGACTGGATATCCTATCTGGGGATACCTATTACTGGGAAAAGGCCAAGGATCTCTGACTTTTGTGACCTAGAGAGGCGGGTCTGAGATCAGCTGGACGGGTGGCAGGTTACTGAGCTTTCTATGATGGCGAGGATTACTCTATTACGATCGGTGCTCTCTTCTCTTCCTCTTTATCTGTTATCTAATGTTGTTGTCCCTTTGACTTGCTTGAGAAGGATTGAGAGATACTTCTGGGACTTCCTCTGGGCCTCGATGCAGGATGGACATGGCGTTCATCTATTGGCTTGGGTACTATTTGCTTGCCGATTGCTGAGGGAGGGCTTGGGATCCAGTCCCTCACTGTTAGGAGGGAGGCGTTGATTGCTAGGCATGCCACTATGTTCTTGCTTGATCCGCACTATATATGGAGCTCATTCATGCATGCCAAATATGGTGACTGAATTTTTTATGCTGATCCACAGCCTTCCTAGGGGCATTCTTTCTTCTGGAAAGAGGTCTATCGGTATGCTCCGGCTATCCTAAACAACATATCGTGGATGATTGGTGATGGAGCCTTAGTGGATGTTATTTGGGATACGTAGATTGTTAATCTCCCCTTGTCTCAATGGCCCACCTTTGTTAGCTCTGCCATTCCTAATAGGATGAGAGTCATTGATCTTACTGCTCAGGATCATTCTACTTAGGATACCCCTTTGCTGTCCAGCTTCTTTGGGGACGATCTTCATCATTGCATTCTTTCTATTCCTCTTGTCCCGGGTCACACTCCCGACATTAAGGTTTGGCGGAGATCCTGTTTGGCCCGTGCTCCTATCAGGGACATCTTCAAGGTTTATAGACCTCATACAAAGCAGTCATTGGATATGGCTTGGATTTGGCACCTTCCCATTCATCCTAGGGCCCATCTTTTTGTTTGGAAGCTTGCACGAAATTATCTTCCTACATGTTCTATGCTCTCTAGGCGAGGTTTGGGCATCCCACCTACGTGCCCGCTATGTGGTACTGAGGAGGGGACGGTTGGCCATGCTATTTTCACCTACTCCAGAGTTAAATAGATCTGGCGGATTACTAGCGACCGGCCTTGGGATATTGGTGCTGCTTCTTATTGTCTCTCCTTCCTCGGCTTGATCAGACTAGACTTGGGGAGAGGCATCCTTCAGAAGGCTACAACGAGGGCTTACATTGCTTATCAAGTCTGGTTATCCCGGAACCGGCTTGTGTTTACTGATGAGTTTACTCCTTCACATAGGGTTGTCAGGATAGCCTTCTCCTTATTAGCTGAGTACACTTTCCATCAAACTGTTCTTGATTCTGATAGCCCTGACCCCTGGGGTTCCCATACTGCCTTGGCAGTGCACCGGCATACAGCCTTCATTTCTTGGGAGCCCCCGCCTCTAGGGTCTATCAAAATCAACTTTGATGGGAGTGTTCGTGGTAGAGCTGCTAGCTCAAGTTTTGTGGTTCGAGGGTCGGATGGTGCGATGTTGACAGCTGGTGGATTCAGCCATATTGACTCCTCGGTGCCTCTAGCGAAGCTGTATGCTTGGGCTAGTATTTTCTTTACCATTCGCAGCCTGGGCGCTCATTGTCTTATTATTAAGAGGGATGCTATTACAGTGATTTGCTGACTTCGCCAAGATTACTGCGATCATGTGCCTACCAATCCCTTGATCTATGATATTCGTTCTCTTCTGCAGGGTGTTCACTGCATCCAGATACAATATATTTATAGGGAAGCCAATGTTGCGGTAGACTGGATCGCTGCTAAAGTGGCCCACTACTTTGATTTTTGAAGTTGAAAGTTGAAAGATCTGTATTTACTTATTTTATATAAATTTTATATTTTAATATATCGAACTTGACTCATTCTAGATTGGTATAATTATTTATCTGTATTAAAAAAAAAAGTGTAATAATACGATTTCTTTTGCTGTATAGCTTTTTTTTTTTTTTTTCCAGATAATTTTACAAGGAAGTAGCTAATAATAAAGGGGATCAAGCAGTTGACCTGGACACAACCACCTATTCAAAATTTCTGTCGTAATATCTACTTTTTAGCCAATCGTCAATTGTCATATCGGATCAGTGAATTGGGAGGTGATTTTTAGTATTTTTTTAATGAAAATTAGAACCATCATGGCTGTTATAATATTATCATAATGAAAATAATAGAAAAAATTGTAGCTTTATTTTTCCACGCATTGTTTATTGGATAATAAATATTATTGAAAGTCACATGATATCTTTGAGAGAAAACTGGTGTAAAACAAATAATAGGATGGTTATCTTTATCATTGTTAAAGTTTGTTATAGTGCTGGACAATACATTACAATGTTTTATCTTTTTCTCTATTATTTAGAATGCAAGATAAGTAATGTGTGCTCAAAACTGTTTTAATTAGAGACATGTGGCCATCAGAATGGATCATATCATTTGAGGTTTGGATTATTTTTAAATTAAGATCATTAAATTTAAAATTAAACCCTAAATGATTAAAGTCTAAATGATTGATCGTTCAATATATATTTCTTTTTCTTGTTCATCTTACATAATTTGTTAAAGGTCAATTCGATTTTTTTCTCTTTTAGCTATTTGATGCTATAAATGTTAGAACAGATAGATACAAAATTATAATTTAATTAGATATTAATAAAAATATTAATTATAAACTTACAAAATATTAAGACAATATAATTAAATAATAATTCATAAAAAATATTTTTAAAATTAAATAAATATCAATTAAACTATAAAATAAATAAATAAATATTATAAATATTTTTAATTTGATAAATAAAAATAAAGTCATACCTAATTCTACTTTAAAGCTGCTGATGTCAATTTTTAATAACACTCAACTTAAAAAAAATATACTTTTAATTCTGTCATTCGTTAACTATCATTAGCATTAACCATATCATATCTAAAATATAAAATATCAAAATATTAACTATATAAACAATCTAATTGATAATATAAAAAAAATATATGATATCATCTAGAAAAAGGTTTAAAATTTAAAATAAATAAAATTAAAAAATATATATATATTTATATTTAAATAACGAATTATGAGTGATAATTGAAGCTTGCACATTTTTTAATCCAATGGGTCACCTTGTGATGGAGAAGGGTTCCCATTCAGCTAGTAAGATCAAGGAAGAAACAGAGAAGCTCTACGTCTTCTTATCTCATTTTTAACAAGGAATCGGTTGGTTGAAGAGGTGATTGGCAGCAATTTAGAGAGGATTGGGAGGCGATCTGGTAGCTGCGGCTCGCTCGCATGTGCAATCGTAGCGCTCGGTTGCTCGGACGCAAAGGAAGAGGAGATGGTCTCGGCTTTGAAGGCGTTGGAAGTGCAATCACCGCGAGAGTCATGGCAAAATCACGACATTCTCGCCAAACATCCCGGTGTTTCGACTGGATCTAAGATTAAAGCGTTAAGGTTTGATTTGCGGTTTTGAGCGAAATTTCTACCGCCTTTAGCGTCCAAGAGCATGCTTATAAGTCTCGTAATGGCTTGGGTCTCGGCCGACGTTCACTGGAAACCAATCATAACACGCGCCACGTGACAAGATAAAAAGAAAAAAATAGTTAAGGGCACTGAAGCTGAGGGAGAATGTGAACCGTCGAGCTGGTATCCTATTTGACGTATTCCGAGATTGCGTTGACACCGAAACCCAGTTCGACGAGTCGATAAGGTTGGGAGCGTGTGGCGTATCGAGATTGCGTTGATCTGGGTTCTGCCGTTTCTCGGAGAGATTAGGATTTGGATTGGGGGCGGAAACCGGATGGTTTCACAAGGAGATTTTTTTTTAAAAAAAAAAAAATCTGAGGAATGGGTTTTGGTGGCTGATATCACGCGCGAAAGCCCGAATGTTAGGGGAGCAATCTTGCGTTTTGATTGAAAGGTAAAGAAGTTCAATTTCGGCAGCATTTCCTGCGAGAATTAGGGTTTCTAGCTGGACTGAAAGCTGATGGATTTGAGGTTCGCGCTGGGTTTGACTGTTGATCTCTTGTCTTTAGAAAAGTATTGACTAAAGGAGGAGGGGTTTGAGGAAGATAGCTGAGGCTGAGAAGAATGCAGCCCAGGCGTCGAAATCCCGGTCATGGAGTTCAGCCGGGTCCGGTGGGGCACGGCTCGGGCTCCGGCCGGATTTCGCCCTTCGGCCGGAACCACGGCCGCGGCGGCTTCAGCCGTGGCAACTCGAAGCCCTACAACCCTCCCTGCAAGTTTGACATCCTCATGGAGGCCGGGCGGCTTGCGGCCGAGTACTTAGTCTCCAAGGGCGTGCTGCACCGGAACTTGCTCCCCGGGAACCGGGCCAATGGGAATCCACAAGAATTCAAAGGGCAGGACAGAGAAAAACCAGTCCCACTGCAGTTTACTGATGGTAGGACTTCGGCCCTCGCTCGACTCGGGGACTCAGTCCGTCATGTTGGCCATGGGCGCAGGAGGTTTAACGATGAATATGATCGAACGGGATCAAGAAGAGAGGAAGGAAAAGGATGGATTTTTATAATAGAAATTATGGTCCAGATTGGGGTCGAGATAGGGGAAGGAATGGGCCTTGGATGGAGAGAAGCAGGGGGTATTCTGATAGTGTGGAAGATGAGGAGGATTTCGCTCCTGGCTATCATAGAGATCGGCGCGGTGGGTATGATGAAGTTGGAAGCAGTGTATCGAGGGCTGCTGGAGATGAACCACCATCAAAAAGCGAAGCTGTTGCTAAATCGGGATCAAAGCTTGATGATACTGGATCAAAGGCGAATTCTTCGAGCACTAGGAAAGATGTGCCAAAGGGCGATGGGGATACGAACAAAGGGATTGATGATGTGAAGGTCCCCAACTCAGGAAACGGAGAAGTTAAGAGTGATGAGAATAGTGAGTTGGAGAAGAAGACTCTGCTGGAGGAGGATGTGGTTGTGAACCATTGTGGCATTGAAGCTGTCTCAGTGAGCAAAGATGGCAGTGATCTGTTAAAATTCTGTGGTTTTGCCAAAGTACCTACCAGACCCCGGTCATCACTGGCACATAGAAATCCAGTAGCTGATCACGTTCCTGGTGCCGGGGGCAGTGACAAAGTTGAAGTTGTTTCCAGAGAAGAGTCTCAGATGATTGTTGAAGAAACTCCAATAGAGAGTTCCTCAAAGGATTCACATACAAAAGAAATAGACAGTCCAAAATGTGAAGTACCTGCTGAATCTGGTGTTCCTGTTGAGCAAACCTTGGAGGAGTCTGTAGCACCTGTTCCTGTAATGCAGAAATTGGAGGCACCGGTAGACCCTCATCTCGAAACCCTTCAAAGCCCTCCAGGTTTTGAAACATCCACAATGATGATATATGTTAAAATGAAGACAGTTTTGCAGAACGAGTTAATGAGAAAGAGGAATCTGGAATACAAGCTAATTCATCTCCATCCAGGGTGTCTCAGAAGAATGGGTTCTCTCGGCTGCATGATTTGAGAGCAACACAATCTAGCCCATTTACTGAGATGGCACCTCAGGATGAAGAAATGATTGAGGCAACCGATCAAGCAAATCCAGATGCTGCTACTTTAGTGCCCAAAGTTGAAGATGAATCTGTTGTCAAGATGGAAGCAGAGAAAAATAATCAACCCACCTTATTTAAAATATGTGACCTTAATCTTATGGAATGTCCTGAGATAACCAAGATCCCCGACAGTCCTGTTTTGGACCAAAGTCATACTTCTGTACCTGCTCTGGAAACTGAAAAGCAACTTCCTGTAATTTTTGGCCTGTCAATTGGTAGCAATGCAAATAATGCATATGACTACAACCAGCTCTCAGATGTGGACAAAGCGATTCCATCGATTGATTTGGAAGCTGATTCCCCAGTTGAAGCCGGTGCCTGTGATTCTTCAAAACCTAAGTGAGCTTCATTAGAAAGAAAAAAGAAAAAAACTTTTTATGTCCTTACTAGTTCATTTATGTAGTTTTCAAACATTATAGGTGATATATCGAAAAGCAAATTTCATATGTCAAGAGACCCATTTTGGGTTTTCATGTGTTGCAAAAGTCAAGCAAAGTGTTGTTTTTAAATTAATCGTGTGATTTGCTAGACTAACTCTTATGTATGCATGAATAACTAAACCATATGTGCTTGTGAAATAGGAATGAAATGATATATCCAAGCCTCGAAAATCTTTTGAACCAACAGACACATACAGATGTTCTTCCTAGCATTCAGAATGGCTATGGTCTTGGTATCCCTGAGTACCTTGGAGCTGATATATCACAGGCGGACCTTAATAATCTTCAGGCTGGAATTGGTCTTCATGGTGCAGAGGTACCATAAATACACTAGTCAGCATAGTTACTCATTTTTGAATTTTGGAAACCGAATGCTCCATCAGCCAGTTAGTGGCCTTATCATAACTTGGACATGATAAGCATTGCAACATTTTCCTACATACGTTGCCATTACAATATCAAAAAATACTAAATATTCTTTGATTATGCTTCTTCTTCTAGGGGTTTCCTGGAGTTGACGATTCAATATATGGATCTCTAGGAGAATAGGTATGCTTGAGTTTTAATTGCTGTTATCTTTAATTTCCTTCAAAATAGAAGCTTAACCACCTGATATGGTCTACAAGATCCATTTTCTGCAGGATTTTATAAAAGCTTAATTATATCAAGGAACCATAAGTCATCATTTCTGGATTGAGCGCTTTTTTCATGTTTGCTTGTTGGGGGAAAATTTCAGAAAGTAAAGCCTCAGATTTATCAAAATCTTAATGAATATGAATAATTCTTGAATATATCTATATATAATGTAAACATTTATGCACATGAATTAGATCGAGACTTGCTGAAGAATGGAAGGAAATAACATAGAGTAGTTGTGGTCCATGTTTACATCCAAATTTTTGTTGCATTTGGTTTTTTGAAAACATTTTCCATTTTCATATTTTGAAAATAGTTTTTCTTTTATATTGTCTAATTTCTAAAAAAGTGCTTGATAATTGTGAACAAAAACTGATTTCTTAGAATGAGAGGCCAAAATAGATAAATAAACAAAAGGGATATCATTCAATCTTGTGTTTTTAAGTTCTCTAGCTTTTTTTTTTTTTTTTAATTCTCTTCTTTGTTTTGATAGAAAATGGTGAAAATGCCTTTAGAACCATTTTCAGTCTTCTGCTATATTTAATTTATGTTTTCTCAAAAAAAAAAAAAAAAAACTGTTTTCATTTTTAATCACCAAATATATTTTTGCAAGACTTTTCTTCTTTTTATGAAAATGAAAATAAAAATAGGGCTGCTATAGAAAACCAAATGCATCCTTATTTTCCTATGCCTTTTCAAGATGGTTATTTCAACAGACATCTTTAATCCAATCTACCTGATCAAGTAAGCAGATCATAGAGAATGTTAAACATAATTTGTCTGAAGTGCCTGCACACTCTTCTTGTCAGAATGAGATAAAAACTAATTTGTATATCTATAAACTTCTGTAGTTTTATATCTATTTTATATTGTATCAAGATTTGGATTTGAACCTAGGAAATCACATGCCTTGTCCATGTCTGATACTGATCCTTGTTAGAAGCTTTTTGAAACATGTCCGATATTTGTGTTAGGCATCATGTTGTTCAGAATTAATAAAAAAGCACTCTGGTTTTTTCCTAGATGCACTTGAGATGCTCTTCAATTCCTCCAAAATTGAGGAGAATATTTTCTCTCTTTTTTTTTTTAAATATTAACCTTTTAAGGGTAAATGTCAAGTTTGGAAGCTATCAAGTTGGTATTAAAATATGAAGTATGGATTGGGGGCTATGGATTTGAATGATGACTAAATGTTGAGCTTGCAAAAATTGATATTAATGTATTAAATGGTCTATGTTATTATGATTGTCTACAATCCTTTATAGATGCTTTTTTATATGCATGCATATGTACATTTATGTGTCTGTGTATTATAGATATTGTACAAAATGTGTATATGTATCCTAGCTTTATTGTACTCTTCTTTCTTTTCTAAAGATTTTCCATGCTGGTGTATCCATACCTCCTATATGTGTCCGTGCTTTATAGGTTTGGACATGCACAATAATTTGTCTTACCATATTTTCATCCAGTAAGTTAGTCAGATACATTATTTTTTTGCTTATTTGGCTAAATATGGATACAGATGTTGAGATAGTTAAGAAATGTATGGTTCAGTTCACAAACTCTGCCTAAAGATTATATATCTGTTTCTTTCCAAGTTTGATTTTTATTGTGAATGACATCTTGTGTGATTTGCAGGCTTTATGGAGGTCTGGGACCAACCATCTCCAGATTATGAGAGGTTCTTTTGAGCCATTTCTGCAGCATTAGATGTAAGGTTGCCTGTTGTTCATCCTCCAGCAGTTCCCAATTTCTGGACCAACGACATAAAATATAGGAGAATAAATAATTTCTGGTCGCTGGTGTTGTAACAGTGTTTTTTTTTCCTCTCATTACTTAGGTAGCATATGATTACAAAAGCAGGGTTTTTGTCATAGTTTTTTTTTTCCCCTAGTACATGAGGCTTCTTATCCTTAAATAAAGCATTTTTTTTTCTTTTTTATTGAAATTTTCGCACACTGACCCATCAATATAAGTTAGTATTGGTTGAATTACGAACTATTGATATGTTCATGAAATAATTGGTTGACGAAGATGGATTACATGATTTTTTCACTTACATCATCTCTGAATTTCCTTTCAACTTCAGTTGGTCTTAAATGTGATACATATATCTCCACTTTATGTTGCACAAATAGAGTTTGGGCACTAAGCCGGACAGCCCATGGCCCGACATAGCTCGGCACAAGCCAGGCCATGCCTGGTTTACTGGGCCGTGCCAGGCTTGAAAATTTCAGCCCGCAGATCAAGCCCGGCACGGCCTGTGACGGGCATGGGCCGTGCCAGGCACGACACGGCCTATAAGGGCCTGATAAAAAAATTTAAGTAAAAAATATTTTTTTAATAAATTAAAAAATTATTAAAAATAAAGAAATTTATTAATATGAAGCCACCTTAATGGTGGGGGGTTTGATATAGACCCCTATCAGTTTATTAATTTAAAATCAAAATGGTACATGAAGGGAGGAGGGCTAGGCCTGACCTTCAGAATACAATAAGAAAGAAGAAAAAAATAGAGTTGACTCACTTTAAGAATTAAAAAATTAAAAATATACAATTATAAAAATAGAGATGACTCATCCATCAGTAGTATTTGTGAGTCATCATCATCTTCGCTGGTTAAGTCATGTCCACCTTTATCTTAAAGTCTAACCTCAGCATCCAATCAATCTTTGAAGCAGAAAAGCATCTCAACCATCATGTCAGTCACCCTACTTTTTTGTTCAAAACACGCCGACCTGCACTGAAAGCGGATTCCGATGCTACTATGGACATCGGCACAGCTAAAATATCCCGTGCAATGGCAGATATAACAGGATATTGATTTCTAACATTCTTCGTCTCTTCCACTAAGCTAATACATCTAGATTTTCTATTTGATCTTCATCATATGCAGAATAAAGATCATTTCGTAAATAAAATTCTAATTTATTACTTGATAAAGAAGATGAAGCGTGTTTGTGTCTTCTTTGTGCAATGAATGAAAATATAGATGACGAACGAGATCTAGAAGAAGAAGCAGAGCTTTGAGCAGGTATTCTAGATCCACGAATTTTGTCATCAAATAAAGCATAAATATCATTAAGAAGTCGTGTTACCTCATCTTTAGCAGGTTCAGGATCTTGATTCATGTTTTCACAATATTCATCAATTAAATTTTTTGCGCCATGAATTTCAACGGCTAGAAACGGCCATAACTGGGCCGTGCCAGTCTGGCCCATGGCGGGCCGTGCCTAGCACGGCCCAGTTAAGGCCATTAGCCCTTGGTGGGCTGTGCTCGGTACGGCCCGATTTTTGGTAAGGCCCAGCGGGCCTAGGCCGTGCCGTGCCAGGCACGGCCCAGTGCCCAAGTCTATGCACAAACACATTATGCACATAAACAACCATATCAAACATATCCAAATATACAGACTAAATAAAGGATCACAATTAGATCATGATAAGCTTAATTATCTTCTTTGTTTACCAGTCATGTAGTTTCATGCAGCTGGAAGAGGAGTTGATTGCTAGCTGTTCCTGATCTTAGTGCAGGAATTTACAACAAGAGCAGAAACTGATTCTTGATTTTTAATATAGCAGTTGGTCCTTGCTCTTCCACTAGAACACGGTGATCCTGACACTTTATTTTTCTACAATCATTTTTCTGAAAATGAGACTCCTTCCATCATGTTTGTGCACTTATTCCACATATCATCCTAAAAGAGCATCATGTCAACTTATTAAAAAAACAACAACGCCAGATGAATCTGTCTTGAGTGACTAAATTTCCATGAAATTCCTGTTTTGCAATAATTATATATTTTGAGCAACCTACATTGCTCAAATACCTTTCAGTCTCACTTACCAAATTGGGGTGGCATCAACTAGCTACTACTGCATGGTTAAACAGTTAGATTTGTTGTTTTCTAGTAGTTTAAGTCTCTAAGATTTTTGCAGTGTTTCTTGCAAATGAGTAATTCATTCTTTTGTAATGGCTAACAAGGGAAGTCTTATCCGGACTCTCCAGTCCAATATCATTGGCAAGAATTTCTTGTTATTAAAAATCTTCTCCAGCGAATTTCTAGTTATCTTTATTGTGATGTATATAGAAATGGATCCCCCTAATTTGCATCTTGTTGCGCTCCCATGGAAAGTTGATATTTACTTTTGCAGTAATTTTATAGGTTATATTGCTGATTATAAACTACATCGCACTTATGGAGTTTTGAAGAGTAGCACTTTGTCTATGGCAGATGTCGATATTTGCAATTACTGGAACATGCAACCCTTAGAAGCTTAGAGAATGCGAAAATCTCATTCCTATTCCCTCTCCTCTTTCCATTCCTGCTTAGGCTCCTAGATTCCAAGATTTGGCCCCATTGTTTGAAAACTTATGATAAGCATCCCTGACAGTTGCCTCTGTTAACTAGCAAATCATTGAATATTACTGATGCTGGAGAGATGATTAATCAAATTCATGGGAGGAACTGTAGTATATTTTTTTCTCTGTTTCAATGCATGCGTATGATTATTACTTCTGACGAGACTTTTTCAGATGCTATATGTTGTCGACTTGTTTTCTCAACTAAAGATAAGATCCTTTATTTGAACCATGAAGTTTCTTTTGCATCTGAGACTTTATAATGTTGTCTTTTCTCAGGACCATTTGGTAGTAATTTGACCATTTTGTCTCTCATGAAGGGAGTTGAAGCAGCGTTTGGAGCACCTCTGAGTTTGGATAAATTTGTGCATATGTGTCTCTGTCTCTGCAAGAGATGAATCCTGGAGGAAGATTTTGGAAAGCTATTTTGTGACATGCAAAACATTCCTTGATAGTTTTCTCCTAACTGCAAATTGTCCACCTTCCTTTTATTTTTGCAAGAACAATCATTTTTCTTGTTTTGAAGAAAATTCATACTTTAGACCAATATATTGCCTGCTGCGACTTCTCAGAATACTTAATTCATATGAAATAAAATATAAAAAAGAATAATTGTCCACAAATGAGTTAGATTGATTCGTGATTTGTTCCAGTCCCGACTTGATGAAATCTTTTCTGGATTGTATTTGCAAACCTGTAAATTGGGTTAAAAAAGCAGATTTAATCTGAATTCTAAGTTGAGTCTGTGATGATATTTTTCAACGAGATCTGACTCATAAATCATCTGAGTTTTTCATTCTAATTAATTTTTATAATTCATAAAGTGAACTTTTATTTAAACTCAAATAAACTGAACCTTTTTTGTCAACTACATTTGGCCGACTACATAATCTACTTTATGTTTTAGGAGATCTGACGGAGTTTTATACTAGATGTCAGCTACCTAACGCAATCTTTTTTCTTTACCTAGGCTTAGAACCGGTCTTGACGGAGTTTGAACTCTTATTTAAACTAATTTCTTTTATTTTATATTAATAATTATATCTCCCCCAACTATTTTTAATTATTATATTTTAATGTCATATTTTATTATTTATTTTGAAATATTTTTATTTATATTGCCTTCAAGTATATTAATATATAAAAATTATAGTTCGTAAACTTAAGAATAATTAATTATTTGAATGAAATTAAAGTAAAATTTAAATTTAAGTTTGTTTTCTTTGCCTTTTGATTATTTTGTAATTCTGTATCTTTTTAGTATGAGATTTTAAACTATAAAAGAAAAGATAAATGTTTGACATAAATGCTTTACTAGAATTGAATCTAAACATTGGAAAAGACTTGCTGCACCATCATTCGGTGTAGCAAGTACGCATCGATCGCACGAATTGGCTGCCTGCGAATGTCGGCACGCGTGCGATGTGCAACAAGGTTCATTGGACCATCGCACGTGTGTTAGCATGCGCAGGTGGCCAATCCGTACGATCAGTGTGCAGCTTGCTCCACCGAAGGACGGTGCTGCAAGATTTTTTCCTAAATATTTTGGTTACATTTCGGTGCAGCAATATTTTTCCTAAATATTTTGGTTACATTTAGATTATTTGACCCAATCCAACTTGAAAGGCCCATTAGATTTAAAATCTTTTCTGCAAATTTGGCTTCATCTAATCTGATTAGCAAATAGATTGGATTAAGATATAAAATTACGATCCAATTATGAAATTGAGTTTAGTCAAGGTCAAGCATATCTTACTCGAACTAAGAATGGCAATGGGGTAGGTTGAGGCTAGTTTTTACTCACCTTATTTTCATTCACAACTTCTCGTACCTCATCTCGTACGCCGTTGAGGTAATAAGTTTAATATCTAAGTCTGTGAGCAATGAAAATTTCTAGCCCCATTTTGCCTTGCTCCTGCTCTTATTTTCAAAATTATTTTTAAAAAATATGCTTTGATTATTATTTTTTATCAAAATTGCAATTTGATCATGTAAAAAATACAAAAATCATATTGTTCTCACTATTAAAAATTATGAAATCTCTATAAAAAAAGCCTAATTCACCACACATAAATATTAAAAAAATAAAATATTAGAATCTAGAGGCCCTATTATTTTTAAAATGCTCTTTAAATAATTTGATTACTAAAAAAAAATATAGAGATACCTTTTAAAATAGTGAACAATTTAAAATTTTTTTTTATAAAATGTGATTATTAACATAGTCCTATAAGGCATGTTTATACCTATTTGGAAGAATAGTATGGAATAAGGCTCTATTCCAACTAGGAATAGGGCATTCAAACATTACCTTAAAGAATATATTTAAATATTTAAATAGCTTGACAATGAAAAGCAAACAATTATAAATTGTATCAAAATTTTTCCATTAAAATGAAAAAAATAAAAATACTGGAATTAGTAGCTCCTGTAATTATATTATTTTTAAACATAATTATTTAAACAAAATTTTAATCACTAATAAGTTTAAACTACTTATATAATTGTTTAGGAAATTAAAAAGAAGTATGCAATAGTTGCCACTTCGCTGTAATTTTTACCAAAAAAATAACATCATTAGATAATTTTTAATTAATTTTCCTATTAATTATTCATTATTTCAAAAATATTATTTTTTCAAAAAATTAAAATGAAATCGATAATGATAATTTTTGCCAAAATTTAAAATTTAAAATCATTAAATAATTTTTTATTTAAAATTTTAGTTTTTTAATATTTTTATACTTCAAGTGAAGTGGGAAAACCATATGTGACTTCACAAAAAATTCAAAAAAATAAAAATTGAAATCATCTATTGAACAAACGATTTCAAAATCTTTATTTCCCTTTTTTTCAAAAATAAAAGTGAAACCAATAATGGTTTTTAGCTTCTCTTTTATTTTTGCATAAAAATTAAAATATTAATAATTTAAAAATTAAATTATAATATATTATACTAGTAATTTTAAAAATTTTACTAAAATATATATTATAATAAAAAACTATATTTAAAAATTGTTAGTATGAAATTTGATAGTCAAATTATTTAAAAAACATAATCAATGACTTCAAATTAATTGAAATTATTTAGTTTAATTCTATAAATATGTATATAATTAGTTCTATAATTTTTTTAAAGTATGTATTTAAATCATCCAAGCTTGATTATTTTAATTTTTTTTAATAATTTGACAATTACAATCAAAAAATTATAAAAAATTGAATTAAAATTGTATTACTAAAATGAAAATTAAA
Source organism: Calamus simplicifolius (assembly GCA_900491605.1). Taxonomy (NCBI): domain Eukaryota; kingdom Viridiplantae; phylum Streptophyta; class Magnoliopsida; order Arecales; family Arecaceae; genus Calamus; species Calamus simplicifolius. Next base: position 13,173 of record UESW01002669.1, on the reverse strand, counting down.
ATATTTGAATCTGTAGGTCCTATTATTTTTAAAAAATTCTCTAAAAATTCTCTAAATCATTTGATGAAAATTTTGAAAATAAGAAAATATGTTTTAATTAGTATAAGAGATATATAACAACATATGTCTAATTATGAATCTATGGAAATGGATGCAATTTTTTAATATAAATATTTTATGTTAAATTGTGGTTTTAAATATATTTAGTTAAAAATTTACTTATTAATAAATTTTTAAATATAGTTATTTTCAAATTACTAATATGCAATTTTTAATATAATTTTTAAATTTAATTATATCTATATAATTTAAATTATTAATTAATTTTTTAGTTACTAATATTTTTATTTTTTTTCAAAATTAAAGTAAAGATAGTAAGCATTTTAGTTTCATTTTAATTTTTGACAAAAATAAAAAAGAAAAAAAATTGAAATAATCTCTTCAATAGATGATTTCAATTTTATATTTTTTTGAACTTTTTGGGAAGTTGACAGATGGTTTGCCCACTTTAGTTCAAGATAGAAAAAAAAATAAAATTTTAATGAAATATATTATCTAATGATGTCAAATTTTATATTTTGACAAAAATTACCATTATCGGCTTTCCTTTAATTCTTAAAAATAATTAAAAAAAATTGAAAAATCATCTATTAAATTGATGATTTGGGTTTTTATATTTTTTAAAATTTTTTGAAAAGTCAACAAATGGTTTGTCCATTTAAAGATATCTCTATAATTTTTTTATTTTTAGTAATCAAATTATTTAAAGCAAATTTTAAAATAATAGGAGCTATTATATTCCAACGTTTTAAGTTTTTTAATTTGACTATAAAATTTTAATCCAAATTTATATTTAATATTTTTAATTATCATATTATTATTTAAAAATAATTATATTTAAATATACTTTTTAAAAATGTATTAATTGCCATTATTCAATATTTTTATGAAATAAAGTTTGATTTTGGATTCGAGCTTGACTCCCTCAAATCAAATGGTGATATGTTTTTTCAACTAAATTAATAACAAATGATGTGAAATTTGAATTGTAATATTTTATATTATACCAAATTTAAATAAAAAATAAAAAAAAAAAGAGAAATCATTAGTTGGATTGACAATTTAAAGGATCTTTGCTTTATATATATATATATATATATATATATATATATAGTTGATGATATTAATTCAACTATTAATTTCACATCGTCTTCACTTCCATTGCATGCTGGGTTGCAGCCGTAGTAGCTGAGGTGGCAAAAGATATTTTAGATTTGTAATATGTTTTAAATATACCCTATATTGAGAATTAGTTTTTAAAAATATTACTTAAAAATAAAATCCGTAGAAAGATATTGATTGTTGAGGGTGCTTAGGAGGCATTAGAATACTTGTCATATATTCAACACTTAAATGATTGCAAGAGTTATACAACTAAAAAGTTTATAATAATGCATTTATTTTGAGTATTAGAAAGTTACCAAGAAGACAAATTGTGAAATTCATCTAAGATTTGACTTTCAATAATTAGACTAGTATTAAATAGTTTTCTCTGACTTCTAGAAAACAAAGGACATAAAATTAAGACTGAGCTATGCCAAATAAATACAATGTGCTAACCAATGCATAACCTAAGACAAGCATGACAAATCAAGTGTTTCACGTATAACATGCATGTCTAAGAGCTTATTCTGGATTTAACCTTGTGAGCAATGGATCATAACTATATATATATATATATATATATATATATATATATATATATATATATATATATATATATATATATATGTATGGATGTATGTATGTATGTATGCATGTTTATGTATGTGTATATTTATCTATCTATGTATGTATGTATATATGTAGGCTTCGAAAGAAAGAAGAAGTCTCGTGTCCAATCGTGCTTCTCTGAAGCAGTGAGTGGAGTGGTCCAGATCCGGGTGCTTTATGCTCTGTTGCCCTCCTGGCCTATTTATTAAAGGGTATGTTCAAGATGCGGATATATACATACATACATACATAGATAAATATACACATACATAAACATGCATACATACATACATACATCCATACATATATATATATATATAATATATATATATATGTATTGTTGCCGCCAAAATCCGTCCTCCGACTCGGGCGCGGTCGATCTCCGGGAAGAGGGGGTGCGGCGGACCTGCAAAAAAGAAGTCCACACGCGGAGGGACGCTGGGGGTGGTCCTCCGCGGAAGACCCTCCGACGCTCAAGTCAGTGGGGAAGGGATCGGCGATCAACCAGATGATGAGGTGGATCTCTCCGGGAAGCCTCTCCAGGGGCGGCCAATCGGAGGCTCCAGAGAGCAGGAGAGTGAGAGTGGAGGTGTACGTATAGAGCTGCGTGCGTACCTGAGGGAGTCTGTTAATCTGATACTTATAGACTGTCACCTGGGGACTTGAGCATCTTCTGGAAGGTTCTGAGGTTGTTACGATACGGGGGTAGACAGAATCAGGCCGTTGTGGGGCCGTTAGAATCCACACCTTGTCCGTTAAGGGATCGACGGCTGGGAGAGCTCTTCGATGTCTTGGGATCTGGGTGAGTAGACCTGGGGCGGTTTCAATAGGTCTTAGGCCACGTCTCGATATGATTCCTTGCCTAAGGAGCTGCTCGGGTAAATTTAAGCTCTCCCGCGTCAGGTTCCGGAGGTAGACGTCAGGGCGTGGATCGCTAGATAGCAGCGGGCTACGGAAACCCGGAAGAGGCCGAGCTAGGGAAGCCCGGAGGAGGCCGAGCTAGGAAGCCCGGAGGAGGCCGAGCTAGGGAAGCCCGGAGGAGACCGAGCTACGGAAGCCCGGAGGAGGCCGAGTTACGGAAGCCCGAAGGAGACCGAGCTACGGAAGCCCGGAGGAGGCCGAGCCAGGAAGCTCGGAGGAGACCGAGCTACGGAAGCCCAGAGGAGACCGAGCTACGGAGCCCGGGGGAGGTCGAGCTAAGTAAGCTCGGAGGAGGCCGAGCTAGGGAAGCCCGGAGGAGGCCGAGCTAGGGAAGCCCGGAGGAGCCGAGCTACGGAAGCCCGGAGGAAGAGCTACGGAAGCCCGAGGAGACCGAGCTACGGAGGCCCGGGGAGGTCGAGCTAAGGAAGCTCGGAGGAGACCGAGCTACGGAAGCCCGGAGGAAGCCGAGCTATGGAAGCCCGGGGGAAGCCAAGCTACGGAGGCCCGGAGGAAGGCGGCGGGAGGAGGTCAGCCTTAGTCGCCTCGCACGGATATCAATGCAATGACGATTTTACCCCCAACACATGCCCTCCACTCCCTAGTTCGAAGCGTAGGTTCGGGCGTAGGGAGTATAAGCTCAAGTGGCGCGCTCTGGATGGGACGTTTTGGCTTAAACAATCCAGGCAATGATGCCCTAATTAATGCGACAGGGCCATTGTACCTTCGGGGGTAAGGCTCCTCCACTATCGACGGTTGAGATCGCGCCACACCTCGAATTCCGATCGATCGGGTGTTTGTCGAGGCGGTTCCGGACGCTTTGAATGAGACGCCCCGCTCCCCAGGGCAGTTCCTTAGCGGAGAAGCGAAGTGACGGCCGCCCCATATATATATAGGCGTATTGTGCATGCGCGCTTGGCGTTTTCTCGCTTTGCTTCCAAGTGGGTTTTGGCTTTTCGTCTTCTCCGACGCTCATTGCTTTCATCTGATACTTCTGTCAATGGCGATGAGCCCAGACGACGTAGCCTCCGTGATTGCTGCTGTGGACTTGGGGAGGATTCATCAACGGTATGGCTTACCCTTGGATATCGTCCTTCGGGTGCCGAAACCCGAAGACAGGGTTACTCGAGATTTAGAGTCCGGAGTTTTCATCTACGAAGACAGCCTGAAGGTGGGTCTTCGTTTCCCTCTCCATCCCCTGGTTAAGGAGATCATGACCCATTACAACATCAGCCCGTCGATGGTGGCTCCAAACAGTTGGCGGAACATCGTCGGATTTATTTCGATGTGTCACCAGATCCAGATCGTTGCAACTCTCCCCCTTTTCCGCACCTGTTATCACTTGACTCCCGGGAGGAAATCGGAATGGACCTCCATCGGGCCCCGGAGATCTTTCAACGTCATCGCAGACAAGCCCTCTTCCATTAAGGGGTGGAAGAGCCGGTTCGTGATTGCGGAGGGGAACATCGGTTCTGATTTCCTCGGCGATGGGGGGAAGTTGCGAGGGATGCGGAGACGCACCCAGCCTTATCGGCGCAGGAGGAGAGGGATCTGGATGTCCTTCGCAATGGACAGGTCTTTTCGGCTAATGACCTGCTATCGGAGGGGGCCCTCTTCGCAGCCGGGCTCAGCCCCTTGGACCCGCAAGGTGAGTCTCTTTTGCGTCGTGTATCTTTTTCGATTAGCATGCTTGATTCTGAGCATGTGTGCTTTGATGTGGCAGCCGCAAGGTCAGCATTGTCGAGCCTCTCCAAGAGGAAGAGAGGGAAGCGCCCAGGGGAAGGTAGCGGCGCGGACAGCGGCCGGCCCGTAAAAAGGGCTCATGCTTCCGCGAGGAGTCTGCCGGATGTTGGGGCAGTTATGGCAGAAGCGCCGGGGCGAAGGAGGATCCGGGGAGGGCGGCTGTGGCGCCCGAACCTCCTGTGTTGGAGATTTCAGACAGTTCAGATGAAGCTCCGCTGGCCCGTCCGACCGCGTCCCCCTTGAAAGAGGAATCTGCGACGGGTCCAGTGGAGACGGTTGTAGCAGAGGGGTCTATTGTCCCCGCGGGATTGTCACTGGCTCCAGCGGGAGGGGGGAGGAGACAGCCACAGCGCAGGAAGTTCGGGAGGAGCCCCTGCTTGGTCCATCCGCTGGGGAGTCTGGCAGCAGCGAGGTCGGGCCGCCTTCGATGGGTCAAGAGGCGGTTCAGACCGAGATCTCGGGGGAGCCCGCGGAGGGGGCGCAGGTGGTGGCGATCGGAGAGGACGCACCGGTGGAGGGAGCGCAACAAAGTGGGGGTCCCACGATCGGGCCCCCCTCAAGAAGATTTTAGGGAGGCTGGCGCTTGGGCTGGCCGAGCTATCTGAAGAGGCCCAAGCCAGGGCCTTGATGGAGGAGGCTGAGAGGTTGAAGGCTTCTCAGCTGGGGGTTTTCCAGGCCGGTCCCTCGGGCGGGGCCGGTCAACCCAGCAGCTCGGAGGCCGGCATTGATGAGGCGTTTTCCGCCATGATCAGGTCGGTCCTGCATCCGGGTGCGGATCCGTCGACGGACAAGTTCGCCGACCTGGGATTGGCCGATGCTGCGTTCGGGCAGCAAGGTGTAGCTGAGGGTATTCATCTCCTTCCCGCCATAGATAATACGACCTTGATGAAGATGACCCGGGATTACGCCTCGAAGGTGAGCCATTTTTTCAGCGCGACAGATGTTTTTCGATGGACTCCGTTGTGGGCACTCACTCAGTTTTTTGCTTTCGTAGGGTGTTTTGCTTTCCCGGGCGATTTGTTGGCGTCTGAGTTTGGCGACAGGGGCCAGTGTCCAGGCCCGGAGGGAGAGTGTCGAGCTCCAGTCGCGGCTGAAGGCGTCTGAGCAATTCGGAGAGCTCATGGACACGATGGATAGGAGCTCGAGGGCGGCAAGGGCGGCACACCAAGCTGCCGTGGACGAGGTGTCCAAGCTGAAGCGTAGGGTGGAGGAGTTACAGGGACTCCTGGCGAAGAGCGACGACGCATGCCGGGAGCTGGCCAGGATCGAAGCAAAACACTCCGCGGAAGTGGCGGCGACGCGGCGGGAACACGGCGAGAGTTTGAGCCGGTTGAGGAGAGAAGCCGACGACGAAAGAAAGCGCCTAACAAGAATGCTCGATGAAATGGAGGAGGAACTGAAACGGCGCGATGGTGAAATCGCCGATTTGAAGGATAGCGCCAGGTGGCATCAGGGGATGATGACTCGAGTGAGTAAAGAGTTGTCGCAAGCTCGCGGAGAGATTGAGGCCAGACAATCGAAGATTAGCACCCTGCAAGAGAGGGTTGAGCTGGTCGGCGCTGACAGGACAAGAGCCCGGAGTGAGGCTGAGGAGCTGGCCAAAAGACTGGCTAGGCGAGAGGGGGAGGTATGCTCCCATTTCATCCTCTTTATTTTTCCATTGGCTCTTTGTGATGCCGATTGATTTTAGCTTTTTCCAGATGGCGAAGATGGGATCGGAGATTCGGGCTCTCCAAGGTGCGCTTGCGTCCGCTCGCAGCAGGAGCTCGGAACTCGAGACACGGTCGAGCGAGCTTGAGGAACAAAATGCCATTTCGAAGGCTCAAGCGATCGAGGCTGAGAAACGGGCCGCTGGGGCCGACATGCAGCTCGCCATACTTAAGGGGCGGCAAGACGCTATGAGCGTAGGCGCGTTCCGTCACGGGATGGAAGAGTGCAAGCAGAGGATTCTTAGCGAGCGTCCGGAGTGGGACCTCTCTTTTCTGAGTGTTGAAGATTCAGAAGGGGACGAAGATGAGGAAGAAGAAGACGAACGTATCGATGTCTCTGACGGCGAACCGGCGCAGCCCCTAGTCCCAGCGAAGCTGCAGCTTCTGAGGGGCGATCGCAAACTGCCGCCGAGGGGGCGAGAATATTGGAGAAAGGTGAGCCTAGCCGTGCACCTGCAGACGTGGTTGAGGGTAGTCCCGAAGCCGGTGAGGCTCCCGGCTCTTAGGAGCCGCTCTTGTATCTCGCCCTTTTAGGCGTTTGTTTGACGTTTCATAGCAAAGGGATTTCCTGTTTTTATCTAAGTGTTTTTCCTGTGCGACTCCGCTGTTGCTTAGCCTCGCCTCAATGATGAGTGGTTCATTGCTCGCTGATATCCCTCGTCGGCCTTTAATTCGAGACCGGGAAAGCGTATTGGCTCGGGCCGATAGACGAAATAGGTCGATTTGAGCCGACGAACAAAATGGATCGGCTAGGTCCGACGGGCGAAATGGGTCGGCTGGGGCCGACAGATAAAATAGGTCGGCTGGGGCCGACAGATATAAGTAGGTCGGCTAGGGCCGACAGATATAAGTAGGTCGGCTAGGGCCGACGGATATAAGTAGGTCGGCTAGGGCCACGAATAAAACGGGTCAGCTGGGGCCGACAGGCGGAACAGGTCGGCGCGGGCCGATGGGCAAAATAGGTCGGCTGGGGCCGACAGATAAAATAGGTCGGCTGGGGCCGACAGGCGAAATAGGTCGGCATGATTCCTGCCATCCTGCCAATGTCCTGCTATCCTGCAGGCGATTCGGTTTTTACTTTACTAGAAACGGTGATACGACGCAGTGGGGGGCATAAAGCTACATCAGAGCTTTCCGGAAGGTGCTCTTTTCCCACGCAAGTCGCCTCGTCGCGACGCGCACGCAACCGTCCACTATTGGACAGTACTTTTTGAAGGACGATTTTCTGAGCCCGCCGGTTTCCGAAGCATCGGCGGACGATTTCCTGCATTTAATGACTGTGATTCGAGATCAGGAGGGGATCTTCGTACACGTCCTAGTTCGGGCGGTGGTTTTGGTGCGCAGTGGGGCGCCAATCTTGGGAGACCACGTGGAAGCACTATTTGGAAATTTGAATCTTGGGACGCGCAGCCTGGGTGGCTTTTCCTGGTCCATTTCTGCCTATAAAAGGGGAAAGGGGGTCTCGTCTGGTTATCCCCAAAGTTTCTTTTCTCGCCAGAGCTCTTACTATGCTCATTTCTCTGTTGTTACGAGTGGGAGGATCGACTTTTCTTTTCATGGGCTCCTTGCCGCCGGATAGCTGGGGTGACCGGGGAGCAGCTGAAGGATGGCTCGCCCTTAGGGGATGAGCCTCGGAGATCACATGGAGAGCGCACATGGGGGGCGCAGGGATCACACGGGGAGCGCACATATTACTCTTCCCGTGTGACCTTTGCGGCCGGCTACGGGGGGCTTACGGTAGGAAGTGCATCGGCACCCCCGTAGCACGCACAGATTCTCCCTTTTTTGCTGGCTTAGGTTCCCGTCCCTTCTCTGAGGGGAATCCTTGCCACGGGGGGAGAAGATGGGAGCGACCGGGGTCGGATGGTTCCCGGTTCCCTTGGCTGGGCGGCGATTCGCGATCCAGCACCCCCTCCTAGGGGGGGCAGGCCGGATCGTTCGGATCCTCAGAATCAGCATCCGCGGGCCATGCCTCCTTTTGGATCTTTTAATTCATCCTGCCCAGGCGGACTGATTTTCTGGTTTGCCTGATTTGCCGATCCGACCGTCAGAACACCGTAGACGCCCGGGTCTGCCTTGTATTTGTCTTTATTTCATGCATTTCAATTCTCTTGTAACGCCTGTGAGGCATTTGTAATTGATCATGACCGGCAATAAAGAGAGTTATATTCAATGTTTTAATCTCTATCTTTTCTGGTGCCGAACCCATTGCTATTTGTCATTTGTGAGGCATAAAAGTGTCCCGCTCGCCCTTAGACGAGGGTCTTATGTTGCCCGAACCAATCGAGGTTTGCATGCGGCGGTGTAGAGATTGTTCGGCGAAATACACTCCTTGCTTAGGTCAGGAGTCTGGTATTTTGTGCTCGCTTTTATCGGAGCTCGGAGTATCGTGAGTCGGCTTTGGCCGAAGTTCGGGGAGCCTGCACCCCTTTTTGTCATGGTTTAAGGATTTAGTCCCCTGAGATAGTTGAGTTTCGGGGAACGTCTTACTTGGCTCTGCCAAGGTTCGAAGGATTTTGTAACTCGGCTCTGCCGAGGTTTGGAGAAAATCTCGCTTGGCCACGCCAAGGTTCGGAGAACTTTATAGCTCGGCCCTGCCGAGGTTCGGAGAACTGATAGCTCGGCCCTGCCGAGGTTCGGAGAATTGGTAGCTCGGCCCTGCCGAGGTTCGGAGAATTGATAGCTCGGCCCTGCCGAGGTTCGAGAACTGATAGCTCGGCCTGCCGAGGTTCGGAGAATTGGTAGCTCGGCCCTGCCGAGGTTCGGAGAATTGATAGCTCGGAAGGAGCGAATCAGTCGCCATCGTAGGCTACGGCGCTAGGTCTGCGCGGCGCTCAATGAATGGGGCGCTCGAGCGGAACGGGCGGCGTGTTGTTACGCCTTTACCGGCGATGCTGCTCTTTCCGAGGTGGTAATTTATCGTCCGAGCGACGGACTTCCACGTTTTCCGAGAAAGAGGGGCGTATTAGCAGCCTGGGGAAGCGCTAAGTGCATTTAATGCAGGGGGCGACAGATCGGAAAGTGTTCGCCTGGGGAACCTCCGCGCTTATCGATCTTACTCGGGATTAGAGCGCGACCTTTGGACTCCTCACGCATTAGAATGTCGACACGTGGCAAGCTCTCGTGGGTCGGTGCTCGCGGCGCGGCCGATCGGACACCTTCCTGGCAGGTATAAATATGACCCGGGGCATAGACTTTGGCTATCCCTCGGCTTGAAAAAGATGGCCTCCCCAGCGCGATCGAGCGAGTCGCGTTCTTCACTTGCCAGCCCGCTGCGCCCGGAGGAGAGGTCCATCTCCGTCACGGTCAATGGGGAGAGCCTGGCGTCGGCCTTCGCGACTAATGAGCGGCTTGCGAGGACCGCTGAACAATTTTTGGACGTATCTGTTAGGGAGGCGGAAGCCTCGCGCCGGATAATGGATCGGCAGAGGAGGAGATAGCGTCCCTGCGTCAGCAGGTGGCTGACCTGTCGGAGCGTCTGGAGGAACTGTTAGCCTCCGGGGGGCGAACTGATTCGGGGCCTCCCCACTTGCTTTTGCTTTTTCGTCTCTTTGTAGTTCTCTTTTCATGAATGAAAGATGGGTCTTGTTTATAATGAAGCCCCTTCCTTTGAGTTTTTGTGATAGGCCCGTGTGATCAGGGGGTCGTCGTGACCCCGTCGTTTTGGTGTGCTAATCGTAGGCTTTTTCGAATGACGGGCTATAGGGGGTTATCCGAAAGATTTCCTGGCGGAGAGGGAAATCGCCTAACTCTGCCTGGGGTCTTCGGCCGACTACGCGGGGCTAGATGGCCTCGAGAGTATTTGCCAATGGTGGCTTTTTCTCGCGCGTCGATGGTTTTTTACTAACGCGCTCGCCTCAAACCGGACGAAGTCCTTCGGGGACTATTGGGGCCGTTCGGCTTTGGTCGAGGCTTGGGTTAGACCCTTTTGCTGGGGTTTTAGCCCGAGTGGTTTTTACCTGGCCTTGCCATGGCTCGGAGGATTTCATTGCTCGACCCTGCCGAGGTTCGGAGAATATTTTACTTGGCCCTGCCAAGGTTCGGAGATTTGTTGCTCGGCCCTGCCGAGGTTCGGAGAAATTTTTACTTGGCCCTGCCAAGGTTCGGAGATTTGTTGCTCGGCCCTGCCGAGGTTCGGAGACTTTGTTTTACTTGGCCCTGCCAAGGTTCGGAGACTTTGTTTTACTTGGCCCTGCCAAGGTTCGGAGATTTGTTGCTCGGCCCTGCCGAGGTTCGGAGACTTTGTTTTACTTGGCCCTGCCAAGGTTCGGAGATTTGTTTTACTTGGCCCTGCCAAGGTTCGGAGATTTGTTGCTCGGCCCTGCCGAGGTTCGGAGACTTTGTTTTACTTGGCCCTGCCAAGGTTCGGAGATTTGTTGCTCGGCCCTGCCGAGGTTCGGAGACTTTGTTTTACTTGGCCCTGCCAAGGTTCGGAGACTTTGTTTTACTTGGCCCTGCCAAGGTTCGGAGATTTGTTTTACTTGGCCCTGCCGAGGTTCGGAGACTTTGTTTTACTTGGCCCTGCCAAGGTTCGGAGATTTCCTGTCCAGGCAGATAACTCGGTTGTACCGAGGATTGGTAAGCAGCATCTATTTCCTTTTACGATTTATGGCAATATGGTGCATAATCGATTCACATAACAAGTTGCGGGAAAATAGATAACTGGCGAAGCATAAAGGACATACCCTATTGATAGTATTTGCGGAGGTTGTCCGAGTTCCACGTTCGGGGGACGGATTTCCCATCGAGATCCTGCAGCTTGTAGGTTCCTGGCCCAATGATCTCCGTGATTTGGTACGGGCCTCCCAGTTCGGCGCCAGCTTTCCTTGCTCCAGCGGTTTGGATACAGAAGCTTTTCGGAGGACGAGGTCGCCGGGTAGGAAGGTTTTCCCCTTGACCCTGGAGGCATGGTACCGAGCCACCCTCTGTTGATAAGCAGCCGTCCTGATTCGGGCCTTCTCTCTGACTTCCTCTACCAAGTCGAGGTTGGTGCGGAGTTGCTCGTTGCTGGCTTCCTCCGAATAACTCTCCACCCGCAAAGATGGGAGGCCTATTTCCACAGGGATGACGGCCTCCGTGCCAAAAGCCATTCGGAATGGAGTCTCGCCCGTCGGAATTCTCGGGGTGGTGCGATAGGCCCATAAGACATGGTGTAGCTCATCCGCCCACCTGCCTTGGGCTCTGGAGAGGCGAGCTTTGATTCCTTGGAGGAGAGTCCTGTTGGTCACTTCGGCCGCTCCGTTGGCTTGTGGGTGCCCGACCGAAGTAAGGTGGTGACGGATTCCGTGTTCCTCGCAGAATTGGCGGAACTTGGAATTGTCGAACTGCTTACCGTTATCGGTGATTATGGTGTGGGGGAGGCCGAACCGGCAGACGATGGACCTCCATACAAAGTCTCTGGCCCGTGCTTCGGTGATTTGCGCAACTGCTTCCGCTTCAACCCACTTGGTGAAGTAGTCAATGGCGACAAATAAGAATTTCCGCTGTCCCGTCGCCAGCGGGAATGGGCCGAGGATGTCCATCCCCCACTTGGCAAAGGGCCAGGCGGAGGATATAGAAACTAGCTCGGCGGAAGGGAGCCTCTGGATGCTTGAATGTCTCTGGCAGGCGTCACAGGCTCGGACTAGGTCGTCCGCGTCTTTCTGCATGGTCGGCCAGTAATAGCCTTGCCGTAGCACCTTGTGGCATAGGGACCGGCCTCCCAGATGGTTGCCGCAAATCCCTTCATGTACCTCTCGTAGAGCATAGTTCGCCTCGGATGGGCGGAGGCATCTGAGCAGCGGCATAGAAAAAGACCGCTTGTAAAGTTGGCTGTCAATCAATACATAGTGGGTCGCCTGCAGCTTCAATTTCCTGGCCTCTCTTCGGTCGGATGGGAGCGACCCTTCTTTGAGATAGAGGATAGGGTCGAACCAGGATGGTTCGGTCTCGATTTGCATCACCCGATCGGCTTCCATGATACTCGGCTTTCCAGAGTCTCCAGATGGAATTTTTGTTCAGCATCCATCGTCTCCGCGGTTGCCAATCGGGAGAGTAGGTCGGCACGGGCGTTTTCCGATCTAGGAATTTGAATAATTTCAAACTCGGCAAAATGGGGAAGTAGGCCGCGCACCTCTTGGAGATATCGGATCATGTTGGGTTCTCGGGCTTCAAACTCTCCCCGCACATGGCCGGCCACCAGCTGAGAGTCGGTGAAGGCGTTAAGCTTTTCCACCTTCAGGTTGCGGGCGATCCGGAGACCAGCTAACAGGGCCTCGTACTCGGCTTCGTTGTTGGAAGCCGGGAAGGAGAATCGGACGCCATATTCGAAGATCATTCCCTCTGGGCTGGTGAGGACTAGACCCGCACCGGAGTGATGGGCATTGGACGACCCATCGACGTGAAGGAGCCACCGAGCTTCAGGCTTTGGTCCTTCGGGATTTTCTGGGGTAGAGCCGTCTTCTGGGATGGTACACTCGAGGAGGAAATCGGCCAGCACTTGGGCTTTGATGGCCGGGCGAGGTTGAAAATGTATGTCATGCTCGCTTAGTTCGACGGCCCATTTGGTCATCCTCCCCGATGTTTCTGGACGGTGGACCACCGCCTTGATGGGTTGATCGGTGAGGACCGTCACTGAATGTGCTTGAAATAAGGCCGTAGCTTCCGGACTGAGGTGATCAAAGCCAGCACTATTTTCTCAATCCTGGTGTACCTCGTCTCCGCATCGCGGAGCAGCCTACTCACATAGTAGATCGGCCTCTGGATTTTGCTTTCTTCTTTGACTAGCACCGAGCAAACTGCGCCCTCTGAAACGGCCAGGTACAGAAATAGAGTCTCTCCGGGATCGGACTACTGAGAAGCGGAGGCGAGCCGAGGTACTTCTTGAGATCTTGAAATGATTTCTGGCACTCAGGAGTCCACTGGAAATTTTTGGCCGATCGGAGAGTTTTGAAGAAGGGAGGCATCTCTCGGCTGACCGAGCCACGAAGCGGTTAAGGGCCGCTATCCTCCCGGTTAAGCGCTGGACCTCCTTAATAGACGCTGGGGGCGC
>UESW01002668.1:55385-180408 GCA_900491605.1 Calamus simplicifolius | reverse complement strand
TCCCTTAAACTTGCATGTGGTTTTGGGCACCATGGCCTTCCCTTTTCCACTTTATAGGTGAAAGCATGCATTATGTCTGAATATATATTAGCGCCAGGATTCAAGACCATCACTATCCTACCCCATTTTTAAAACTAAAGTCTAGCTACTTCTCATAAAGTCAGAGGCAAGCTAGATTGAAGGGACCTCAGCTAGATTCTCTACACTCGCGGAAGTAGCAAACAAAGTGTGAGACCGAAGAAATAAACATATAAAATTACATGAGTTGGAGAAAAAAATCTAGTGCAGAGCAGAGCAGACTAATGCACTGGAGAAGGGGAAGCATGCAGTAGGTTAATGTGTCCTCAACTGTGGCAGTCTTCTGTTTTTTTAATCGTAACACTCCTCCAAGTGAGATCCACTGCATATAAAAGAACTCAATTTCTTCAGTCGTATTCTGTAGCACTCTGCAACAGCGTCAAAAAAAAAAGTTTTGAGGGCTGGCCGGGTTCTGTGACTTCAATTTAAAAACCTAAACCTTCTTTTAGCTATGATCATTGAGATTGGAAAGGGTGTGATGGAAGCAAAGTGGGGGTGGGGGGCACCTAATTTGCTAGAATTTTACCAAGTGATTCATCCAAAGCATGAGGCGTGGCTATAAACTTTTGAATGCCTATTCATGAGGCTTCCCATGGTAGCACATCCATTGTGTTGGGAGAAAAAAAATTGTCATCTTGAAGGCATGCAGTTGTTTGTAGTGGTCCCTTTGCCATTCTTGTAAAGTAAATTCCTTGTTCCTTTGAAATGAGAAACATTTACGCTCACCATGTGCATGCTTAACTTTGTGATTTTAAAAGCACTTATTTTCATGTGCTCAAGACAAGAAGCTTAAAGGATAAAGGTCTAGAAATCAACATAAACTATAATGTATGGAAGTAGAAACACGTTTAATTGTATATAAATGTGGTATGGAACATAAAATTTGCTATATAAAAAAGTATAATTGCCATGTGTTTAATATTGGAGGAAAAGATTGACAAAAATACAAGTTCAAACATCATTTTTCTTATTTTATGCGCTATTTCTTTCCATAGTTTTTAATATTTTAATGAAATGATAGTGGTAACCTTGTCACTATTTTTCTCTAAAAGAAGAAAAAAGTAATATTATATGAATTGGACTGTCCAATGATAAAGAGGCTAAGCACAAAGTGAAAGCATAACAAAGGTATATTGAGTGGGTAAAACATTATCATGAGTATAAACAAATGTTCAGACTCTTTGAGATGGAAATACTAATAATTTGATAAAAATAATTGGATCATTTTTTTTGGATATATAAGCCAACCCAGGACTCATGTTAATGAGCGGCATAAAAGGTCTAAGAAACCTTATGCCTGATAAGTGGGAAATAACTAGCTGATTATGGCTTAATGTACAACCTTGACCTGGAAAATTACATGTGGAGTTATTTGTGAATATGTTCTCTATTTGTTTATCCATAGATAGATCCTTGATATTTAGAATTATACCCCTCGGCCAAAATGAACAATTTCCTATTCAGCAAGACTAATTCACTCTCAGGTTTTTTTAATCACAATAATAGATTAGCAAAATATAAGTTGCTGGGACTAAATGATCACAAGATTATCCTCCTTGGCTTCAAGACAGCCACATGGTGTCCAACCACAACATTGCCATGAAAGCAATTTGAGTATTGTGTTTTCTCTCTGTCATCTTCACCATTACAAAAGAAAAAGGGCATATTTCGCATCTTGCTTTTCCTTGATTAGTGGAATGCTTGATGCGGAGGCAATTTGAGAATAAAACCTACAAACTTCTAAATGACTTGCAGAATAATAACTCTTTATATTCGAAGGCTGCATAGGCAACCTTCTCCCAAATATTCCTGGAATCCTAAACCCAGAATTTGATCACAGGTCACTTGTTTAACTATCAAGGACTTTACTAACTTGAGGAGTAGGCAACTACATCCCATAATGACTTGATAATAGAACTTTTGACTATCTAGATGTTTATACAAGCCAAATCTCCCTTCTTGTTCTCCTCAGGGAATTTTTCAGGGGCCTTAATCAAGGGAGAGCTGATGTATAGGCTTGGTGGTTTCAAGCTCATGAGTGTTTAATTTCTTAGCAAAAGACAAAATAATTCAAAAACATATGCATGCAAGTCTAATCCTTTTCATTGTTATTGGTGATGGAAATGACCTGCATGCCACAAAGTATTCTATTGGGTACAGGCCTTGTACAGTCAGAGGCTTTCCAGTTCTTCAATGAAATCAAGTACTTTTCATTCAAAGATTTGCTTATGTTGATGGTTCCTAACCCTAGCCCTAAGCCTTCTTGCACAGCAGAGAAGGGTGTGAGATGGGGCGTGTATTGGGTATTTGAGTTCACAAGATAAGGCATGAACAAAAGCTCAAAGTCCAGGGAGAGGAAGGACAGACATCATTTAAAGTAAAAAAGAGAGGAAAAAAAAAGGGGGGATAAAGTGAAAAGAGAAAGGGTATTCTTGAGGGGTGGGTAGAGTGGAGGCTTGGGATGAGAACTTGGCACTACTTTAACAAGGGACTGCATGATGTACCCCTCTCAACTTTCACCAGGCACATGGGGCTTGGGTGCACATGATGTTGGGAGGACAGCAGGATGGAAAAAATGAACCACTCCAGCTTGGCATCCCATATCCCACTAGCCTGAACGAGTGATGATTTAAAGGTGGGATGTTTACCTTTATGCCATCAAGGCCTAAAGCTCACATCATTGCATTGCTGGATGTTTATCGTTTCAGTGTGGAAGGTCCATCCTACATTAAATGGATCAAGTTGTGATTCATTAATTAATTCTTTCCTGCACTTTTTGATGTATTATATATTTTTTTGAACCTTAAACTTTCACATAAAATTTATTTATACTTAATCTTTCAATTATTACAATTTAACCGATCCCATATAGTTGAGGAAAGACTTACATGAGTTGAGTTGTGTTGAGTTTATGTTTTAAAATATTGCATATCTGGCATTGATAACTGATGATGCTGATCAAGCCACATCAGGGCTAACGAACAAAGTAGCTGACAGAAACGAGAGAAAGATGGATGGAATCCTTCAGCAAGGATTCCCAGACTCCCGACTCCAGGGTTGGCCATCCAGCACCGACTCCAGAGTCGATCATCCAGTACCGACTCCAGCACCGACTCCAGGATCGACCTCCAGTCTCGACTTCAGGGTAGCCTCCAGCACCGACTCCAGGATCGGCCATCCAACACCGACTCTAGGGTTGGCCTCCAATCCCGACTCCAGGATCGGCCTTCAGTCCCGACTCCAGAGTCGGCCATCCGGCATCGACTCCAGAGTCGGGTCCAGCTCAATACTCTCAGCCCCCGTGTGGCCCACCTGACGTCTGCAATCGCTCATGGCCCACCTACCACCTGCAACTGCACTTGACCCCTGTGGCCATTGCCAGTTGCGGCGCACGCTCGACAAGACCAGGCCTACCTGCCGACTATGGTATTGCACCAGGAGAGAGGGGACGACAGGCTATCCTAGGGATGGTAATTTTTCCCGTTTGGCCGTTTACCCGGCCGGTACCATTTTTAACGGGTCGGGGAATCTCCGGTTTAAACGGGTTAATGGGTAACAGGGATTTTTTGTTAACAACTAAACGGGTAAACGGCTCGGGGATGGTATTCAATGCCCCATCCCCGTTTACCCATCCCCGTCCCCGTTAGCCTTAATATAATATATTTAAATTTTAAATATTTATATATTATATTAAAAATAAAATATATATTATATTAAACGCCCCATCCCCGTTTACCGATTTTCATCCCCGTCTCTTGCTCTTCCTTTTTTCACGCAAGTGATGCAAACCGTCTCCTGCTCTTCTTTCTGATCTAAAATTTTGAAAATCTGAACATCAAACCAGATAGCTCCATCGTCTACTTCGCCAATCGCTGCCCCATCAATGCCCTCCAACATCTTTATCTTTATTTGGTATGCTCATCTCTATCCTTTATTTTTAAAGAAAGATATCTCTGTTTTAAAATTTGAATGTATTCTTTTTTTACGATTGTTGCGTTGAAAATCTTTATTTTTGATTTTCTCCCTTCTTAGTTGTTTTCTTTGATCTTTCTTACTTTTCATTGATTTTTTTAAATATTATTTGTAAACTCTTTTGGTTTCATTCTGAAGATTTTATTTTTACTTTTAAAAATAAAAATAAAAAATATAACATTTAATAGCTGATGAGTTTTTCATGGAGCTGGCCGAAGGCATGACATACGTGACACGAAGAGGCCAGGCCAATAGGCCTGAGTCGCCTGACTCTAGCTAAAAAGGGTTTCATAATATTGGCCTGAGTCGCCTGACTCCAGCTAAAAAGGGTTTCATAATAAGAGGATGTTATGGATGATTTGTTGTGTGATGATGGTAATTATAATGGCTAAAAACAAAACCAAATTTAGAAGTACCAGCGAGCACTTGCCTTTCATGGTAAGAGGATGAAACCACTCTCGTTTCCACTCAAAAGGGGGGTTTCATGTGAATCAAATGCCATGTGCCTCATGCTATGTACGCCCCATGTTCATAAAATCATGTCAATATAGCATGGCTTCATAAGTATATTGACAAGTCTTTTTGCGAATAGAGCACTAGACAATAAGCTTAGGTTTTATTAGCCGCTTGGACTATGCTATTCACTTTCTTTTTTATTCTTTCTTATTTTCCTGACAATGTATCTATTTTTTTAGGTTTTCTGCATAAAGTAAGATTATTTAAAACATAAAATTAACTAAAAATATTCATAATAGTTTTAACCGTTTAAACATAAATTAATAAATTTGTGAGGAAAGAGTGCCCTGATAATATAAAATAAATTGTTAATAGACGATTCTATTTTCTTCACTTATTGTTAGATGTGCTTAATTATGCCAACTAGAAAAGTTTATTTTTGTAGAATTTCTTGGTTGATATTCTTTGTTTTTGCTAACAGTTTGGAAGCTTATGTACTTAATGACAATTTATTAATTTTTAGGATAAGATGGAGACCAATCGAGAACAACCAAATGATGATATTGATACATCTAACACATTAGATGACTCCATTAGAGATTCTTCAACTCCTGAAATGCAAAACACTCCTCCAACAAGAATGCAAAACACTCCTCCAGCAAGGTCTTTACGATCTGAAGTTTGGAACCATTTTGAATGCAAAATGATCGATGAGAGTTTGAAAGCAATTTGTAACTACTGTCAAAAGAAATTGGGGGGAGGACCCAATGATGGCACGTCCCATTTGCGTGAACATTGGAAGAGATGCCTCTATCGAACCACAAAAGGTATAAAACAAATATTAACGTCAGTTAGTTCAAGTAAGTTGATGGAAGATAGCCCTAATCTTGCTTTACATACTTTCAATCCAGAGGTTTCAAGAAAAGACCTTGCAACTATGATAATTTTGCATGAGTATCCACTCTCCATGGTTGACCATACAGGATTTAGAATTTTTGCCATAATCTGCAACCATTGTTTAAGATGGTGACAAGAAATACAGTAAAAAAGATATTTTGAAGATATATCGCCTTGAGAAAACTAAAGTCATGAGTCTTCTTGACTAAATTAAAAGTAGAGTTTCTATCACTACTGATATATGGACTTCTTCGAATCAAAAAAGGCATTACATGGTGGTCACGGCGCATTACATTGATAATGATTGGGTGTTAAGAAATTGCATATTGAGGTACTATTTTTTTTAATAACTTATTAGTTTAATCTTATATCTATTATGTTAATATTGTAATTATTTGAATTTAATAGGTTTGTTTACATGCCTGCTCCAAATACCTCTGACGTTCTGTGTGACAAACTTATGGAGACATTGTTGGATTGGAATATTGATCGTAAGGTGTCTACCTTGACCGTTGATAATTGTAGTACGAATGATAGCATGATTTCAAAGATGAAAAGTAAGATTGATCGAGGTGCACTTATTTTGGGAGGACAGTTTTTTCATATGAGATGTGCTGCACATATTTTAAATCTGATTGTGAAAGAGGGGCTTAGCAAGTTTGAGAGTGGAATTGAAAATATGCGTGGTAGTGTCGTGTTTTGGATGAGTTCTCCTAAGAGAATAGAAAAATTTGAGGAAACCACAAGGCAACTGAATATAGCATGTACTAAGAAACTAGTTTTAGATTGCAAAACTAGATGGAATTCTACATATTTGATGCTTAATACTGCTTTAGAATATCGAGATGCTTTCTCTCGCTTGAAGCAACGTGATTCTTAGTATACTTGTTTACCTTCAGAGAAGGATTGGGAGGTTGCTAGTGAATTGTGCAAAAGACTAGAGAATTTCTATAATGTTACTGTTTTGTTTTCTGGTCTGAAATATCCTACTGCTAATCTTTTTTTTATGGAGATCATTGAGATTAAGTTGTCACTTTATGAGTGGATGACATCTACAAGACAAGAAATAAAGGATATGTCATTGGCAATGATAGAGAAGTTTAACAAGTATTGGGATGACATTCAAGGCATATTGAGCATAGCAAATGTATTGGATCCAAGGTACAAGATGAAGTTATTTGAATGCTATTTTCCTTTAGTTTATGGGGAAGAGCGTACCAAATTGGAAATTAAAAAAGTTCAAACAACTATGGCCAATTTAGTTAAAGAGTATGAGGCAAGAGATAAAGGAAAACATAAGGAAAAGAGTTCTAGCACGAGCAGTGGGTCTTCAATGTTTCTTCTGCCTAATCGTCCATCACTGAAAAGAAGTAGATATGAGGCATTTTTGGCTTCTCAAGATATTACTGCGGAGAAAGTCAAGACAGAGTTGGACTTCTACTTGGAAGAGTCTATAACACCTGATAGTGATGACTTTGATGTGTTGAATTGGTGGAAAACTAACGGAGTGAAATTTCTCATGTTGCAAAAGGTTGCTAGGGATATCTTTGCTATTCATATGACTACAGTTGCTTCTGAATCTGCTTTCTCTACAAGTGGTAGAGTGGTGAATCCTCATCGTAGTAGACTTTTGCCTGCAACATTAGAGGCTTTAATGTGTGCTCAAAGTTGGTTGTGGACTCAATTTGAAGGTAAGCATCTATCTTGCATATATTATTTTTTAAGTATATGATAATATTTTCTTACTTTGTTATCTTGTGTTGGTAAATTGTTAGATACATCGAAAAGTCGGATGATGTTTACTTGTATTATTGGGATGATGGTGATATTAGCGATATGGAGGTATTTGTTATTTATTAATATATTTTTATCCTTGTTGTCTGTAGTACTAGTATTTGTTATATTACTAACAAATCCTTCTTCTTTTTTGTAGGAATCATGCATTTCTTCAGCAAGTATCATGGAGTGAAATTTTTATTATTTAGAGCGTGTGTTTGTTGTTATAGTTTAATATTTTTAATGTTGTTGCTTATTGTTTGCTACCAAGTTGCAATTTTTTTTACAGATTATTCTCCTTGAAATGCAATTAGAATTTGATAGATCATTTTCTATCTGGTTTGTTATTATGTTAAAGCTAATAGAGTGTGTGTTTATTGTTATAGTTTAATATTTTAATGTTGTTGCTTATTGTTTGCTACCAAGTTATAATTTTTTTTTACAAATTATTCTTCTTGAAATGCAATTAGAATGTGATAGATCATTTTCTATCTAATTTGTTATTTTGTTAAAGCTAATATGCATTTATTAATAGGCCTAAATCAAACCATTTCAAAAGTCAAGAATCTCTTATACGTATCAATATCATCGTTTGGTTATTCTCGATTATACTCTATCTTATCCTAACTAATTTAATTTTTTAAATTTTATTTTATGTAAACGGGCAAAGGGGTACCCATTGGGTACCCGTTTGCCCGGCCGGGTATCCCCGTCCCCGCCCCGTTAACTATAACGGCTTAACGGGGCGGGGAATGGGGATGCTTTTTCTAACGGGGATGGGGAACGGTATAAACCACCCCGGACCATCCCCGGGCCGTTGCCATCCCTAGGCTACCCCTGACAAGCTCAGAAGTAGTTACAACCTGTCTCTATCAGCCTTGCCGCCTATCCCCTGCTAGACGATGACGTCTCGGAATCAACAACCTTTCAAAAGTGGGTAAGAGAAACTTTTGAACAGGTATAAGAACCTTCGCTAATAACGAGAGAAGGGATCTGAACTCCAAGTTTCAGCTAAGTCTTATAATCCATGATTCATTACTGTTTCCCAAGCTACTCACTTGAGCATCGGAGGGTCCCCACTGGAGCAACCGGTCCTCAGGGACTTTCTTGGAGGATTCCTCCTACCTAAGGAGGAGGTGTTTGAAGATTCCCAGCTTCACCCTCATCGTCCTTTGGATTCTCATCCTCGCTCAATGTTCGAGGAACTGAATTAGCGATAACAGATTGGTGTGCCAGGTAGGGGATAAGGAACGAGGAGATAGAAAGCTTCAAAACTACTAGCTACGGACCCCTACTCTCCGTAAAAAATGAAGAAAAGGTGGTAACGCACGTAGGGAAGATATCCACCAGCCGCGCCAGGGGGCATCGTCAAGGGCCTGAGCAGCCGGAGGCCAATCTCCCTACTCTCCAAGCCAACTTCCCTGCTCTGCCTTTGCCACCACCTTAGGACGATCAGATCACCGCCCTCGCCCTACAGGTCCAATCGCATGTGGCAGCAGTTCATGAGCTGCAACAATCGACGGCCGTGCAGCAGTGCCCAAGGTCGCCCTCGCTGGGCGTGGGAGCCGATCAGCCTAGTAAACAATCAACTCATGGGAGATCCCTTAGAGAGAGGTTCACCATCATCGCACCTCGCCCAAGCATCACCGTCGGGGGACCTCTAAGAGGCCTCGGTCTCCCTCTCGCCATTATGACGATTCCCATAAGCAGCAGCACGGGAAGGAGGCTGAGTGAGGGCATCATCATCGGCACGACCCCTCCCCATCCTTGGGATCTTCAAGGGAGGGGATCCTTCGATGGTTGGATCGCTCGCCGGACTGAGCGACGTCTGAACGAGTACAACAGCGGTTGGAGGAGCTCAGCCGCAGGATCACCAATCAGCCGAAGGTGGACTACGATAGTTGCCCCCCACTGTCTCATCGTATCATGGAGGAACCAATCTCAATCCGGTTCTATCTTCCTCAGCTGGACCCCTATGATGGTACCATCGACTCTCTGAACCATTTGGAAAATTACAAGATCCTCATGTAGGTCTAGAGGGCGATCGACTCCCTCCTCTGCATCGCCTTTCCGACCACCCTTCAGAAGGCTGCACGCACCTGGTACTCTCATTTATCGCCATGCAACGTCAACTCCTTTCGGTAGCTGGAGAGGGCCTTCCTGGCGCACTTCGAAGCATGCCAAAAGCTCCCTCGGATGGTTGACAGCCTGTTCATCATTGTTGGCCCAGATGGCAACCCAAGAGGGGGGGGGTGAATTGGGTACTTTAAAAATTAAGCATTTTAAAACAATTTAAACTATTGATGAGAAGATATACACAATTAATTCAAGTTAAAGCACAATAGCAAGAGAGAGAGAAACAAATAAACACGGCAAACACAAAGATTTTATAGTGGTTCGGTGTATCCAACACCTACGTCCACTCCCAAGCTCCACTTGGGTCCACACTATAATCTCCTGATTACAGTCGAGTTGTTTTACAAGCTCACAACCCAAACTTGTTGTTTTCCCGGGATCACAACGAACCCAGCCGGTTTTACACGGGCTCACCAGCACAAAACCTCAACACACAAGCTATCCTTAGCTTGTGCCGAGGTAAACTACCTCCACTAATTCAATCCACTGATTGAATTAGCAAACCACAAGATAAAAATATGAGTTTAGTACAAAACAGCTCCTTTTGAGCAGATATTTCAAAATAAAAGCAAAGTTTAGAAGGGCCTGTTTAGATTCGATTTGAGTGCAGGCTTTTCTTCTTTTCTTCTTTTCCTCAACTCCTTTGAAGTGTGGAATCGGGCCTCAGCTCAGATTCTTCACGGATTGAATGTTGGAGTTGATTTGAACTTATTCTCCCTTTCTTTGAATGTTGAAAATCTCTTGATTTGATCTTGAATGGCTCTTGGATTTTCTTCTAGACTTTCTTGGATTGATGAACTTGAGCACAGATGAAGTCTCCTTTGATTTCACTCCTTCTCTTTCACTCTATTTTTGAATCTCGGATTTTTCAAATGACGCTCTGTTTTTCCTCTTTCTGAAAGATTTTTCTCTTTTTTTTTCTCTCTTGATCTATATATGTATATCTTTTGATTTGAAAACGGCCTCTCTATTTATAGACTCTGCAAAAATATAGCCGAAACAAAGAAATATAGCCGTTATTGAAAAATATTACCGTTGGCGCTGAGTTGGCATTCAAAAAAGTCACGCCCAGATTTGTTGGAGTCGGCTCCAACTTTAGGCGAGTCGGCTCGAAGACGCGATGCCAAAAATAGAAACATTCAGATAGTTAAGGGGTCGACTCAAGAAAAATAAGGTGTCGGCTCCTGACAGTCGGGGGTCGACTCATGAAAAGCAAGGGGTCGACTCGAGAAGTGCTCAGAAAAATAACTCTCTGGAGTCTGAGCAGAGTCGACTCTTACAGTCATGGAGTCGGCTCGACAATATCGGGGGTCGACTCTTGAAATCACAGGGGTCGACTCGAGAAAATCAGGAATCTCTGTATACTGAGTGGAGTCGACTCTGAAACTCTAGAGTCGGCTCCGGAACGTATCAAAAATCAGAGAATTTTCTGATTGACTTTGAAATTCGTTCCAGATTAATTTTAAATCAATTTTTGACTTGAATATAATAAATTTGACATTAAGAATCAATTCAAGATATGTTCCAAAAACTCATTGATTGAAATATGAAGTATAAAAATTTCTTTTTGAAAGCTTAAACATGGAGCTTGAAGCTACTTTCCAATTGATTATAGTCATACTTAACATACTCATTGATTATGAGAAATAAATTCATTGCTCATGTAAATAAATTCATTGCATCTTTTAATATACTCATGGCTTTTGGTAATCATCAAAATCAATAAAATTGGGGCAACAATTTCTCAACAATCTCCCCAACAATCTCCCCCTTTTTGATGATGACAAAAACATTGAGTATATGCATGATTAATTGAAGAATTTATTTAATTTTCATAGTTAGGCTCCCCCTGAATGAGGTAGCTCCCCCTATGAAACTCAAATAAATATCCATTCATTCAATTTAAACTCATACACAGTTTAATGTCAAAATTCAGCATTTTCATCTAAATTGCTTTTTCATTCATTCTCTGTATGTGTAATGTTTAATTATTACTCCCTTCTCTCCCCATTCAATTATTTATTATATGCATATACAATAACATTCGTTTAATTTCTCCCATGCATATACAGTCATGTATAAAACTCTCCCCCTTTTTTGTTATCAACAAAAAGGTAGAGAAGCATCAAACACAATCACATTCACGATTTAAGATATGCTTTAACATGAACTGAGATTCATTGATAAATAAGAGAAGTACATTCAAACTCAAACTTCATTGAACATTCAAAACTAACTTTTCATTACTTCATTATATCAAAATGTAAATCATAATATAAATTTCATTACATTGCAAAACTAAACATCCATTACATCAAAAATGTGTCCTTACAATTCTTGTTAAGTGATCTACGATGTTCTTCATTCCATCAGTTTGAAGCTTGACATAATCTCTCAGTCTTTCGTCCACAAAGTACAAGCAGTTAAAATCTTGTCTTGAAGCTCGGCATTGCACTTTGCATAAGTCTTACCATCTCCACAAATGTCTTTAAGTTCTTCAAAAATATTCTTTAAATCACCACTTAAAGACTCAGTAGAGGAGCTAAGAGTAGATTCAATCTTGGTAATTCGATCTTCTAATGAATAGAGAGTTTCTTTAAGATTCATGAATTTACTGTCAAACTCAGTCTTCATTCTATCCTCTTGAGCATCAAGAAGACTCTTGAGCTGCTCTAACTGAAGATCCGAAAAACCAACTGATGAAGAAGATGGCTGATCAAACATTGGAGCAGGAGAAGGGGCCGGAACTGGAACAGAAGAACTAGGAGGCACAGGTGATGAATGTCTAACAGAAGGTCCAGGTGCCTCAACATCAGCGGCTCTATCTTCCAACTGATTTTTCCTTTCCCATCTACCATCTTTCTTCACAAATCCCATCCTATGAATAGTAGCCAAGCTATAGTAATCAGTGTGTCTCAAATTTCTCAATGGCTCACTATCGGAAATAATTATCCCTTGGCTTTGAAAAATCTTAGTTAATATCATGCCATAGGGTAGACTTGATTTCCTCTTGCTCCCACAGTCAGCTATGTACCAAATTATCATATTCGGAAGATTGATAGGTCTCCCAGCCACTACAGCATCCATAACAAAAATGTCTCTCTCAGATACATAATCAAACCTCCCAGTCTTAGGGAACAGAATCCTACTGCATATGTTATGGAGAAGCCTTAATTCCAAAGATAGTTGATTTGCTTGGACTTCTTCAAAACCAACAATTTCTTTATTTAACAATCTTGATAAAGCCGGGCTCCTATCATCAGGTGAAAATGTAGAAGGACCAGACACTGAAAGATCCAAAAGTCTTGAGAGTAAATCCACTGTGACATTTATCCTATTTCCTCTAATCAAGCTGACCAATCCATTATCTCCTCTTGACAAATTTTTATAAAACTCTTTAACCAAGGCGGGGTAGGTTGGGCAATCTAATGAACACATTTTCTCCCATCCCATTTCAATTAATTGTCTTCCTACAAGAAAACCCTCCGCCTCAAATAGCTCAAAATCCACCTTTCTCCCGGTTGTAATAATTCTATCGGCTAGGCGGTCTACCTGAGAGGTGGCCGCAGCAGGAGAAGCACTCGGAGTTGAAGAGGACGAGGTGGAATCCATGCTCGGAGACGGTTCGCGAGCGGGACGCCTCACCGTCTTCTTCCTCTTCATCCCGGCCGCTCCAAGGCTAGAACCACGGGTTTTAGGTGCCATTGATTTAGTGGAAAGGTTAATCAAGGTTTCTAAGGATTTGGTAGGTTGGGAAAATCTTTGGAGAGAGATTTTGATTGATTTGAGAAGATAGAAATGAACGAGGGGTCGACTCTGCCCTAGAAAAATCGACCTGGGACCACTTCGAGTCGGCTCCCGCAAAGTGTGGAGTCGACTCCGGGTAGTCACAGAAACCTAACCCGAAGTGGAGTCGACTCGCACAGAGATGGGGTCGGCTCCAGAGTTTCAGCAGAAACATGGAGTCGACTCCGATACTGATCGAGTCGGCTCCGAGACCATTTCAGAGCAAAAACATAAAGTTTCAGAGAATCTGAAATGTGTCCGGACATTGATCATAGAAATTGATAAAAAATCATTGGATTTTAATAGATCAATATGAATTCTAGATAAGATTTCCTTAAAATCAAAGGATAGAAAGAGTTCTAGATAATTTTTCTTAGGGGTTTCAAATTCATTCTAATGGATCACAAATCCCTAACTCTCCTCTAAGATAACAGAATCTTTCTTCACTCAAGGGTTTTGTAAATATATCTGCTAATTGATCTTCAGTATTAACATAATCAAGACATATTTCTCCATTAGTTACATGTTCTCTAATAAAATGATATCTAATTTCTATGTGTTTTGTCCTAGAATGTTGAATTGGATTTTTTGTTAGATTAATTGCACTTGTATTGTCACATTTTATAGGTGTTTTGTCAAGTGTGATACCATAGTCTTCAAGTTGTCGCTTAATCCATAGGATTTGAGCACAGCAACTTCCAGCTGCAACATATTCAGCTTCAGTAGTTGATAATGCAACTGAATTTTGCTTTTTGCTAAACCATGAGATTAAGTTACTT
This sequence comes from Calamus simplicifolius, assembly GCA_900491605.1. Classification (NCBI taxonomy): domain Eukaryota; kingdom Viridiplantae; phylum Streptophyta; class Magnoliopsida; order Arecales; family Arecaceae; genus Calamus; species Calamus simplicifolius. The sequence goes on along the minus strand of UESW01002668.1, from coordinate 166,528 downwards.
CCTAAGAATTGGCATGCACCACTTGTGCTTTTCCTATCTAACTTACATCCAGCATAATCAGAATCAGAATATGCAATTAAGTTCAATGTTGAGTCTCTAGAATACCATAAACCTACATTTTTTGTTCCATTTAAGTATCTTAATATTCTTTTAACAGCAATTAAGTGAGATTCTTTAGGTTCTGATTGAAATCTAGCACATAGACAAACAGAGAACATTATATCAGGTCTACTAGCAGTTAAGTAGAGTAGAGATCCGATTATACCTCGATAATACTTTTGATCAACTTTCTTACCTTCCTCATCTTTGTCTAACTTGCATGAAGGACTCATTGGAGTTCCAAGGGGTTTCATTGAATCCATACCAAACTTTTTGAGTAGTTCCTTCGTGTACTTGGTTTGGTTGATGAAAATCCCTTCCTTTTCTTGTTTGATTTGGAGTCCAAGGAAGAAGTTGAGTTCTCCCATCATGCTCATTTCAAACTCACCCTGCATCAACTTAGCAAATTCTTGACATAGAAGATTGTTAGTAGCACCAAAAATAATATCATCAACATATATTTGAACTACTAATAAATCTTTACTTTTCTTTTCAAAAATAATGTTTTATCTACATTTCCTCTTATAAAATCATTTTCAATTAAGAATTTACTTAATCTATCATACCATGCTCTAGGTGCTTGTTTCAAACCATATAATGCTTTGTGCAATTTAAAAACGTGATTTGAAAATTCATGATCTTCAAAACCTGGTGGTTGTTCTACATACACTTCTTCATTTATAAATCCATTTAAAAAAGCACTCTTTACATCCATTTGAAATAAGTTGAAATTCATGTGACATGCAAATGCAAGTAATAGTCTAATGGCTTCTAATCTAGCTACTGGTGCAAAGGTTTCATCAAAATCAATACCTTCTTCTTGATTATATCCTTTTGCAACTAATCTAGCTTTGTTTCTAATTACTATGCCATTTTCATCTAGTTTATTTCTAAATACCCATTTTGATCCTATAACAGAATGATCTTTAGGTCTTTCTACTAATGTCCATACATTATTTCTAGTAAATTGATTTAATTCTTCTTGCATAGCTAACATCCAATTATTATCTTTTTCAGCTTCTTCAATAGTTTTAGGTTCAATTTGTGATACAAATGCAAGATGATTACTAATATTTCTCATAGATGATCTAGTTCTTATTCCTTGAGATGGATCACCTATAATCAATTCCTTAGGGTGACTATAAGCGTATCTCCAATCTCTAGGAAGATCTATATCATTATGATTAGTGTTAGTATCATCATCCTTAGGTGAATCATTATCTTTAGCCTCTTGCTCATGATCTGAAGATACATCAATATTTAATTTTTCAAGATCTTTCTCAATTATGTTTGTATCTTCCTCATCATCAAACTTTTCGGAACTAGTTGCTAAAGATTCATCAAAAACTACATGAATGGATTCTTCAACAATTAAAGTTTTCTTGTTAAATACTCTATATGCTTTACTAGTTGTTGAATATCCTAAGAATATTCCTTCATCAGATTTAGCATCAAATTTGCCTAAATTATTTTTACCATTATTATGAACAAAACATTTACAACCAAATGCATGAAAATATCTAATATTAGGTTTTCTGTTTTGCCATAGTTCATAAGGTGTTTTCTTAAGTATTGGTCTTATTAGGGCTCTATTTAAAATGTAACATGCCGTGTTTATAGCTTCCGCCCAAAAGTACTTTGGTAGGTTGCTTTCACATAGCATGGTACGGGCCATGTCTTCTAAAGTCCTGTTTTTCCTTTCTACAACACCATTTTGTTGTGGGGTCCTAGGTGCAGAAAAATTATGATTAATACCATTTTCAGCACAAAAATTTTCAAATAGGTGATTTTCAAATTCAGTTCCATGATCACTTCTTAGAGACACTATGGTAGTGTTTTTCTCATTTGTGACTTTCTTAAAGAATTTCAGGAATATCGAGAAAGTCTCATCTTTGTGAGCTAACAACAATACCCAAGTGTATCTAGAGTAATCATCTACAATCACAAGACCATATTTCTTTCCTCCTAGACTTGTGGTTCTAGTTGGTCCAAAAAGGTCCATGTGAAGTAGCTCTAATGGCCTAGAAGTTGAAACAACATTTTTAGATTTGAAAGAACTTCTTGTTTGTTTTCCAAATTGACATGCATCACATATTTTGTTGTTTTCAAAATCTATTTTAGGTAACCCTTTAACTAAGTCCATTTTAATTAGTTTTGAAATTAGGTGTGTGCTTGCATGACCTAATCTACGATGCCATAACCATCCAATTTCATTCATATTAGCATTATCAGCAATTAAGCAATGATCACTCATAGATAATTTATCTAGATCAACCAAGTAAACATTGCCATGTCTATAACCAGTAAATACAATGCTATTATCAATGGAATTAGATACTGTGCAGAAAGAAGTTTCAAATGATACTTTAAAATCTTTATCGCACAATTGGCTTATACTAATTAAGTTATGCTTCAAACCATCAACATAAAGTACATTATCTATAAAAGTGGATGGAGTTATACGGATTTTACCAAGGCCCATAATCTGACCTTTACCATTATCACCGAACGTAACAACTCCTCCTTTCTTTTCTTCAAGGGTGATGAATTCTTCTTTGTCACCCGTCATATGTCTTGAGCAGCCACTATCAAGATACCACTTTCTCTTTGATCTTTTGGCCACATGACATTCCTGCAATAAAATCAAACTTTATGTTTAGGTACCCAAGCTTTCTTGGGTCCTTCATGGTTAGTAGCAACAAATATTGTTCCTTTTGGAACCCATATTTTCTTCCCTTTAAAATTTAAATTCTTATTTGGTTTTTGTAAATTACATTCAAATGATTTATGCCCTTTTAAATTGCATTTAAAACAAGTGATGTTACTTTGGCTAGCACGTACAAAAATGTTTTTCAAAGATTTTTGTTTTCTAAATGTATTATATCCTAATCCAGCCTTATCAAAAACTGCTTTTTGACTTTCTAAAATCATGTTTAGTTTAGTAGAACTTAAGGTGAATTTATCAACAATATCTTTGTATTTTTTAACTTCTTTCTTTAGAAATTCATTTTCTACAATATGCTGTTCATTTCCCAAAGATAGAGTTTGTATTTGCTTTTTCAAATCTTTTATTATTTTTTTTTTCAGATTTTAGTATATTAATTTCATGAGTAAAATCATCCTTTTCTTTAAGAAACATCTCCTTTTTACCTTTTAAATCTTTAATTGCAAGCATCACTTCATTTTTCTCTTTAATTAAGTTTATGTTTTCAGTTTTCAGAGATTTATATTTCTTTTTCAAAATTTTAAAATCATCTACAAGTTCATTGAAGGCTTCAAATAATTCATCAAAAGCAAAATCATCACAAGGGTTTTCAGAACTTACCTCGTCGTCGTCGTTCGCCATAAAACAAATGTTGGCAACCTCTTTTTGTTCTTCTTCTTCGGAAGAAGATTCATCACTGTCGCTCCAAGTTGCAACATACGCTTTCTTCTTTTTCTTGAAAGTCTTTTTCAATTGCGGACAATCATATCTATAATGCCCCGGTTTCTTACATTCATAACAGATCAAGGGGTCTTTCTCTTTGTCCTTGTCCTTATCTTTTTCCTTTTCTCCTTCCATCTTATTTCCAAATTTCTTTTTGTGGAAGGGTTTCTTTCTCCTCATAAATTTCTTAAATTTTCTTGCTAGAAGAGCTGTGTCTTCATCATCATCCTCATCATCGCTGCTGCTATCTTCAACTTCTGCAGCCTTGAGGGCAATTGTCTTCTTCTTTTTGCTATCCTCCTCCACATGTTGCTTCATTGTCAATTCATGGGTCATAAGGGATCCAAGAAGCTCTTCCAAAGGTAAAGTGTTTAGATCTTTGGCTTCTTGAATGGCTGTCATTTTGGCTTCCCATGATCTTGGTAGTGACCTAAGAATTTTGCGAACCAAATCAGCATTAGTATAGGTTTTTCCAAGACTCTTCAAACCATTAACAATATCAGTAAATCTAGTATACATGCATGTTATGGTTTCAGATTGTTCCATGCTAAACAATTCATATTTATGCACAAGTATATTAATCTTAGATTCTTTAACTTGGTTGGTTCCCTCATGGGTAACCTCTAATCTATCCCATATCTCTTTAGCGGAATTACAGGTAGAGATACGATTAAATTCATTAGCATCAAGAGAACAATATAAAACATTCATGGCTTTTGCATTAAGCTGAGCCATCTTCCTATCATTTTCATTCCAATCCCTTTCGGGCTTAGGAACTATAGAACCATCAACTAAGTGTGTGGGTGTACTAGGTCCATTAATTATGACACTCCACAATTCATAATCTGAAGCTTGAATGAATATCCTCATTCTTGCTTTCCAATATGAATAGTTGGAACCATTAAATAAGGGTGGTCTATTTGTAGAATGGCCCTCAGCAAAACTCGAGCTGGCTTGTGTTGCCATTTGGATCTTTCGCTCTTGATCGTGTGATCAATCAAAAACAAATGAGCACAAGCTCTGATACCAATTGTTGGCCCAGATGGCAACCCAAGAGGGGGGGTGAATTGGGTACTTTAAAAATTAAGCCTTTTAAAACAATTTAAACTATTGATGAGAGGATATACACAATTAATTCAAGTTAAAGCACAATAGCAAGAGAGAGAGACAAATAAACACGGCAAACACAAAGATTTTATAGTGGTTCGGTGTATCCAACACCTACGTCCACTCCCAAGCTCCACTTGGGTCCACACTATAATCTCCTCGATTACAGTCGAGTTGTTTTACAAGCTCACAACCCAAACTTGTTTTTTCCGGGATCACAACGAACCCAGCCGGTTTTACACGGGCTCACCAGCACAAAACCCAACACACAAGCTATCCTTAGCTTGTGCCGAGGTAAACTACCTCCACTAATTCAATCCACTGATTGAATTAGCAAACCACAAGATAAAAAATGAGTTTAGTACAAAACAGCTCCTTTTGAGCAGATATTTCAAAATAAAAGCAAAGTTTAGAAGGGCCTGTTTAGATTCGATTTGAGTGCAGGCTTTTCTTCTTTTCTTCTTTTCCTCAACTCCTTTGAAGTGTGGAATCGGGCCTCAGCTCAGATTCTTCACGGATTGAATGTTGGAGTTGATTTGAACTTATTCTCCCTTTCTTTGAATGTTGAAAATCTCTTGATTTGATCTTGAATGGCTCTTGGATTTTCTTCTAGACTTTCTTGGATTGATGAACTTGAGCACAGATGAAGTCTCCTTTGATTTCACTCCTTCTCTTTCACTCTATTTTTGAATCTCGGATTTTTCAAATGACGCTCTGTTTTTCCTCTTTCTGAAAGATTTTTCTCTTTTTTTCTCTCTTGATCTATATGTATATCTTTTGATTTGAAAATGGCCTCTCTATTTATAGACTCTGCAAAAATATAGCCGTTAGAAACAAAGAAATATAGCCGTTATTGAAAAATATTACCGTTGGCGCTGAGTTGGCATTCAGAAAAAGTCACGCCCAGATTTGTTGGAGTCGGCTCCAACTTTAGGCGAGTCGGCTCGAAGACGCGATGCCAAAAATAGAAACATTCAGATAGTTAAGGGGTCGACTCAAGAAAAATAAGGTGTCGGCTCCTGAGTCGGGGGTCGACTCATGAAAAGCAAGGGGTCGACTCGAGAAGTGCTCAGAAAAATAACTCTCTGGAGTCTGAGCAGAGTCGACTCTTACAGTCATGGAGTCGGCTCGACAATATCGGGGGTCGACTCTTGAAATCACAGGGGTCGACTCGAGAAAATCAGAATCTCTGTATACTGAGTGGAGTCGACTCTGAAACTCTAGAGTCGGCTCCGGAACGTATCAAAAATCAGAGAATTTTCTGATTGACTTTGAAATTCATTCCAGATTAATTTTAAATCAATTTTTGACTTGAATATAATAAATTTGACATTAAGAATCAATTCAAGATATGTTCCAAAAACTCATTGATTGAAATATGAAGTATAAAAATTTCTTTTTGAAAGCTTAAACATGGAGCTTGAAGCTACTTTCCAATTGATTATAGTCATACTTAACATACTCATTGATTATGAGAAATAAATTCATTGCTCATGTAAATAAATTCATTGCATCTTTTAATATACTCATGGCTTTTGGTAATCATCAAAATCAATAAAATTGGGGTAACAATTTCTCAACAATTTTCCCAACAATCATCCAGTAGAAGAGTGGCGAGTCACTGAGGGACTTCGTGGCCCAGTTCAAGGAAGCCATGCTCGAAGTCTACAACCTCGATGACTCAGTGGCCACCCTGGCCTTAAAGCGAGGGCTCCGCCCTTCTTGCTTTGCTTACTCCCTTGACAAAAAGCCTTCCGATTTCTATGCCAAACTGCTGAGCTGCGCAAAAAAGTACATCCGCACCGACGAGGCGGACTCTTCCCGGAGGGAGGCTAAGGGAGGGCCCAGTAAGAAGCAAGCTCATTCGGAGCCTAGTGGGGCTCATCCTCGAAGACCTGAGCCTCCCCGCCGATTGGACAATCGGCCTCGGACTCTCATCCCCGGAGGGGAGCACTTCACCCCTCTGCTCGTCCTGACATCCCACATCTTAATGGAAATTGAAGGTGAGTCCTACTTCAAGCGTCTTGTCCCCATGAAGCCAGGAACTCCTAGCGACAAGAGTCTCTACTGCCGCTTTCACCAGGATCATGGCCACGATACGGAGGATTGCTATCAGCTGAAGAGGGCGATCGAGGACCTCATCCATGAGGCTACTTGGGAAAGTTTATCCAGAGGAGGAATCCGACTGCGCCAGGCCCATCAGCACTTTTGCCTACCCAGGTCGGCATCGACAACGTCCCAACTAAAAAGACGGTAGGTAGCCATGATTTCTTGATGGGCAGGCTGCAATTCTAAGAGGCCACGGGGGGATGAGGGAGTAGATAATGTAATCCCCTTCTCTAAAGGGGACTTAGAGGGGGTTGACAATCCTAATGATGACAGGGTCATCATGTTTATGATGATTGTGAAATACCCTATAAAGAGAATTCTTGTTGACAGTGGAAGCTCAATCGACGTTCTCAGTTACAATGCTTTTGTTCGAATGAGCTTGTCCCCTGACTCCCTGCGGTCGGTGACCACGCCCCTGATAGGCTTCATTGGAGACTCTATTAGGGTGAAGGGAGAGGTCACTCTCCTAGTCACGGCTAGGACGTCGCCATACCAGAGCATGGTCTTCGTGAAATTTCTAGTCATCCGAGTCCCCCTAGCCTACAATGCCATCCTCAGAGGACCTGGCCTGAACCTCTTAGATACTATTATCTCCACCAAGAGGCTGCTTGTAAAATTCCTCACCAGTGGAGGAATCGAAGAGATACATGGGGAGTGAAGCCCAATACCGCTCTGTTATCACACGACTCCCAGTCCCCAGGTGGCGTTTGCTCTGCCAGTGCCCGAACTACTTGATCCCAGAGACTCGAAGAGGAGAGTGGAAGCGGCCGACCTCTTGCTAACCTTTCCACTAGGGGAGGACCCAACAAAGACGGTCCGAGTCGGGGCACTTCTCCTCAAGGAGGCAAGGGACCGACTCCTTGCCTTCCTATGGGCCAACTCGAACATCTTTGCTTGGTCAGCATCAGACATGCCAGGCATACCGACAGAGGTGATCACTCACAAACTCAACATCGAACCAAGGTGCTGGCCAATCCACTAGAAGAAGAGGAGCTTCGCCCCTGAGTAGCAAAGGGCCATAGATGAGGAGGTCTGCAAACTGATCGCCGCCGACCACATCCGGAAGGCACATTATCCCGACTGGCTGGCCAATGTGATGATGGTCCATAAGGCCAACGGAAGCTAAAGAATGTGCGTCGACTTCACTGACCTCAACAAGGCGTGCCCCAAAGACAGCTTCTCGCTGCCCAAAATTGACAAGTTGGTAGACACCATGTCCGGCCATGAGACGCTTAGCTTCATGGATGCCTTCTTGGGGTACAACCAGATAAAGATGGATCCAACAGACGAGGAGGCCACTTCCTTTGTGATCGAGAAGGGTATCTACTGCTATAAGGTAATGCCCTTCGGACTAAAGAATGCAGGGGCCACGTATTATAGACTGATGAATAAGATCTTTGAGGACCAGAACGGGTGTAACATGGAGGTGTATGTGGATGACATGCTTACCAAAAGTGTTTGGATCGATGGCCATGTTGCTGACCTGGCAAAAACCTTCGGCAACCTTCGCTACTACTAGATGAAGTTGAACCCACGAAAGTGTGTCTTCGGAGTCACGACAGACAAGTTCCTGGGCTTTATAGTAACACAGTAGGGAATTGAGGCTAATCCAAAGAAGATCAGCACCATCATCAACATGAGGCCGCCGGTTAACAAGAAGTGCAACGGCTCACCGGGAGGGTGGCAGCCCTAAGCCGCTTCCTCTCGAAGTCGGCGAAGAGGTGCCTACCTCTCTTCAAAGTATTACGCAAGGTCAATGGCTTCGAGTGGACAGAGAAGTACCAGAGAGCCTTCAAAGGATTGAAAGAGTTCCTGTCAACTCCACCGCTGCTGTCCAAGCCAAGGGAGAGAGAGAAACTCTTCCTCTACCTTGCGGTATCCCCCAAGGTAGTCAGTTTCGTGCTCATTCGCATCGACGTTGACAAGATACAGAGGCCAATCTACTATACCAGCAAAGTACTTCACGATGCGGAGATTAGGTATTCCAAAATTGAAAAGATTATTTTCACACTGATTATCTTCGCTCAATGTCTCAGGCCCTACTTCCAAGCCCACCCAATTATGGTGCTCACGGACCAGCCACTTAGGGCAATTCTGTCCTGTCCTGACACCTCTGGCCAGCTGGAGAAATGGGCTATCAAGCTGGGGAAGTTCGACCTATCGTTCCAACCGAGGTCGACCATGAGGTCCTAAGTCTTGGCGGACTTTCTAGTCGAGTGCATCTGGATCGAAGAGCGGCTGGAGGAGCCCCGCTTGACGCTCTCAGACACTACACCCAAGGTGAGGGAAGACTGGATCCTCCACATGGATGGCATATCAAATTTCCAAGGAAGCGGAGCTGGCCTCATTCTAGCGAGCCCGAAGGGAATGGTGGTGTACGCCCTTTGGTTCCTCTTTTAAGCCACAAACAATCAAGCTGAATATGAAGCCTTGCTAGCAGAAATAAAGCTCGCCAATGAGCTTAGAGTAAAGCACTTCAAAGTCTTCACCGACTCTCAGCTCGTCTCCGGGCAAATTGCTAAAGAGTACGAGGCCCGAGACCCATCATGTCCTGCTATCTGAGTAAGGTCCAATCACAGACCTTATCATTTACTCACTTTAGTGTCAGCTACATCCCCAGGTGTGAGAACGTCATGGCCGATGCCCTATCCTGTTGGCCACTTTGGCCAATGGGGCTTTGGGGAGGACTTATGTGGAGCATTTGAAGATCCCCAGAATTGATGTGGTGGAGGAAGCACTACCAGTCAACCAAGAGTCCACCTGGGTGGATGCGTGTGTCCGATATCTTGCCGATGGTGCTCTTCCTACTGACCCTGCGGAGGCCAAGCTGCTCAAATGGTGAGCTTCTAAGTTTCTGGTGCTTGACGGACAGCTATGCCAGAGGTCTTTCTCTCACTCCCTCCTCAAGTGTGTTGGTCCTGTAGATGCCGACTACATCCTCCGTGAGATCCATAAGGGCATCTATGGAAATCATCTGGGGAGCAGAGCGCTAGCGTACAAGGCCTTGCTCCAAGGGTACTATTGGCTTACCATAAGAGAAGATGCTGTTGAGCTGGTGCAGAAGTGCGATAGCTGTCAGCAACATGCCAACATCCAATGGTAGCCGACTTCCCAGCTAAGCCCTCTGTTGGCCCTTCGCCCAGTGGAGAATGGACATCCTAGGACCGTTTCTTCCGACCTTCGGTCAGAAAAGTTCCTTCTCATCGCTATCGACCACTTCATCAAGTGGGTAGAAGCCGAGGCACTCGCCAAGATCACCAAGGGCAAGGTGAGACATTTCTTTTGGAAATCCGTCATCTGTCGATTCGGGCTACCCATACCCTTGTCACCGACAACGACCGGCATTTGACAGCACCTCCTTCAGAGAATTTTGCGTCGAGCTGGGCATTTGCCAACGGTTCACTTCCGTCGATCATCTGTATACGAATGGAGCGGCCGAGGTCACAAACCAGACCATCCTCCAGGGGCTCAGGGGGCGTCTGGATGATTTCAAAGGAAGATGGGTAGAGAAGCTTCCGAACGTGCTATGGGCATACCACACAATGCCACGAACTTCCATTGGAGAGACTCCCTTTAGCCTCGTATTCTGGTTGAAAGCCGTCATCCCTGTGGAGATCGACATCCCTAGTCCTCAGGGAAGGTCATACAATGAGGACAATCTGAGTCAGCTACGGGCCAATCTTGACCTCGTCGAGGAGGTGCACGATCGAGCATGACTCAGGAAGGCCGCCTATCGCCAAAGGACCGCAAGGTATTATAACGCCCGAGTTCGCCCTAGGGCGTTCCCCCTGGAGACTTGGTCCTCAGACGAGCCGAGGTCTCAAAGCCCACAGAGGGAGGCAAACTATCGCCAAACTGGAAAGGGCCCTATCGAGTCACCGAAGCCCTCAATCACGGAGCGTACCAAATCGAAGGACTCGATGGGAACCACTCCCTTGCACCTGGAATGCGGACAACCTCTATCGGTACTACCGGTAATGTATACAACTAATCGGCTATAAAATTTGAACATCTCATTCTTTCGGCTAATGAAAAATGTTTGAGTATCTTTCTCTCTCAATGCCAAAGACCGGTTCGAGGCCGACACCGAAGACCGACTCTACTGTTGGCACTCAGAGACCAACTCAGCATTGGCACTCAAAGACTGGCTTTAGGCCGGCACCAAATACTGGCTCCAGACCGACACCAAAGACCGACCAAGATCGGCTCCAGGCCGGCATCCAAAGATCCACTCTAGCGTCGGCACTCAAAGATCGGCTCTAGGCCGGCACAAAAGATCGATTCCAGGCCGGCACCAAAGACCAACTCCAGCATCGACACTCAAAGATCGGCTTTAGGCCGGTACCAAAGACCGACTCCAGCGTCGGCACTCAAGGACCGACTCCATGCCGGCAGCAAAGACCGGCTCCAAGCTAGCACGAAAGATCGGCTCTAGGCCAGCACCAAAGACTGAAACTCATCAGCAAGAGGGGCCTCAAGCCTAGGCTCATTAAGTAAGAGCGTACCGCTAGCCATCCAAACGACCCTCTCCTTCAGCTGGCACTTCGTCTTCGGGACCCGAGAGCTAAGGAGGAGTCTGACGAAGCCTCTCCTTTGCAGATTCTGGAGGTATTTATCTTCTCCCCCAAGAACTATGGATCTTCGATGCCTACAACCTTTCATGGGAGTGACCAAGGAGCGAAGCGGGCGTGTGCAAAGATCGACTCTAGGTCGGCACCCGAGACCGATGCCCGAGTCGGCATGAGGGTGGACTTACCATGGAGTCTGCATACGAGACTGTCCCTAAGGTTGGCTTCTAAGGACAACACCTACACTGGTACTAAGCCCGACCCTCGAACCGGTCTCAACACTTGCCCCGAAGTCTGCTTCGAGCTTGGGCTGAGTCATCACTCCGAGCTTACTCAACCTCATAAGAGACGACATGCTAACAGAGCTAAGTATCTAAAAAGAATCCAAATACTTCGACGATTGAAAAATTTTTTACTCTTCATTACTTGTCAAAATGTCTACATAATGCCGACTCGAGTCGAATTTCAATACAAAAGTAAACAGGCCAAAATGAAGGTTCTAAGGAGAAGAGGTCTTTAGGCATCGGCCGGTGCAGATCCATCGTTGGCTGACCTCTGCACCGAGGGTGATCCCTCCGGCTCCTCGCCGTCTGGTTTGAGGTCGCTGAGGCCAGGGATGCCGAAGACCCGCTGCCTTCTTCTTGCATTTCTGGAAGCCCTGAAGGTAGATGTCAACCGAAGCCTTCGCCAGCTTGTCCAAAAAGGCCTCGAAGCCCCGATAGTGCTACACGGCCTTGGCCGCTGCAGCCTTCTCCTCGGCAGCTTGTGTCACCACCTCGGCGGCTCGCATCATCGTCTCCATCTCCGATGACCTCTGGAGGGCCTCGCTCCTATTTGCAATGACGTCAGCCACTCTGGCATCGGCCATGTGAGTGATCTCCTCAGCATCATTGTCCCGTAACTTGGCCGTCTTCACCTCCAGATAGAGGGTGTGGATACGATGTCGCGGGCCGTGATCATTGCCTGGGTGACATCCAACCTCTCCTCAGTGACCCGGGTGCACTCGAGTTCGGTCACCGCTCGATGCCTTGCCTCCTCCAGCTCCTCTGCCCGCTTGGCTCGAGCCGCCTCTAAGGCACCCTTGGCCCTCTCGGCCCAAGCTTGAGCAGCGGAGGCCTCCTGTTGAGCACGGCGGAGGGCCCTGTCACCTCGGAGGGTGACCTCCCTCGCGGTGGATATGGAGTTCACCAGCTGCATGAAGAGAATCTCTGTCAGCATGCAATAAGATGAAAGAGTGTCACGAAGAAGAAAGGATACTTACCCACAGTAGTGCCGTGGAGGCATCCTAGAAGAAGGCAGAGCCTCCTTGACGCTGGAGTTCCTCTTGGAACTCCGGTAGGCAGACTTGGGCCAGCAGTCGCTCCACCAAGGGGCCAAGGTTCATCAGCAAGGGCCGGGACGGGATTGCCCTGAGCCCACCTCCCTCCGTGGGCTCAACTGATGCCGAGGCCATAGGTGTCACACCGGGGGCGACAGCATCTCCTTTGCCGATGGCCTCAATGATGGCCCCGCTACCATCGGGTATTCCTCGCCCGCCTCCTCTCCCTCTGGCGGACCTCCATTCGGGACTGGCACTGCACCCGAGATAACCGACTCCACGGGCGGGGGGACCACCTCGACCCTTGGCTCCTCGGGGGGGGGGGGGGGGGGGACTCAATAGTGAGATCGATCGATGGGGCGGCCCCCAAGCTTAGTTGAGGCTCGCTGGGGGGAGGGCTCAGTGATCGAGACCAAGGGCGAGTCCTCCTCCCCGACCCCTTAGCGTCACCAGCGGCCCTTTTCCTCTTGGCCATCGCTCTCTTCACAATGTTAGCCGGCACTCTCATATCTGCAAGTGTCAGAGTCGGTCGGCAAATAAAAAGAGAGAGAGAGAGAGAAGGGAGATCTACGACCGCTCACCATCACTCGAGAGGATGCCGGTGAGCTGAAGGTACTCCTCCGATAGGAGCTTTCGGGGGGGGGGACCTTGAGGCTAGCAACCGCTCATGCACCTCTTGATCCCTCAGGGCTATCGTCAGGTTCTTGTTTGACTCTATGTATGGGTCCCCCCAATCCTGCCTCACTCCCTTGAGGTTCGCAAAGAAGAATCGAGTCTTTCACCTTTTGATGGACGAGGGGAGGCTCAGCCTGAGGACTCGGCCAGGCCTAGGAGTAAATAGCCACCAAAGCGACCCTAGCGGCAGAGAGTGTAGAAAGTATGAAATAGAGACACTTAGGCCTCTATGCTCTGGAGACCGCAAAGCACCATAAATGCATAGATGGTTCGAAAGGAGTTCGAGACTAGCTGTGCAGGCGCTAGAGCGTACCTACAGAGGAGGTCACCTTATCGTCGGGTTCAGGAGCGATTAGCCGGATGTTCTGGGTATCCTATAGGCTATCCTAAAGGACTCTAGATCGGAAGAGGTGGTGGTAGGGGCAATCCCTTTCGGGCTCTTCCTGCTAACCCTAGGTGGCCAAGCGAAGGATGACGGTGGGGCTGCAACTGTCGGGTGGCCCCTGATTGGGGCCCCGCTTGCAGGTCATAGCATTCCTAAAGGGACTTGGTCCTCTGAAGAAGAAAAGAACCATGGGAGTGTTGGGGATGGAGAAACCCGCAGCTATGCTGAGGAAACGTGATCCTGGAAGGAGGGGAGGAGGACCACGAGGGTGATGAAGCCATAGAAGGGAAGCAAAGAGAAGTCGGGAGGACTGACCTGAACGAAGGAAGAAGAACAGTAAGGCCCGAGGAAGGAAGACTCGGAGAAGGCTCAAGCTCGAGGGAAGAAGAAGGAAATCTTAGAGGTGCGAGGAGCCGGGTTCAGGGTGACCCTCCTTTTATGCCTCTTTTTGAATCATCCCGCCTAACTCGACTTGCCACGTGCACACCTACCACTGGAAGAGACACCTCAATAGCTATCGGACGCGTTGGGAGCATGATCTCGGCCAATGATGGGATCAATAATGCTAGCCTCATGATGACGATCACCTTTTTGTGAGTCGAAGGGTTTTCTCGGTCTCGAGATGGATCCTGTCGAATTTGACGATGAGGAGTGACAGGGCGATAATGTTGCAGTGCCCCATGCCTTCTGCATTGAAGAGGTGTCGCTCCTCGGGGACACGTGCCCCTCTCCATGGTTAAGAGTGCATGGGGATCAGCCATCGAATGATTGTGGGCCCCTTTTGACGGATGGGAGGTGTAACCCCGCCAGCTCAGGAGCGGAGGGGCATCTGATATGGCTGATCAAATCACGTCAGGACTAACAGACAAAGTGGCTGACGAAGATGAGAGGAAGATGGGTGGAACTCTTCAACAAGGGTTCCCAGACTCCCGACGGCCATCCAGCACCAACTCCAGAGTCGGCCATCCAGCACCGACCCCAAGTTGGCCTCCCGTCCCGACTCCATAGTCGGCCATCCGGCACTAACTCCAGAGTCGGCCTCTAGTCCCGACTCCAGAGTTAGGTCCAGCCCAGTACTCTTGGCCCGCGTGGCTCACCTGATGCCTGTAACCGCCACGTGGCCCACCTATAACTTGCAACTGCACATAACCCCGCGCCACTGCCAGTTGCGGTGCACGCTCGATAAGATCAGGCCTACCTGCCGACTACGGTGCTACACAAGAGAGGGGGGACGACAGCTACCCCTGACAAGCTCAGAGGTAGTTGCAACCTGTCCCTATCGGCCTTGTCGCCTATCCCTGCCAGACGGTGACGTCTCGGAATCAATAACCTTCCAAAAGTGGGTAAGAGAAACTTCTGAATAGGTATAAGAACCTTCGCTCATAACGAGAGAAGAAGTCTGAATCCTAAGTTTCAGCTAAGTCTTTTAGTCCATGATTTATTACTGTTTTTCAAGTTACTCACTTGAGTGTCGAGGATTCCCATCGGAGCAACAGGTCCCCGAAGACTTTATTGCAGGATTTTCACCTAAGGAGGAGGTGTTTGAAGATTTTCAGCTTCGCCCTCATCGTTCTTTGGATCCTCATCCTTGCCCGATGTTCGAGGATATGATTTGGCGACAATAATAACCAATTCGGATGTTAGTATCCGGACCATAAGTTAGTAATTTTATTAGTTTTATCAATTCATGTTATAAAGCATTAGAAATGCAACATTATTAAGATGTGAAGAGATAGATTGTAATAAACGAAAGTTTAATAATCAAAATAATTTTTAAGCAAAAGTTTGAGGGCTAAACACTATATTTGTAGCTAAAAGTTACATGTGAATTTTAAGGTGTTCCCACTTGGTTTCTTGCTCTAAGGAATCTTACTCAATGGTGATAACTTTGGAAAGATGATTTTGAATGATCAGGTATCACGTGAGATGAGAAGACAAAGAACCAACATTAGGCAACCTACCATAAATCCCCCCTAAGGTTCCAATTAGATGGAGGATTTCGTTGTAAGTCTCAGGCATTTCATAGAAACTTTTGAGACGATTAGTTAAACTCCCGGATAAAAAATACAAGAAAATATACAAAAAGAACATTATAAATTATGAATCATAAAATTTCATATGACCATAAATATAACATAAACCTATAACAGATACCATTAAAATCTTGAGACATTCATATTAGGAAGTATATAGAAATAAAATATAGAAGGGACAATTGCTCATATTTGGGCCAAAAGAAAGCCTTAGAATCATACTCAAGACAAGAAAGACAAGGTATCTAAAAATCACATATGAACGGTTCAATTATTCTCTCCTAATGTTTTATAGGATGACTTATAAGTTTGATATCATAATAATTAAAATAGTTTTAACTATCTTCTTTATTCTTATATGTTCGTATTATAATGCTCTTTCTTTATTTATGAGGTATCTTTTTAGTTTCTAAAATTCTATTAAATAAATTTATTACTTATTTTACTTCAGCGCTTAACATTTCAAACTTTTATAGGAATCTTGTCATGTTTCATAATTTTTTTATTTTTATTTTTTATAACTTTATTTACTTAGATATCCTAATTCTGTGAGTATACACCATAACTTTATTCTCAATACAGTTATAAGGGAATCCTAAATTATCTACATAATTTTTATTTAATAATTTATTAAAATAACTTCTCTATTTTTCTTTGATCTCTTTATCCTTAACTAAAACTTTTTGATCTTCATCTTTAATGTATTTAACCAAAAATATATCTTTAGTTTCTCTCTCTTATTCTTGCAATTCTATATATATCTTTCTTTCTGTTTTAGTTTCTAACTTGTTATATATTTTGTTATAGGGCTTACATCTAGCTTTTAGTATCATTTTTTTAACTTTTTTTAATCATTTTATAGTTTTCATATGCTTCTTCATTCTTACATTTAGATAAATTTTTTTATAGTAGTCACTTTTAACATTAATTGCTAATTGAACTTTCTCATTCTACCATCAAATTTTCTTATCATATAATCCTTTTTCCTTTTGACTCTCATAAAACCTTTATAGCTCTTTTTTAATACTATTAGCTGTCTCTTCCATATGATATTAATCTCTTAATTTATGCTCCATTTTCCTTCCTTCATCACTCTATTTTTAAAAGTTATTAATTTCTTTCTTTCAAATTCTATCGGTATACCTTGTAGTCTTTTTCTTTTATTTTTAAATACATATATTTATAACCATTAATCAATATTATGTAATTAGACCCACACCAGGTATAACCCTGCAATCTTTACAAAACACTCGATTAATCTTTCTTAAAAAAAATATCTATTTGACTAGCATTATATCCATTTTTAAAAGTTATAAAATGAGAGTCTCTCTTTTTAAAATATGTATTAGCTAATACTTGTCATCGCAAACTCTAAAATATTTTTTTTATCATTTTATCTCTAAACCCATAATCTCATATACTCTTTCAAAACATATTTTATACTTTTTTAGATGTCTATTCATATTTTATACTTTTTAGATCTCATGCAAGCAAGCTACATTAATTTTTTTTCTAATCATTATATCTATTAATTTTATTAATTTTTATATTAATAACGTTATATTTCAAACTACTAAATAAATTTTATTTTTTATTTTCATAAACTAACTTCTTTGAAAATCCTTACTTACTGAACGCCAATGCGGCACGTTGCTTTCAAAAACCATACTAATTATTTTACCATTCCACTAAATTTAAAATCTGATACAGTACACCATTTCTAAAGAATGCTATATTTTTATTAATTTTTTTATTAAATTTATATTCATAAGATGTGATCATAATTTTATTATACTCGTAAAGCTTTGGTAGCCAGAAAGTTCTTCAACTCAAGCCCTCATATAAATAATTATAGATTCAGCTAGCCCCTCAATGGATTTCCAATTCAACCAACAAACCTCTTGTTCAAACACCAATTAGAAACTCCGGAAAGGGAAAAAAAAACTATTTTACAAAATTTCTTCAAAAGAGATCTGTTTTCTTCTTCCCACAAACAGGATGTATCCTAAAACATGACTCTTTAACATGACTCTTTTCTTGGCACTATCATGCAACAAGTTTTGCCCAGTGAAGCCACAGTATCAATAATTTTCTTTTAGGAATAGCTTATGATTCTTTTCCTCTCTGAAAAAATAACATTCCACCTCGTTGAGAGCCTAATCATCCCAATCCATGTCCCACCCATCTTTTCTGGGGGTCCTTGAAGTGAGACCATTCGCTGAAACACTACCGCTGTGATGTTTTTCTGAAGGCTGTGGCACTGCTTCCTCATCCCAATCCCCATCCCAGCCCTCATTCCAACCATCTGCTGCGTTTGAGTCAACAACCGCTGAACTGGACCGTGGTTGAGCTCCCATTTCAAGCTGCTGATATGGTATTCCAGCATCAGCTCTCCTTCCCATCCTAAATTTGCAACAAGCCCAGGCACCTCCAGCAATAACCATGGTTACAAACAAAAGTAGGCACCATGAATGGGTCTCAGCTGGGCAGCATAATCGAAAATCTGCCATGAAGAGTTGCGAAGAGTACAACTCCATTTTCCAGCACTTAGAACTATGTCTGAGCCTTCCGTAATTGGAATCTGAAAAAGCCAACATATGTAATAATCAATCTAGAAGCACAATTTCCATTCGTTTAAAAGGAAATAAATCCTTGATAGTACACAAACTAAAAACTACCGGTTATATATCTGAAACTACCAAAGAGATTGAAATTAAAATTTAAAACAAAAAGTCATCTAGGGGTCATATTGGCTGGTTATCAGTTCAATATGGTATTGGTATGCAGTGTATTGTCTTGAGGCATGCTGGAACCACAGGGAGGGAGGGAGAACGGGTTACCTATTGTAGATGCTGATGATGACTGCAGCGAAAAGCCAAAAACTCTAGCAGCGAAAGTCTCAACCTTGTAAAGGATCGTGAGGGCAATTGAGCAAGAACCAGGGTTAAAGAGTGAAGCCTTTGAACATAGTCAAACCACTTGGAATCAAATAGAACCGAATTGCATGGCTCGAAGTCGAGATTCTGCTCAGTTTGAAGTTGTTTCAGAAAGTTTGCATTGAGTACAGAACCAAACTTCTGAACTAACCCGGTTATGCATCAGTTTGGTTCTGTACACCCCAAACGAGATAGTTTAGATTAGTTTGATAGACATTGATTGCCATCATTGTTATTGATACACGTTCTAGATCTTATGACCTCAACCAAAATAACACCAAATGAGCTGGATCTCATCTCTTGATCATGCTCACTTAAGACGGTAAGATCTAGATTTGTATTAATGGTTATACCATCCTTTGGATCATAAGATCAAACTTGACCGTGTAATTTATGTTATCAAATTATGTGCAGGCCTATTTTCTATAATTTATTTTGCATACCACTAAAAGTTCGGATCAATAAGATTCCAAAGCCCATTATTTGGAGTTTATGGAGTTAGAAGAGGCAACCTTTCATAGTTTTACAACGACATGACATACTTGTTTTCCCTAACACATTCTACCTAAAAAGGACAATTGAATTAGCAATATAATATATAAATGTGTCTTGAATAACTAGACATGATGTTTGCTCCATGGAACATGTTATGTTTAGGCTTATTATGATAGGGCCTATACTTCTATATATGTAGCCTTTTTATTCTCCATTAGTCTATGGCACAATTGACTATCTTTTTTTTTTAATTTTTACTTTATTTTTTTAAATGAGTTAAATTGGCAAGATCTTATGATTTGCAATCCAATTCATGACATCATCCAATCTAACCTCCTTAACGATTTACAACTCAATTCCAATCTTGACAAACATTGATTGTTAGGGTGTCATGAAGACTCTACATAGAATAGTGTGGTGATAAGGATGGAAAAAAAGCAAATCTCAACTCGAAGCTACTAAATGGGGCAGATGGTAGGTGCTGTGCATCACCAGGAACATGGAGACTATAAGATGGTTTATGAGATGCCTCATAGCAATAAGGTTAGATCAAAATAAAATGTCGCGAAGCAATGTCAAAAGAGTGCATTAAAGAGCCCTAAGAGGAAACAAGGATTGAGAGACAACACAAGAGTAGAAAGATAGGAGAGAAGGGAATGACATAAACAAAGTATGAT
The DNA here is from genome assembly GCA_900491605.1 of Calamus simplicifolius. Lineage (NCBI taxonomy): Eukaryota > Viridiplantae > Streptophyta > Magnoliopsida > Arecales > Arecaceae > Calamus > Calamus simplicifolius. The sequence goes on along the minus strand of UESW01002668.1, from coordinate 146,699 downwards.
CTGAATGGCCAAGGCTCCTAAAAATCCGTTAAGTCTAAGCATAACAACATAGTGGGTATTATTCCTTTAAAGGTGATGTTAAGTCAAGAGAGAGATATGGCAATACCACCAAGAAAATACATCTAATGGTGCAAAAGAGAGCTAACTATGTTCATAAGCAAGGGAATCCATTTGTGGTATTGCAAAAGATATAAGAATTTGTGGTATTGCAAAAGACACGAGAACAGGTTGTAAGGATAGAAGCATCCAATGGTGCACGTAGCCTTGTACTCCAATGCCTATAAAGACAAACAAGTACTAGGTAATATGCATGAGGTAACAAGTTAAACGAAGGCCACATCAACTAGGTGCATGTAACCCCCAATTTGACCAAACGAAGGCCACATCAATTGGTATCATTCAAATACCAAGACTTTTAAGTCTTTCTTTTTGGCATTTTCTATCATTTGAAGGTGAGACCAATTATGGAGCAAGTAGACCACAAATAAACAAACGAGCTATTAAATACAAACTATTTGTCACATGGATATCATTTAAATATATATTTATTTACTTGAGAAATTCTACATGTTAATAAGAATGATGTAAACAATTCTGCTAAAACAAAATATAATGATGTAGCAGGATGTTAGCAATCAAATTGGTAAACATCTTTCTACTTCTTCCTATATTTCAGATTGTTGAGATGTGAGACCTCAGTTCGTGAATATAAATATTTAGCAACTTAGAATATTTCACATCTTATGGGTAAAGAAGTTAATCTAAAAAATAATAAAAAAATAAAATAAAATATTGTTAACAACTTGGAATAAGGTCATTAACAGCGATATTAATGGAACTATTAAATACAATAATTAAAAGAAGAATTAACGTAACTTGCTTATAAGAAACTAAGTGGATAAGAGAAAATGCAAAAGAGATTAATGGTTTTAAACTTTAGTATACAAGTAAAGATATGAATAAGAATAAAATAGAAATTATTGTAGGTAAAAACCTAAAACATGAAGTTGTAAATATTAAAAGGATAGAAGATAGAATGATTTTGATTAAATTGATATTTAGTGAGGAGTCAATTAATATTATTAGTACTTACACTCCTCTAGGTTTATATAATACAACAAAGCAAAGTTTTTGAGAGAATATTAATAGATTAATTCAAGAGATTTCTAGTGGAGAAAAAATATTTATTGAAGGAGATTTGAATAGATATATAGGAAAATATAATATAAGGTTTAAAAGAGTACATAGAGATTATAGATTCGAACATAAAACGCCATGGCGGTATTCTACCACCGTTCCATGGGTAGACCTTTCCTCGTACCCATCAACTTCTGTAAACTCATATTGGCTTTGATACCATTTGTAACACCCCAAGCTCACCTGCTGGCCCAATTAACTTCATTAGTGGTTTGAAATTATGTGGCCCAATTAACTTTATTAGTGGTTTGAAATTATGTGGCCCAAAAACTCGAGTGGAAGTTAATAGACAAATGGACTTGAGTTATAAGCACATAACACTTTCTTTCCCATCCAATGTGAGACTAAATTTGAAGTGTCGCAAAAAGAGATTAAAGATGATGTTATCTATAAAATTAAAGTATGTTTGATGAAATAGAGAAGTACAACTGGAATATTATGTGATTATAGAGTACCTAACAAATTGAAGAAAAAATTTTATAGAACAACCATAAGATCGACAATGCTTTATGGTATGGAATGTTGGGTAAATAGAAAATTACATGTACATAAAATGAATGTAACTGAAATGAAAATGTTGAAATCGATGTGTAGTAATACTATAAAAAATAGAAAAATGTTGAAATCAATGTGTAGTAATACTATAAAAAATAGAATAAGAAATGAAGTCATTCATAAAAAAAAAATGGAAGTAGCACTAATTAAGGAGAAATTAAGAGAACGACTTAGATGATTTGGATAGATAGACCCAAAGATGCACATGTGCGAAAGAGCAATATGATACATGTAGAAGAATAAAGAGATAAAGGTAGACCAAAAATTATATTAAAGGAAGTGATAAAAAAAGATCTAAAATTTTTGTATCTTACAAAAAATTTGACTCGAAACTGAACTTAATGGAGAAAGAGGATTTATGTGGCCGATCCTAACTAGTTTAAGATTAAGGCTTTATTGTTATTGTTATCTTAGTGAGTCTAATATTCTTTTCCCCTCTTCATCCTTTTCTTTTTTTCCATCCAACCTCTATTATGTTTCTTTCAATTGATTGGAATAGCCTAAATCTATCTTGTTTTGCATCCCAACGCCTTCTCTATGTCCTTAATGTCACCCCAACCTTACTTTCTTTTCTTGCAAAACAAGCCATTAGTGCAAACATTCATTACCTTATCAAGGCCTATGTGCAAGCTAGAAAAACTCTGATGTCATAGCAGAAACTTCTCTTGTGCTTTTGTTGGCCCTCATGGCCCTTCACAGTCTCTAGTGTTTGATCTATGCACGGCCCAATCCCTGCAGCCTGAATAGCATCTGTTCGAAACCTTTCCATACCTCCATTAACCCCTAAATTGCTTCTCAAGTCTATGGTCTCTGTAGTAGGATGAAGATGGATAGCAGGTTTAGGATTTAAATCACTGCAGAACTATCATCTTTTTGTTCTTGAAGGACGCAGTGACAAGGCTGATTTCCCTGATTTCTGTCTGTTAGGCCTGTAGGGTAATGTGCATTCATATCAAAGCCAAAGGAGCCTTAAGGGAAATAGAATGCCTCCTAGAATGGTAACCATCTTGAAATCTTTTCAGCACATTGGACATTGCATAGTTTATTGTCTGATTTACAAGCTTTATGATCTCGTTTCATCTCTCATTTCTTCAATCTTCCACCATTCCGTCTATACTCCTCTGCCATGCCAGAGAGCTGCAATGATTACTCATTAAATCACCATCAAGTATCAAATAACATTCTCAAAAACTTGCAAATTCCAAGAAAGGGAGAGAATTTCTAAAGGAATGGATAGAAATGCTTGTTCTAGTTGTTGTCAACTTAATTCAAGGCATGCATAGTAGGTTATTTATCATGAGGACTAATGTGCAAATAACAATAACTGAGAAGTTGAACAACAGGATTGTAATGAGGGTACTTGACGTCAAAGGTGGCAAAGGCACACAGATGGATGTAACTTTGAGGCCATGAATGAACAAAGGGATGGCAATAGGGGCTTGAGTCCAAGGCAGCAGGTGTGATGAATGAAAGGCAATGGAAGAGATGGATGGTGATGGTGGCACAGGCCCGTTGTTAGAGAAGAGAGGGGCCTATGACACATCAAAGGAGAGGTGGTGGAACTAAATATCATGGAATAAAGTGAAAGGAGATTTTTGAAAAAGTTGAGACAGTTGAACTATGGACTTGTGAGCCAGACACCAATAAAGGTGGTAGCATCAATGGATTCAGCACATTGCTCGGTACCATCACCTTTTGTCCCCTTTGCTACAGATAAACCCTAATCTTCAGCCAAATAGGGTCTGATTGAGCAGTGGATCGTGCATCTAATTCCAACTGATTTTATACTTGAGCTACAGACCAACCAATCTATCAGATAGCCAAGTTAGAACAAGCAGAATTTCTTGCCCATCCTCCTTTGTAGGCTTCATGGGCTATCACTCTATCAGATTAGATAGATTTCTTTTTTCATTTTTTTTTCTGACTTGGATAACCCTCAATTCTATCCAAATTTAATCCATTGAAGGCCTAGACTTCATGACCTAAAGATCATAAGACTAGACATACAATATATATCATGGCCAAATTGCCAGAAATGTTGAATGAACATGCACTAACCTCACAATTAATGTCATTGACATGACATTGAGGTATCTCAATAAGCAACAAATAATAATAAAACTGCATAGCTTGTTTGATATAAGAACTAATATAAAGCCAACATGAATCAAATAATAAAAAGGAAGAGACCGTAATATCCCAAAAGCCAAGAATGAAATATTATAGTGAAGAACTAAGCTTTTGATCTAAACCATCAAGCCTCTGTACCTAAATCTTCAAGATTTGTTTAGGCAACAACAAAGCTAAGATCGCTTTCACTGGCAAGCAAAATTTTTGCAGCAAGAAGGCAGCTAGTGCCAACATCATCGTGAACAAGGGCAGTTAAAAGATCATAGTCATGAAGTCAAGCACCAGAAATGTTAGTAGTAAACAAACTTGTTGAAAATGTATAGAGTGACAAAGAAAATAAACGGTAGGAACAGACCATTGTAAAGCAAAAAAGACTGAAATATAATTATCATAGGCACGCAAGGTATAAAATTGAATAGCATTAGCAAGTCGCAATAAATGAAGCTTTTGGAGCAGGATAAAAAGTGCATGAGTCCACTTTAAGTTTGATCAAGTAAAATAAAATAAGAGTTTTAAAGGCAGATATGTCGGAGAAGGTGGACTTAACAAAGATCATGTCAATGGTCCAGAACTGACTTGAAGAAGAAGAGAATCCTTGTCACACCTAATAATAATCCCAACCTCTTGAAAAGGCTGCTGGATGGAGAATGATTTCAAAACACTTTCTAAAACTATTAATCAATCAGCAACAAGGGGGGAAGCGATAAAATTAACAACTAACATCTAGTAAGAACTCTTATTTGAGGTTGTAGGTGGATATCAAACTGTGGTCTTTGCCCTGTTGGACTTTGTGATATTATTTGGCCAATAGCAACAACGTGGTCAATCTCACAACAGTCTGAATCTTGACATAAGTTGCAAATATATCTGCCACCACAAGAAATGTTGACTCATTTGGATACAAATCATACAATAGTAGGAAAATGACCACTGCAAGGACAAATCACTCAGATCCAATGACAAATTGGCAAGTTTTTTTCATGGTGAGCCTCCAAAGCTATAGCAAAGGGCTCAAGAAAATTATTTTAGGCTTTGATGTCATGCCGAGCAAGTTATAAGAAAATGCAATAATGCAAGGAGGTGACGAGGCAATTCCTGAATATATGCCATTAAATGGGCCATTACATCTTGCTTCTAATATCTTTTATAACCAAGGCATGCCGAACTATACTAAGCCACCAGGTATGAGGCTTACCAAATTGTACTGATGCAGAACCCGTAGAGTTCACCATTTTGAAACACTACAAAACTGGTACCATCCCGAACTGCCTTATATAGCCTAGAATCGCCCCATACCAATCTCATACTATACCAAACTGCCTTGTACCATGCCGAACTACTTGATTCAGCTCTGCTTGGGGCGATTTATAAGTTAAAACTTTTCAGCTCATCTAATCAGTATATCATTGGTTTAATATAGAGTGACTAGTATGCTGTCAGTTCTATACGTCCTATATTGAACCGTACCAGTTTGGTATCAAAACAATATTATTTTTCGATGGCTTGGACATATACAATGTAGACCTTTAGATGCTCCAGATAGAAAGAGTGATCTTTTAACAATCCATGGTAAGGATAGAGATAGAGGTAAAGGTAGAGGTAGACCAAAACTAACATAGACAGAAATAATTAAAAAAAGATATAACTATTTGTAATTTGAATGTCGATTTGGTCCTGAATAGAGCAGAGTGGAGGAAGCAGATTCATGTGGCCGACCCCATGTAGTTAGGAAAAGGCTTAGATGAGTTGAGTTGAGTTGGTATAGCGAATCATTGGCGAACCAATGATTATCTTCTCTATGAACACTACAATTATAGAAACACCATTCTATTGACATAGTAACCACTGTAAGGAACAACTTCAATCCACCATTCTCCTTGGCATTTGCTAGTTCACATCATGCATGCATCAATAAATAGATTCAATTAGTCACGTAAAAGGTATGTTTGATTTGAAAATTAGTTTATTACACCAAAATGTTGAATGTGGTACATAACAAAATTGAGATTCATCCACTAATAAGATAGTCACTTAAGAATTGAAATTCATTCTACTAGTTTACAGTGATCTTGCATTAAAAAACTAGAATGTTACATGACATTTATGCAAAAGAGAAACAATGCAGCAAGTGTCATTGAAATCATCCAGAACATTCATCTTGAATTTTTATCCTTGGTCAAGTGATGCCCTACCAAGCAACAGACAACTTAAATGACTTATCAGTTGCCTCCAGATAAGTGATTGGAAATGCCCTTTAGAATTCAAGATTTAATCACAACAAAAAAGAAGAAAATTTAAAGAATGTTCTTACAGTTTCCACCATTATTAATCATACTCCTGAAACAACTGTTTACTGTGAAGAATCTATATTTGGTATCCTTTAATATCAGCAGTAAATGACAACTTAGTTTTTGTAAATCTTGTTCCAAGCTATAAAAATAAAAATGGCGGGAAACCATATTAACCATAAGAATGCTGCTCCAATAGACTGAGAAGAGCAGACGTAGAAAGAGGACCCATGGATCAGAACATATGGCAACAAGAAAGGGTAGATGTAACCAAAGCTTTACATTAAGTAATCTGCTTGGCAAGGACTTCTTTCTTAGTTTGAATAGGTTATATAACTTTCTGATACATAAAAACAAATTTCTGAAATGACAAAAAAATGTACCAAAAAAAAAAATCAAAACTCTTGCCTTGTGGGATAATAACTTAAGTGATATCCAGAAATTGTAAGCAAGTTTACCTTAAGATATAACCTCCAGATGTGATGGATCACTCCCAACTTAGGAATTGAGGGACCCAAAAAAAATCATCCTAAACATTCAATTTTGATTCTCAATGAAAAAAAGGGGCAAAAAATAAGGGACAAACCTTTGTGGTGCTCCCTTTGGCTATATGACTCACATTAACATTTGTAGGTGTTATTTTAATTGTCACCGTCATATCATTCTCCCCTATATTCTGGACTAAAAGTAGTAACTTCTTGGAATCTGCAGCAGAAGAGAAGAGAGGATAAAAAGGCTGAGACCTTTAAAATTTATAAACAGAAAGGGGAAAAATTTTGGTTCTTCATTGATTATCATAAAGTAAGAGGCATATTCAAATTGTAATCGGAATGGATAATGTCACGACAAATTGTTATCCAATAGGTAAGAATATATAGATTGCTGTCTAACCAGAAGCTCACCAAGAGAATTCTTTGAGAGAATAAAAATTTCATTAATCCAAATTACTGAAACTAAAAGGAGAAAGAGGAGACCATCCTACCATGTCAGTAAGGAGAACAAAGGTGAAAAGGACAAAAGGAAGCAATAACGAACAACTATAATACAATAGTTTAAAAATCAAACAAGCAGGTTAAACTAACATACAGGCTGCCTGATTGAACTTTAGAACACTGTTTTGCATTGCATGCAATGCTCCTAAACCAGTATTTTTCAAAATAGTTTGTTTCTTTCTTCATAAACTATAAAGCTGCCTGATCGAAAGTTGGGAACACAATGCATGTGAAACTCCTTCAACTGCTATGACCATTCATGCTTTTCTTCAAGAAAAATACTCTTCCTCCTTTCCTCCTAAATTATGCTTCTTCTACTACAATCAAGATTCACGACATGAAATGAATGACTGACTCCCTATTACTTGATTGCCAACTCCATGTTACTTGGAATTCAATTTGGGTATAGCTTCCTTCTTTCCAATTCATTTTTATCCAAAACTAAATCAATCATTGAACCAGAACCTATCATAACCTTCCATAACACCTCCATCCAGTTAATCCTTGGTTCAGCACTCTATCACCACTTCTGCCTACAACTGCATCCCTCTCCTTAGAGGGGCCTCCCATAAGTCTTGTTGTGTTTAAGTTAGCTCAGCTCATACAATAGGAACAAAGTTATCTTTGAACACATTAACTAATTTTCTACTTACCAAATCCAAAGGGCTTTTTTTATCCCCAATGAATTTTGGCTGTCTCTTCTTCCCTCTTCATACTCCCTCTGTTTCCTTCCCCATCTCTCAAACTTAATTCTCGGTCCATCATCTTGCATCCCCTCCATCAGCAAACCATAACAATGTTGCAATGAAGTCAAAAGTTCACATAATGCTAGCCAGCAAATAGAGTTCTCCATCAACAAAAACAATCTAGACATTTGTTGGGGATAGACATAAAGTTTGAAAATTTTAGTGCCCAGCTTAAGAAGTTGGATGGATGATCTATAACTCAAGATTTTTTTTAATTTTTTATTATCACTTTGCATTTGACACTAGCCTTACTCTCTTTATCTCATTATGTTAGAACTTATGATAAGTTATATCATATAAATTCTTTTCCCAGTAAAGGCAATTTCTATAAATGTGCTAATATGTTCCCTTTCTTCAATAAGGCTTTTACTGTAGATATAGTTTTAGTAGTCTATGAACCTCTTCTTCCCCAAATAACTGGGACAAGGTTTAATAACTACAATAATGATCTATCATCCTACACTTGCCGACAAATTAAGAACATATTGTGACAGATCACAGATCATTGATATTCTCATGTCCTCTTAAGCATGATGGCATCCTTCAAATGTGCCATAAAAAAGTAGATGTCAATAAGGATAGTTGGGAACATGAAGGTGGATTCCAAAAAGTTCATTGTTCCTCTAAGGAGCTTTGGACTAGATCACTACAAGTGGTATATGCATCATGAACAACGTTCTACTTGGTACCTTTACATGTTCAGCAGTAGCACACAATGTGAAAACAAACATGAGAGCTACCTTACTAATGCATTCGATGAAAGAACAAGCCTATGTAATATTTGTGTCAGAAATTTTATTTTACAGTAAATCATGTAATTTTGGTATGCGATCTGGTATTTAAGAGCATCCAGCAAAGCTCAAGGATGGGTTCAACGCAAGGGAAACATATGACAAATAGAGTTTGCAAGTAAGAATAACCTTGTCTTTTTCTCCAATGCATAATATATGGACTGCTTAATCTAAGGCATGTAAAAACATTTACAGGAAAGATAACTTCACATCCCATAAATTTCTAACTGTAAGTTTAATTTTTCCTGACACAATCATTATAGATGTCAATTGCCAACAGCGTTTCAAACATTGAACATAGGATTATGCTACAAGTCCAAGCCATATTAAAATAGACTTTTAGATTGATTGTGTATGACAAATATGCTTTGCTAATTTCAGCTTTAAAACTTACATTTATTTAATATTCTTAATCTAGATCAATGGACGCATCCTTGACAAAACCAGGTTTCAATCAGTTGCCATCCAGGTGGACTTGATAGTGCTTTTAAGAAATCCAAATCCACAATTCTTTCTTCTCCTCCACAATCCCTTTATTTCTTTTTTAAGTATCCATCAGCCACAACAGTGTTTCAGCCCATCAATGTCAGTGTTCATGAGCAGTGATTATTCATAATGCAAAAGATTTATACCTTAGACAATTTTTTTCCTGATGTGGAAAAAAAATTGGCCAAACATTTTGAATCTTTAGAAATATATGTCAGAGCATCACAAATCTTTTTTTGCAGATCTTCATGAAATTAGTTTTCATGATTTTCCTTGAACCATCATGACAAGATCCCTAGCTGTAACATCAACAGATTTATAGTGTTTATACTGTACTGTATAGCATTTATATTTGGTAAATTGCAAATAAGAATCCAATGGACATCATTTTTCCTCTTTTCAATATGTTGCATAGATCTATTGCTTTTATTCTTGGAAATAGTAATAACATTGTTCAATAAGCAATATATTTCCCTTTAAAACTGAGCTGATATAATCCTATCTTGTGATCAGAAGAACACTAAAAAAGAATTCTTATCAAAAGCAGACTTGAATCTAAAATATATTTCCAATTTGAGGAGGAAAAAGTGCAACGCCCTAGAAAAAGAATGGTGTTTCACAAGATGTGTGCAAGGTACGTGGTAAAAAGATAGGGAAATAGAAGGCATCCTAAGAATATCCATATCATGAAGGCCCCACATATGAATTATCTCAAAACCAAAAGAGCCTGCTAGATTAATCTATAACTCTTATGTACTTCTTTGGCCATTCTTTTCTCATGATAGAACTCCTAATGACCATATTAATCCATAAATACAGGAAAATAGGAAATTTAACTTAACTGCTCTTGAATTTTAAATAAGCTATATCAACTCAGCAAGGAATCCCAAAGTTGACCAAGATAGCAAAATTTATTTCAATATTTAAAGGAATATATTCAAAGGATCCTTCACTTGACACTGAACAAGCCAAAACAATATGAAATTTCAATATTTAAAAGAATATATTCAAAGGTTGCTTCACTTGACACTGAACAAGTCAAAACACTACGAAATCTAGAATTTCCCTTGACTAGCAATGTATATACTGCTAAATCCAAGGGTCCCCTTAGAATGAAAACTCATTAAGCAGTGTTAAATCGAACCAAAAAATTGCCCATGAAAACTTTGCTTCAGGAAAAAAGGACTAAAGTTTTGAAAACCCTAAGCACCTAATTCACACATATAAGGCGGGCAAAAAAGGATGTGGCTTTCTTATTACCAATGTTGCAAGGACAAAAACATGAACGAGACACTTGGGTTCAGACATGGGACCCAATGCAAGAGGGGAAAAAGAGATACAGAAAAGCATTTTCAAAAAAATTACTAAATCGTATTTTTAAGAATATACTGTACAAGAAAATATTAAAATATATTAATAATAAGGCCTTTAATATACATGATTCCTATTGAAACTTCCTAGTAGCCTAAAAACACAAGAGAAATATCATTTTTCTTAATAATTTGGCACCTATATCCTTGGCTAATTTCTAAAATGAACAAAGTTCCCTTCTAACATCATTACAGCTGGTCGAAATCATTGTTGGTAGCGTCTAACAACCTACCGATCTTTAAAAGATGAAGCCATAAAATTTGATAAGTATCCAAGTTTTCACAGATATCCAATTCAGATATATGTCCAACTTGATTCTTGAAGTTGGAACCGAACATGTTAGTTAACATGGCTTGCCCTAAATTTACAGAATTTTTAAAATAAAACATAAAGTTCCTCTGGCGATAAACAGCGATGATAGGGTTCCATCATAAATTCCACCAAATCAGGAACAGCAGTTAATAAGAATTCCTGGCAAGCCAGAAATATGAAACTGAAATTGCTAATAGAGCACTATATATGCACCATAATTAGACATCCAGCAAAAATGTTTGAACAAAGAAGTAGATATTATCATATTGCACAATAAACAGGCCAAGAACAAAGAGACAGCTGTCTTACCATATTGAAGACAAGCAATCAGTAGTTCACCATCACGACATATTTCTGACAAAGACGCATGACATGAATCCTCCAGGTTGTTTATTGGTGAAAGAGCCGGAGTAGGAGACGGAGACCCCTGGATACATTTCCAAGGACAAGATTTACTGCAGATGAGTCCACTTCTAAAGCCCCAATTGGACAACAGAGAGAAGAAGCCAAGTTCTTACCTTTCCCGCGTTGAGCATCCCGCCTTCCTTTCCGTCATCCATCAGAACCCGAGACGAAGCATCGGATAATCGTGCCACGACCAAAACCAAGAGGATCACCGCAAGAACTCCAATCCTCTCCATTTTCAGCTTTGAAAACCTACTTTAATTCACAAAAATCTAACCTTTCGAAGGAGATAGAGCGCAGACGGCTCCAATTCGGAGATCGGAAAAAAGACGAACCAAAACCCTCATACTGGTAGCCGAGTTCAGTGATCGGACAAGACAAATTAAGGGGAAGAAATCGGAGTAGATTTAAGCAGGAAAGTTCTGCTCTTTGGCGGGCGAATCGAGGGGGAGAAGAGCTAGGTTTTTTTTTTTAATTATAACGAAGAAATCTTGGATCGGATGTAGCGAGGGTTAGGGTTTCGATTCCGGTTTTTTCTGCTTGGATTTGAGAATGAATTTCGATCAGACGACGACGAAGACGACGACTTGGACTTATATGAGGCGAGAAGAAGAAAGCAGAGTCGAAAAGTTCTTCGAAGATGCCGACGGGGCGACGAAGTTCACGTAGAGCAGGCCGAGGGCGGTGATTTGTTTCTGATGCCCTTCTCGTGGCGCCACCGTTGTGGGACCATCTAATCGACTCCATTTCATTTAAGAATTAGGATAATGAAAAATAAAATTTTCATCATTTCTTTAAAGAAAAATATTTCGTTGGTGCTCGTTTCGACTTCACACACGAACACGATTGTTAGAGAGCTGGGATTTCGTCAGGCCATATATGTCTCATAATTGCACATATCTATTTATAATTTAAATATTAATTTAATTCTAAATAAAGCAGAACAAAAGAAGCGAATTCATCCTCATATGGTTGAAAAAAGATTTAGATGAATTGAATCGTAGGATTGCACATATCTAACTCAAGTATACAGTCAAATCCCATGTAACTCAAGTATACTGTCAAATCCCATGTATGTTAGAGAAGGTATATTTAAAGAACTATATCTCCTAAAATCAACATTAGAGGCAGGTGCACAAGATAATAAATCTAGTTAATAATTAGCACTAATATTAAAATAAATTTGTATGTGTAAAAAGCAAGTAGGTTGTTTGGTGGATGAAAAAGATTTTGTATACCGTATCCGATGCAGTGCACCGTCCCTTCTTATTAGTCCATATACGTACGATATTCATTAAAAAAATATTAAGATAATTTTATGATATTCTGAGAAAAAATTACGATACTCTAATTCTAAACTTATAAACTTATAATACCGTAGTTATAAATTAAGATACACGTTCATAAAGTAAAAGAAAAAAATTATGGCACCCCATTTGTAAACTTACGACACTGTAGCTATAAAATTACGATATCCATTCAGAAAACGTGTCTATACATAAATTTTTTTAAAAAAAGCTGAATGGGTATTAATGCACGTCACGTCAAAATTTAAGATAATACCCGTTTTAAATTACGACATCTTAGTTATAAAATTATAACACTCATTAAAAAAGTCAAATAAAATTACGACATCCCAGTTATAAATTTACGATATCATAGTTATAAAATTAAGACACCCATTCAAAAAACGTTTCTGTATACAAATTTAAAAAAAAAAAGCTGAATGGGTATTAATGCACATCAAACAGTTTTTTTTAGAATTTATGTATAGACATGTTTTCTAAGTGGGTGTTGTAATTTTATAACTATGGTGTTGTAAATTTACAACTGGGATGTCATAATTTTTTTGCTTTCTGAACGGGTGTCTTAATTTTGTAACTATGGTGTCGTAAGTTTAAAACTATGGTGTCATAATTTTTTTACTTTTTGAATCGGTATCTTAATTTTATAACTACGATATGGTAAATTTAAAACTTAGGTATCGTAATTTTTTTATTTGAGATGTTTTAAAGTTATTTTAATATTTTTTAATTGATATTGTATGCATATGGATTAATAAAAAGAAACGGTGCAGTCTATGTAGAAGATGCAGTGTACAAAGTCTTTTCCTTATGGATTGACTAGCTAATTTAATGACTGTGCTATCTAAATCTTTTAGGCAGCTAAGCGTAGTTATTCATACGAATGTTCTCGTCATTGTTGCAATTTACCGTGAGATAAATCTCATACTATGGTACAAGCATATAAAAAATACAAATAAAAAAAAATCTTTGTTTGAGGTTTGTTGCCGCTAGGATCCGTCCTCCAACTCGGGCGCGGTCGATCTCCTGGTCTGAGCTTCCTCCTAGGCGGACCTGCACAGAAGTCATTGCGCGAGAGGCGTTGGGGGTGGCTCTCCGCGGAAGATCCTCCGACGCTCAAGTCAGTGGGGGAATCGGTGATCAACAGAAAATGGGAAAAGAGATCTCTCCGGGGAGTCTCTCCGGAGTCGGCCGATCGAGAGCTCTAGGGGGAGCACCGACGAGCAGCTGGGGAGAGTGAGAGTGAGAGTGAGCCAAGGGCAGTGAGCGCCTACCTGAGAGGATCTGGGAGTGTCGTATTTATAGGCTGTCACCTGGATCTTGAGCGTCTTCTGGAAGGTTTGAAGGTTGTTAGGATACGGAGATGGATCGAATCAGGCCGTTGTGGGGCCGTTAGGATACGTATCTTGTTTGTTAAGGGATCGCTGACTGGGAGAGCTCCTTATTGGCCTGAGATCTAGTAGATGCACAGGTCCCAGGTAGCTGTATTAGGTCCTAAGCCACTCTTCAACATAATTCTTCGCCTGAGATTCCGTTATGATGGGTATAGGCTCTCCGGCGCCGGGTTCCGCGGAGGTGAATATCGGATCATGGATCGCTCAGGGAGGCCAAGCTATGGAAACCCAAAGGGGTCCGAGCTATGGGAAGCTCAGGGAAAGCCGAGCCATAGAAGGCTCGGGGAGGCCGAGCTATAGAAGCTCGGGGAGGCCGACCTATGGGAAGCTCGAGGAAGCCGAGCTATGGAAGCCTGGGGAAAGCCGAGCTATGGGGGAAGCTCGGGGAAGCCGAGCTATAGAAGCCCGGGGAAAGCCGAGCTATGGGAAGCTCGGGGAAGCCGAGCTATGGAAGCCCGGCGAAAGCCGAGCTATGGAAGCTCGGGGAAGCCGAGCTATAGAAGCTCGGGGAAAGCCGAGCTATGGGAAGCTCGGGGAAGACGGGCTGCAGGAAGCTCGGGGAAGCCGAGCTATGGAAGCCTAGCGAAAGTCGAGCTATGGAAAGCTCGGAGAAGCCGAGCTATGGGAAACTCGGGGGGTTGAGCTATAGAAGCCCGGAGAAAGCCGAGCTATGGAAAGCTCGGGGAAGATGGGCTGCAGGAAGCTCGGGAAAGCCGAGCTATGGAAGCCCGGCGAAAGCCGAGCTATGGAAAGCTCGGGGAAGCCGAGCTATGGAAGCTCGGGGGTCGTATGACCCGACGGTCCATATTAGCCTAGCTTATTCCTCGGGGACATATCATGACGGACGGAGGGATGGGGCCGGTCTTAGTCCCCTTGCACGATTATCAATGCAATAACGATTCTACCCCCAACCAGGTTCATTCTTTTTTTGATAGTATATCTGGAGGCACATATTAAGGCGATCATATAACGTTGAATTCTCTTATCGCTGGAAAGTAGAAGATAAGATGACAACAAATCTGCTTCTCTTTTCATACTCAAATTCAGTTGTTTTATTTTATTTTATTTTGTTGCGTGAGCATCATCCTAATGATGGAAGAGCTTTCTTAAACTAATGCTGCAGGACTTGATCCAAGAGGGATGATTTAGTTGCCTCGTTTGACCTCGGGGCCTGGGGGGCATTAGTCAACAAAGCGTGCCTCTTGGGGCTTATCTTGAGAATGAATGTGTGAGTAAATTACGCCTGCCCCGTTTGACCTAGCGTCAACGTCTACGGTCTCCACGCCAATATGGATCATGCCCCACTAAGACGCAACCCATGCAAGCCATTTGCTGCAGACCCGGTCCATCGCACGAACTCTAAGATCGGCCTCGCCCTTCACCCACGTCAAAGCTTTTTGAACAAATGGCTTTTGCTGCAATGCTTTTAAATGGACCGGTGTCGCGAACCTAAGGAACTGTTTGGATCGAAGAAGACGAAACGGGAGGAAAAAAGGAAATAAAAAATATAAATTATTTTTTTTGAAAGAAAGGTAAAAGGTAAAAAAAAAAAGAAGAAAAAGAATGAGGATAAATTTATTAACTCTTAAATCAAAGGTAACATGGAGAGAAAAAAATATTGTTGGTTGGTGTGGCAGATGGTGGCTACCTAATTGATTAGACTAAGGCTAGAGTTATACTCTATGTTCTTAAGACAATTTCGTTCCGTAATAGTGCTCACGGTCAGTATGACGATTGTCTCCCAGGATACAATACTCTCCTTTTGATGAAAGCAGCACTATAATTCACTAAAAAATCGAACTAAGAATGCAACTCTCTTTTTAATGCACTATTGCTATACTACCCTTAGCAAAGTATGCAAATGCCTAAGAGAGAACTCAATTCGGAATGGAATTGGAATGAATGAAATGAAAGGGTCTTGGATCCTATTTATAGGTTTTAGGTGCTCCTTTGAAGCAACCCTAGAAGATTGAATTTAATTTGAATTCTTTGATCAGATTTGATCAAAGGATGTGAGGGTTAAAGGCTTATCACCCTTGATATGCCCATTAACATCATGATCTTCAGATCAGGCGATCGGATAAGCCTTTTCATGACTGTGATCTGAAGATCAGCCGGTCAGATAAGCCTATCCTCATCCTGATATGCATTTTCACCATCATGATCTGATGATCACATTATCAGATAGACGGTTGCACATCTTTGATATGCCTTTTTCATGATCAGACCATTGACTTATCTTCAACCGTACGATCGGACGGGTGCCTTATCACCAATCGACGATCGGACGGGTGCCTTATCACTAACCGTCCTGTTGACTGGTCAACCGACGAGTGTGAGCCGTTGGATCGCGATCGCGATCATGATTTGATCACCGCATCTCAACCCTTCATCTGATCGATCAACGATTAGTTCTGATCTTAATCCGATGATCAACAGTCAATTGATCTCAGCCCTTTATCTTGATCCGATCAGTCTCCACCGTCGGATCATCATGATCTAAAAAAAATTTAAAGCCCCTCAAGTGCAAAGTGCGCCTACAAAGCGCCCATTGCGCCCTTCGCATACGCGCCCTCAAGCTCTCCACTTATGGTGAGCCTAAGGAACTTAAGCTTCGAGGAAGTGGTTTCCATATAAGTGAACATTCCTTTCTTGATTTTTTCGATAATGGACTTTCAAGGCCCATTAGGGTATTCAAGGCCTATTTTAGCCCATTACCCAACAAATATTTTAGTTATTTTTTAAAACATCAAAATATTCCTTCATTACTTACTTTTCATTCTTTCATTCCCATAGTTTATTTTCTACTCTTCATTTTTTCATTCTCACACCCGTGAGCACTAGGATTCTCAAAACTCATCGAGACAACACCGCGAAAGCTTAAGGCCAATCTCAACTAGGAATCTTTCCTTTCAATCATCATTGAAATTCATTGAAACATACTGTGTAACATGATTTTTCAATCAAATTCATTGAGAGCACTGAAAGTTTCTTACATCATTAAATGCTTATAAATTAAGATGAACTCAGTTCTTGCGATGAATTTTTAAAGTGATATAATTATCATGTAACTCTTTTTCTTTTTTTTCTTCCAACAAGATAATTGATATTACTTTTCTTTCTCTTTTCATCCTTTGCAAATAAGATAAAAAGAATAATCCTTTCTTTCCTTTTTTTTTTCCTTTCCATTCATTTCCTTCTTTTTACTCTTCCATTCCTTCTCTTTCAAATAGCTTATTAGATAAAGGTGAGAAGTAACCTAATAATGCACGGAGAGGATTGAGGCTCATTATTCTAAAATATAATATAATAGTAAAGAAATTAAACCCTAAATAAATATAAGGCATCCAAAGCATTAGGTATTTGCTCCATTTTAAGACTTAATCCTTTTAAAAAGATATGAATCTAAAACAAGCAAACCATAAGAGTTCAGCTATGATGCTTATATATATATATTAAAAATCAAGCTTCAATCCAATCCTATATTATCTTCTCTTTAATTGCTTTTTATTTAATCCATTGTTTTAGATACATCCAAAAGTATTGTTGAATTTATCAACGAACAATGACCTCTTTCTCTTCTTTTAAAGGAAGGAAGAAGAGGAATCTTTTTTGGGATTACTGTACTAAATTGTTTGATGACTTTAAGTGGCTCAACTTAAATATCCATCTGAATTGAAATGTTTTAGGGTAAAGTTAGTCATGGGACAAACATGGGTCGTATTGAATTTATTTTAAAGTAGAATCTAAAATTAATCTAACCGAATTGGTTCTAAAATTTTAGATTCAAAATCAAGACAATGATTTCTCTGAACCTACCAAATTAGATTGATTCAATTTTAGAATAGAACTGAATTTCTTTTATTTTATTTGATGCATGTCTAATATGTAATAGACAAAATTTTTCTTAATTATGTTCAAGAAAAATGATATATATATATATATATATATATATATATATATATATATATATATATATATATATATATATATTTTATTATTTAATTTAATATTTGAGATTTTTTTAATAGAATGATAGATGATTTATTAAGTATGCCTGATGTCTCATGTTTTCTTTCTTTTTTTAAAAAAGTTTACCTTTTCTAAAAAAAAAATATCTTTTTTAAGAAAATATAATCAATTATTAAGGTAGTGTTTGAAATAGGGAATAAGAGAGGATATCCTCTGGATATCTCCTCTTATTTTCAAAAGCCATACCTATAAGGGATAGCTGGAAATAAAGTTAACCAAAGGGATAATCCATGGTTAATCATGGTTAACTATGGGATATCCCCTCAATTTATTCCCTAAAAAATGCAGGAATAGCTGGTTATCCCTCCAAATAAGAGTAAAAAAAAGTTATCCATGGATTTACCTTTTTGCATTTGATATGATCAATGGGATAGCCAAGGGATATCCCTAGAGATAGCCAGGGGACAAACTCTATCCCGTACACATAATATTTTTTCTATCAAACACTACCTAAAACAAAATCAAGAAACCAAACTTAATAAACTAGGAATCAAATCCGATAAAAGTCGATTCTAAAACTCTAAACTTGAAACTAACCCTATTAACCCTTCAGAACCGAATGCCTCGGTCGCAGGCACAGCAAATTCCGAGACCCGAACTGGCGCGGAGGATTTAGAGCTTATCCCATGCTTCATCTAGGCGGCCGAGGTTGGACTTTGGAGGATTCACAAGAAGAGAGGAGCCAAACCAAGGGACATCCGGTCTTCCTTTGTCTAGATCTGCGCTCTAAAAATTTATTTATATTTATATCATATTTTTTATTTTTAATCTAGTAATGGCGTTCTGAATCATGAGATATGAGCAAAGATGCACTGATGGATTTTTTTTTTTTTTGTATAGACGAATGATCACACTAATCTAATGTGTATCAATCCCGATAGATCAGAAAACAGTATCTATTTCAGTACAATAGGACAAGGGTCTTCATACTTTCAAATTCAAAATTCGAAATGATAGACCACAAAGACCGTCACCCAGTCAGCTGCAGAGTTGGCTTTCCTGTAGACGTGACGGATCTGGACTCTGCGAATATCTCGGAGGGTAGACCAAATATCGTGAAGTAAAGGATTGATAGGAACCTGATCGTGACAGTCCTGCCAAAGCCATCGGATAATAGTAACAACGTCCCCCTTAACGAAGATGCAATGGACATGAAGGATCCGAGTGGCATAGTTAATATCGATCCAAGCTGCAAAAGCTCAGCCAGAGGAACAGAGGAGTTTAGGTGGCTGAAACCACCTGCCGCCAATATCACTCCATCGATCCAATGAATAATAAATGCTGAACCTGCGACTCTTCCCCGAACACTTTCATCGAAGTTAATTTTGACAAACCCTAGAAGGAGCCTCCCAAGAGATAAAAATCGGATGTCGAATCGCTGCCAAGACATCAAATTAACCCCAATGGCCAGAGCTGTCAAAATCAGGAACGACACGATGGAGTGTGTATTTGACATAAAAAGATAAGGCTTTCCTTACTATCTTGTGGGGGATACAATATCATTAGTGAAAATAAGCAGATTCCGTGATAACCAGATCTGATAGGATGTGACAGTCCAAACTGTGCCCTATTGCTGGATACCCCTCCGAATGTCGCATAGAAAAGTAGTCCGCCATGAGGCAGTACCACGCTCCCTGAGGTGATATCCCATAATTTACGAGATTTGTCTCGCTCTGGAGCAGCTAAAGAAGGCATGATTAGTAGTCTCCACATTCTGTTCGCACAGTGGACAAGTAGCCTAGATAGACAGTTTTACGCAAGCTTTCAGATAAAAAAGATAAAAAGCTGTATCCTGAGATTGATGGGAAGCTTTCGGATCCATGCAACATTCAACTTATGGTGAGGCTATGGCCTATACATTTGATCAGATCCCTGGTAGGAGCTCTAGAAATGCATGATCTCTTCCATAATCTGATATCAGATATGTGCTCTGGTATAATCGGAATAGAGAGAATCCAGCGAGATAGCTCATTACCAAAGAACCGAGACACCATGGAAGTATACCAGGAAGAGTGACATGAGAGATCAAGCTAGTCATTCTCATGCTGATAGGAACATCAATACCCATAAAAGTAGGTCAGAGTGAGAGGGAGAGATCAGCAATCTACGTATCCTGAACATCTATCGAGGAGTTGTTTCTAATCATTCACAAGATGTTGCTCATGATCGTCGAAGTGTGCCGGCAGACCTCCTTCCAGAAGAAAGAGTATATGCGTAGAGACTAAAAGTCTGTAGACCATGTCCACTCCTCATATCGCATAAAAGAGCTTCAGAAACAATGCGGATCAAGTAGGAACTGCGTAGCATATCTAGCAATCATAGCCGCTCTTCTTACTGTTAGAGACTGGATTCCAAGGTCATCTTTTGAAGTTGGCAAACAAACAGTGTCACATACCAGCAGATGAATACCATGGCCATCCTGTATAAAGGCCCAGAGGAAGTCCTGCACTAATAAATTTTAGATACGTTGACGACATTCAAATTGGTATCAGCACTCTTGACTAAAAATTTTGTTGTCAAAACTGTGCGCTCGCATGTGCATTATGTAATTCAAATGATCAAGCGTATTTGTAGTGAAAATTTGCACGTACAATCACACAGAGAGGAAGTTACATCCAAACATAGAGAGAGAAGGTTAAGAATGTTGCTGCTAAAATTTTGCATGTCATACATGGGGAGGAGTTGGCTATGGTGATCACGTATAAAGTACCTCCCAACAACCAAAACAAAATAAAGTTATAACATGTATTGAGTGGGAGAAAAGACAAGAATTCAATGGGAAAACGCAAAGAGCCAATTTCATATCAAGCAATTTCATAAGTCATCCCTAACAGAAATAAGTCATGCACCAAAGGTGTGGCCAAATCCCGGAAGAGCTTCTCAACCTGCAATTCAGTGTATTACAGCATTTATACCATTCTCATACTCAAGCTTTAAACATGGCCTGGTATCACTCGCATGGTTAAACGGTTCCTTTGTGCTAACAACTCTGCTCATCATGATTTCATCGTTTAAGATTTGAGTTTGTCTTTTCAGTTGGCCCTAGGGTATCAAATATCTTTCACAAATGATGACAAGTTCCTGGTGGGACTCTTTCAATGCTTGCTTCTCACAATCCCACCATTTATCACAACAAGGTCATCAATCCAAAGAAAGCCAGCAGAGTTTGCATGTTAGCTTGCAGAAAAGCTGAAAAGGTATTCAAATTTATATGATGCAAAACATACTATACAATTTATTCTGGCAATTTTGAAGCAACGAAGTTGTGTACCCCTTAAGAGAACCTTCAATACATGGTTGTGTATTAATAAAAAAAATGATAATGCGAAACCTCAGCTGAAAAAGAGAGAGTTGCTATGTCTATGCCCGGCTCATATACTGGCCAGTTCTAGTGTCCACTAGTATCTCTTCACCAGCATTTACAAACAACGGTACATTCACAACAGCACCTGTGTCCAGTTTTGCTGGCTTTGAACCCCCTGCAGTGAATTTCACGAGTTTTTTTACAAATGGTAAAACTGATATGGGATGTTGCCTAGTATGTTAAAGCTCATGCAGTCAACACTATGCAAAAGACCTATAGGCCTTACCTTGTGCAGTATCACCTCTGACACCAGGATCCACATCGACAACAGTTAGCTTAACAGTTATTGGAAGCTCAAAATCGATAACCTGCCAAACAATGCACTACTGTTTAGACTGTATCTTTGCTGATATAATTCATGAATGCACCAAATCATGCATCACATAATTCTCCACATACACAAGCAGGCACATAAATGTTTCTAGTGCCTGCATGACAACAAAATGTTGGACAAATGATTTATCAATGAAGGCAACAAAACATCACCCAACTCGCTTGGAAGACATACCCTTCACACAGATGATGCAGGGGCTGGAAAAATAAAAGTCATAACACAGAAAAATACCCGGCCATTCCAGAAGACCAAATTACAATCCATCCCCTCTTTCAACCATTTCTTTTTGTCACCGACTTCTTTCTCGCTTAAACGACATTCTTCAAAAGTTGCCTGCAGAAATGTGAATAACAACAGATAATATTATCTCATATAAATTGGGAGCATTAGAAAGTTTCCAAATTTTCTATTATGATGCAGCAAAACAATTGTTTTAAAAACATTGCTTCGTATCAATATTGGAAATACATAACCATGTGATGCCTCGCTTTTGGAAGAACTTGTACAATTTATAAGATCATGGACTTCTAGTATTAAAAACAAACATCATGGGCATCAAGGGAAAATTAACAAGTTAGGATCAGGACAGTCCTGTTGGAGACATCTGACTAGAGGGAAAAAAACCCAATAATAAAGATAGAACCTATACATCAACCTGAAGTCAACTGTATGGATACAACATTAAATTCCTACCAGAACACGAAAATTTAAGGAATAAAAGGAGTCCTTCGAACAATTCCAGTGACCTCCATCCAGGTCTTCCCTAGTCTTCCCATCTTTCTGATCAGTGACCATTCAAACCGGAGTCAAGGCTGTCTCTGCAGGGCATACCCACCCTGTACACTTATGAACCATATCAAACTATTTCCATTCATCTTATCATCCGTTGGTGCAACAACCTGACTTCTTCTATTCTACTTATTTTTAATTCTGCTCCCTGTTAATTAAAATACACATTAATCTCCATGTTTTGAATTTCTGGAATGCTCATCCTATATTTGCAGGCCTCCATAAGCATAACAACACCTCCGCTGAGACAAATTTAATAGCTCTCAGCCATGGATTTTGTAGAAATATGTCAGGTTTGGGTTGGGTGTGAGTCACATCAACATTCGTCATATGCAAACAAGATCTGACCAGAACTCAGCTTGATCAATTACGAGTTGATTTTGCCCATACATATGTGATCCTCCTTACCAAGTCACTTTTCTAATATAATTACGCACACACGGACACACGCACTGCTCGTATTGTCCCATTCTAGAGGTTTCTAAAACCTTGCATCAAACTCTAGTTATTTTTTACGTGGACTCACTTCATATTTTATTAAAGTCTATATAACAACAACAAAAATAAGAACAAGAACAAAAACAAAGCCTTAATCCCAAACTAGTAAGGATTGGCCATATGAATCCTTTTTCTCCATTTAGCTCGGTTCTAAGTCATGTTTTTTGTAAAATGCAAAGATTCTAAGTCTTTCTTTATCACTTATTCTCATGTAATTTTTTGTCTATATCTACCTCTTTTTCTTGTACATATATTAAGCACTCCTTCGCATAGGACGGTATCAAGGATAAAAAAATAGAAAAATTCTGAAGTACTAATTAGTCAAAACAGTAGATGCTAACCTTCACCAAGATTTTCTACGATTTACTTGAAATCTAGCTTTAGGACACCATGAACAAGTTATGACATGATAAAATAAGGGATACCAAAACAAAAACAGTGTCCAACCAACCATTCCATCTCTAAGGAAACCATATACCTGTTTTGACTAAGTCTGATCAGGTTGATATGAACAGCAAATTCTTTAGTTTCCATATAAACTTGGCATAGAATCAAAGAACACAGCCAAATAAGGAAACTATGATAAAAAGGTGTCTAATCAACATTTCCATATCTAAAGGAACTACATTTCTAGTTTGACTATGAAGTGAAGTCCAACATAACCTAGGACACCCACTAGCGCTAGGTAACCATAAAGCTATAACAATTGAAGAATTCAAGTTTGACAAACTTGTCCTGTTATATGCATGAAGTCGCCGGCCTTACTAAAACCTGTGATCCAAAAATCTAAAATGCTGGAATAAAACGATGGCTAGTTTGTTTTTAGATCACAACTCTAGGAAATATGGCTACCAATATTCCTTTTTTATCTTCCTTCTGAAGTTTCCATATATAAATTATCCGTCATATGGAGCAGTTCTATACATAAATTATCCCCCATATGATAATGATAGAGGTAGACCTAAACTAACATGGAGAAAAATAATTAAGAGTGATATAACTATTTGTAATTTGAATGTCGATTTAGTCCTAAATAGAGCAGAGTTAGTCCTAAATAGAGCAGAGTGGAGGAAGCAGATTCATGTAGCCGACCCCATATAGTTGGAAAAAAGGCTTAGATGAGTTGAGTATGGAGCAGTTTCAGTTTTGATGAAATGACTTAGATGCACCAGTTGCTTTCCTTTCCTTTTTTTTCTGACCCCAAGAAAATGCATCAGTTGAAATTTAATGTTTGCCTCCTTTTCCATCCAGAAATCAATTGCGTGGCCACACTTTAGTTTGATACATTACAAGAAACGTGTCCTCCATAATGCCATTTTCATCCCTACAAAATCGCAGCTGACAGCAGTTGAATAACAAAGTAATCAACTGAAGATGTGTAGAAGCATACCATAGGCTCATTTAACATGTAAGACACTTAATTATTCACGTTGATTCAAGCAATGGCAACACAATGAAAATATGGTGAATCTGATGGAGCTTTCTTGTTGTGGCCTCTATGAACTGACACTTACCGCTTGCTAGCATGAGAAGCAATAAGAAACTGTTAGGCCAGTCTTGTGATTTTTTGAAACAGTAGTGTCCTAGCCATACTAACCTTAGATCTCTCTCACAACCAACCAAGCATTTTGCTATCAATCCCACTTCTTTAACTTCCTTAACCTTCCAAAACAAAAGAAAACTAAAATCAGGAAGACTGGGAGATTGTATGTAGATAGCAACATTAGAGAACTGGTTGTCACGTGATTCTAAATGGGCCAAAAATGAAACTTAGAAAAAAAATGAACACATCAAAGTGGTCTTATGGCTTCACAAAGCTGTTGTTCTTAATTGTGACTTCATATTAGTTGAACTGCTAGTATAAAATCAAATCAATTAATTTGGAAAGACAATTACAGCATAGGAAGTCTCTCAAAAAAGGGAAAAAAATCTTTCAAAATAACATCATGGACAGTGGCATATTATGAAAGAACTAAGAAACTACTTCAAAGGAGTTTATAAACAGATCACAAAAACATAAACTATTAAAACATCATCGGCTACCAGGTTCATGAACACGAACTGGGACCCATCCTTGTATGTGAATTGTTGGGTTTCCTTTAGTACATTTGCCTCTTGTATCTGAAAGAGTCCAGTAACACAGGGAAAAGACTGTTAGACTGGAGCTAACACAGAATAGCTTTCTTATTCTCTTTTAGAGTAAGAAGCACGATAGAAATTAACAAATGATAGAGGAAGAAAAACTATCTTTAAAGCAAAAGACTTGCAGAGTAAACCACTTCATTCAACATGGCTCCTTTATGATCAGCTTGTAGTCGATGACTTAATGTCATTGTGTCATATACTACATGTGTCTTTGCTGACATCTCAGTGATAGATACAAACTATCTACCCTATACAAGAAGTACAAGGAACGATGCATTCAATGGTGACAGTAAATGATGCTGTGCTGTTATCCAATATACTCATTGAAGCCTAGGAGGGTTTGATGTCACATCAAGAAGAGTAGGAAACTCAGAATGACACAGCATGTTTATCAGAGTAATATGTGTCAAAACAAATTGCATATCTACAAGGTTAAGTGTGGAGACCAAAGTCAAAACAGTTTCACAACACAGAACACAGTGTGTAAAACCCCAAGCAATACAACGATGCATGTAGTTGAACACGATCATATCTGTCTGAATTTTTCTTTATTTGTTAAACCGAGCAAATTAATCACTGCAATGCCTGTGGCTTTGAATTCTTAATAATACAATAGATGGCACTATTTTGTAAGTTAGTTACATAAACCAGGATATTTCCTACACTCTAACACCAAACAACCAAATTGGAATTAGTATTTAACCTACAGCAAGGCCACCTTAACCAAGGCAATACTGTCAGACACAGCCATTCCAATCTACTGACACTTGGGATGGCAGATGTCCCATTCCTAACTGTTCCCATCCTGACACTCAGGATGGTGGGACTCCTTGGAGTAGTCCTATCAGTATTTAAAACCTTGATCTTAACGATACATCTTATACCTGTTTTTTTCTGACTGGTTGTGGCCTGTACTACAGTACACAACAGTTTCACCGGATATAATTTTTTTTTTTCCTTTTGAGTTAAAAAAACACATACATGTTTACCCAGTGCAAACTTCTAAGCACAAGTTCAAGTGCATTTAAATTTCAATTATATGCTTACAAGCATTGGACAATATGGCAATGCATAGGGACCAAACAATAAATAAAAATGAATCTGGACAGTACAGCTCATCATCTGTTTGTTATGTACAACAATTACAAGGAGATGACACAGATAACAATAACTGCTATTACCCATCACATGAATATTGGGTTGGTCTTTTAAATTTTTGAGAACTGCATAAGGTCAGGAAAAGGTGTGCCAAGTTAGATCCATCATGGCCAAGGCTGCTTCAACCAGGTCCATCACACCTCTTCTCTACATTGGAAATTGAGCATATGCTTTTATACCTTTTCTTTAAAATATTAAGTGGTTAGCTTGTTGCAAATAGATAGGAGAGCAAGACTCATAAAATGTACCCAATAAGATGACAAAAAGCTTATTGACTGATGTTGTTATTATTGTATGTGTTTGTTCTTGTAATCTGCAAGAGGTAATTCCTCATGTATTATGCACCCAATTTCATTAATGGTAAGGCAAGCTCCACTGTTCCATAGAAACTATAGTTAACTTCTTGGCAAGAAAATATTTATATGCTGAAATAGCCAATAACTCTTAACTCAGTTGGCTAGCAACTATTCCCCAAGGGTTTGCTCTTGGAGGAGGTCTAGGGTTCAATCCTGCATATTATTCAAAAGAGTATTTATATGCTGAAATAAGTGGTACTTCTTTGATGCTTTATCAACAGAGTTACGATTGATGTTACAAACACAGAAAGCCCCAAAACAATCCCAACATATAGAATTCTAGACATGCAGCAGCTTTTAGATAAAAACTTATATTTACCGTACTGCCAGCTCGAAAGGTTTTCTCAACTGTGTTGCCTGTTATATAATTGCGCACTTTTGTCCTCACAAATGCTGCACCCTTTCCAGGCTTGACATGGAGAAACTCTGCAATGACCATCATGAGAAGATACAAACATCAAGTTCAAAAAGCAAATTTTCAACCAGAGAGTGTGTCAATAGAAGCAGCAACTAGTCATCAGTCCATGAGATAATAATTACCGATGTTTGATAAAACAAATGCTTCATCATCACCATTTTGCCATTATTAAATTCATACTCAAAGCTCCATCCTTATTCTTTATTACCACTGTACAGAATTAGAATATCAAATGCATTTATAATCTAGCTAACGTATAACTTGATATTCCCTTTCTCATATACAACAGACTCCATATCAACTTATGCCCTGTACACTACTAACCTCTAATATCTAAATTCCATCCAGGGAAAAAAAAAGGTCAACAACCTATCATTTTTTGTTCACACTTAATAACAAATAACAAATAATATCTATAAAAGATACATCTTTAGGACTTCTGATACCTAGTACAGATATAGTGCAAGTCTATACAAAGAGGCATTTATTCATATGGTTCACCTACAAAACCTTAAAATATATACAACACATGTTTTCTTTATCAGATGCACACATGTCCAATCCTACAATTCATCTCCCTTCTCTAATACAAGACGTTTACATTTAAACTCGCAAAATGGAACCAAACACAAGTCTCTTAGTCTCTCTTCACCTCCTACTCTCCAAGTGGGGCAACCACCTTCTTCCATTTCATCTTATGCTCCATTTCGTAAAAACTAGATAATAGAACAACATCTCTACTGAAAAAAAAAAAAGCAAAAACCCCTCACCAATAACTCTCCAGGGAGCACCATCCACCTCTATATTCGAGCCCACCTTGATATCGTTGCTGGATAAAGCGTAGATCCCTGCACTCAGAGAAAACTACCGTCAAAAACCCCTAAGAAAAAAAAAAATCTAAAGAACAAAGTGAAAAAGGAAGGAGAAGGGAGGTACTCACTGGGGAATCTGGAGCGCAGGGGCATTGGGGGAAGAACCCGAGCTCTCATAGGCAAATGGGACAGCTTCCAAGTAGAGACAGGGGAGGCACGGAGCCGACCGTTGGAAGCGAGATGGAGGGAAGCCATTCCCGCTACTCTCTCACACACACTCTTTCTCCTCCTATTCGTTTCTTTCGCTGCTTCGCAGAATTTCTTGGAAGCCACAGTTGGAATGCGGTCTGTTGATAAGGGGCTCCAACTCCATCGTAGTCCTGCCGAGTTCTTATAGATACGCCCATTTTAACCAAATACACCCCAAGCTTCCCCAAGCTTGGATTGCCTTCATTTGAAAGGCCGACGCGAAGATATCGAAAAGCAGGAGAGGTTAGGGAGTTGTTCATCGTCATAGTGGAAGGACTAGGATCAAGGAATGATCGGTTATGATTTAAATTTGTGGGGTCCCAAGCTCGCACGACCACTATGATCAAGGAATGATCGGTCATGATTTAAATTTGTGGGGGCGCACCAGGCGAAGTTGTTCACCATTTCTACTCGCAAATGAATTTATATGCGAATGCTTGATCTGCCGTCCATAAGTCGAACCCGAATATCTTTACAACTTGGAAAGCACTGACGGCAGATCTATCGTTTACCTATGCTATTTTCTATGCGAATGTGATGGACGGTATGACTAATCGTATCAGGATACGGACCAGACGGAAGATCCGTATATGATACGGGCCCCAGATGATCAACGGTGATCATCGCCGTGTTTCCGTACGCGGTACGGCCTAGACAATGCAAGGACCTCGAGCGTCCCTTCCTGCGCGAATCTCGAAGCAGCTTCCACTTTCTTGGAGGCGCCCTAGAAGAACACCCCCCCCCCCCCCACCCCCTCCTTTACCCCGATCCCCCGGACTCCGGAGTCCCGGCCCTCGATTCCACACCCTGAACTCTAAGCTCTCTTAGGCGATTTGCCGTGGGGAAATCCACTTCGATTCCCAT
Organism: Calamus simplicifolius; assembly: GCA_900491605.1. Taxonomy (NCBI): domain Eukaryota; kingdom Viridiplantae; phylum Streptophyta; class Magnoliopsida; order Arecales; family Arecaceae; genus Calamus; species Calamus simplicifolius. The sequence continues at coordinate 117,709 of UESW01002668.1, read as the reverse complement.
CGATTCTTCCATCAGTCAACCAAACCCTCGTCCTCGATATCGAGAGCTTTCGATGCGTGCTTTGTGGTTTTAAGATGGGATTGGAGGCACTGTAGCGTAGCCGCTAGGGTTTAAGGAGGCGACCATGGCGTCGGAGGAGCTGGATTTGGTCCAGCCGCGGAGGGCGGAGAACGGGCTGGGCTCGCGCATGGTGTTCCATGGCGACGCCTTTCCATTTTCCCGCGGCGGCGGAGACCACGCCGGCGCGCGGAAGTCGCGAACCGTTGGCGTTTCTGCACCCGGGTTCGCCGTCGATGGCGATAAGACGTTCCCCGGCGATCGAGAGCCGCGGTTCTTTTCGAACCAGAGCTGGGCCGCCGTAAGGGATGGGGGCTCGCCTAGTGGTGACGGATCGGATGGGGAGGAGGAAGAAGAAGACGAGGAGGATGATGGAGATGGCGATGATGAGGGGGATGGCTTGGTGTCGGTGGACGACGGTAATAACAAAGCTAACAACAATAGCAGCGGTAGTGTACAGAGTAGTTCGGAGAAGATTCACGACGATAGGGCAAATTCACAGGAGCATCATTCGTCCTTTGGTAAAAAGAAAAGTCATCTTTTTGTGTTTTTGATTCTTTAAGCTATAATTCTTAGTGGTTTTATGTTTCTTGATGCTATAGGATTGAATAGAGGAGTGGTGACGAAGGATGGGAGTGGAGGAAGAGGAAATTTGGGAGAGCAGCAATACCAACAGTGCCGGATGGGTGGTTATGAGAGTGCTATTGCTGTCGTGGATCCTGAACCATGCTACACGCATGTGATACATGGGGGAGAGGGCTCAACTTCTGCGCAGAAGGAGGTGGGAGGGGAGTATGGATGTGGGTTCAGCGGCGGAAGGGAGGCCGGGTTAACAGCTGGTTATTGGGAGTCTTTGAGGATGCACCTCTCTGATCCAATAACGTGAGTTTATGAACTATTGGTATAATTATAAGAGCTCTGTTGATCCTTCTGTACTCTAGAAGTTCCCTATCATCTATTAGGAAAAATGTAAAGGTGGGTTATGGATTTGTGTATCCAAATGCACCGGAACCATCCTGTGTATGTTGCTGAATCTGTGTGTTTATTGGTTGTTCTAAACTTGCTGGTAATTAAACTAGTTACAATGTTTAGGAAGAATGCCAAAACCTAGTTCAATGAACTTTGCTTGATCTGCTTGGAGCTAGCTGGTGGATTCTTTCCTTCTTTTTCTGTCAAGGGGGTAAATGTGTTTGAATGCCACTACCTGGCTAATCAAACGAGTAGGCATTTTTTACTTGGGAAAGCTTGTGTAGTGCACATATCTCTTTGAAGGCCAAAGTACTGGCTTCTTACAAAGGAAGAAGTAACTACTAAGGTAGTGGAACGGTGCCTGACCTTTGCTGTAAATGTTCTGCTTGATTGCTTTGTCATCATTAGCCCTACCATCCATAAAGATTTTGTGTCAATTATAAGGATGCATCTAGGTAAACTGCAGAACCATGCATTTAGTACTTTAACTTGCATCTATGCATGCTATTTGAGATTATAGTTTATGATTTTATACAAGTAGGTCTTTTTTTTGTCATAAAAATTCATATCATTGGAATCATGTTGGACATTTCTACTTTGGTAGACTTTTCTGAGATCATCATCTTCATCTTATATTCCTCTACTTTTTAAGAACTAAATAGTTCATAGAAGATCACAAATTTTTGTCTTTTATCTCAAATTATGCAAAAAGGAATCATCATCATTCTATAGAACTAATTATCTGCAAATGTGTTGCGCACTATTCATTCAGAAAGGTTGATGGTCATTAGTACAGTTATCTAGAAGTTATGATAATATTGGCATGAATAACAATTCAGTGTGGGGTAAATGATGCATGTTTGGAGGCTAGCTTGAAATGTGTTCAGGGAGAAAAAGACAAGAAAAATTATTGTTTTGTAACAGCTAACATTGTGTTTTTTTTTTTGGCTAAATCTGCATGTTCAGAGGTCTCTCATGGATGACGCAATGATATTATCATGTGGACATTCGTTTGGAAGTACTGGAATGCAGGATGTATATAGAATGGTGCGTTCTAAAAGTTTTTATGCTCCATACATTTCCTTTTTCCTATCTGAACTACCATTTAAGGTCATATAGAAGATGGTCATTGTTCTCCTTTACTGTCATAATATATACAATTGCTTGTTTTACAATTAGCTGTTTATAGTCCCAACTGCTTGAGTCTCAGTTTTTCTACGATGAATTCTGGCTCAAATAAAAAAAAGTTGTGATTATATTCACTGTCTTGAAATCTTTCTAGGGACTGATATGGTATTGTTTAATGAAACTTTCTATGTATGTTAAAGATACACGGCCTTGTTATTTTTTTTTTTCCAATATTAGCTCTTAGGGTTGTAAAGTTTTATACCTAAGCTTCAGCTTGAATATCATGACTGACTATTTATTGGACTGGTATGCTTCTAATGTATAACAGCGACATGGGTTGCTTTTGAGTAATAAAATCTGTGCTATAGAATTTGATGACATGTTTGTCATGCTCAAGAAGTGATGCCCTTAGTCTAATAAGGCATGCATGATAATGCTAATGAACATAACTCAAATATGTGCAGAACAGTATATTAATGAATCCTACTTATAACATAAATAACATTGCAAAGTGAAAGAAATTTTATCATAGCTTAAACCATTAAATACAATGAACAAGAAAACATGAAATAAATTGAAGGTTCTAACCAAGAAATCTTGTGTTGTACATGCAGAAAGCTTGTTACAAATGTACTAAGCGAATTTCAGAAGATTCTGTCCGACCAAACTTGGGTATGGCATCAATTATTGCTTGCAATTAAGTACTAGGAATGACCAAGACAGATGGGTGAAGGCTTGATAATGATGCTATATTGCTTTATTTTTGCAGTGATAAGAGCTTTTGTTGTTCCAGTTTTTAGTTTATCATCATGTTCTACTTGTTGTTAGATTTAATGCTTTAGTTGCTGTGCAGCAAGATTGAGTTAGGATATGTGGATTATCTTCTGGATTTGTGCATGGAAAACTATATGTCCGACCTGTATGCTGTCTTTTTGGCCTACCGAAACATATCCTTTTATATCCATGAATGGGCATCATTCCAACCATGACTTTTGCATCAGAATGAGTCATTTTCATACTTAACTAACAAAGGCATGGCAAATGGCAGATCTGGAGGCTGCATAGAATTTTCTGTGCATTTGCATGCATAATAGCATTGTGCATCATTTCATTTGGCAACATCAATAAATGTTATATGGAATCAGATCTACCATGTTCTTGAACTCTTGCTGCTATTGATGCTACAAGTGTGAGACAACTTATAGGCAGTATCGATTTATTTGTTGTACTACATATCCTTATTTTTAAAGCTAACTGGTTGGAACAAAGCTTCATAGATGTTGCTTTGTTTATATGTTGGACTTTGAATCATTTTGATTTTTATGCCCATTTGCAACACATTGAAGTGAAATTCAAATTGTAGGTGAATTTAAATTGCACTTATTTCATGTGATCTGAAGGTTTTATATGCTTTTAAATTAGTTTCTCGATGAATGTCTATGTTTCTTGGTATATCACTGAATGTTTTTTCTTTATGCTATTATTAATTTAGTGGAATGGGAAGCTAGACTAAATCATCCTAAGCCATATTGCCTCGCCATTTTTTGGCAAAGGCCAGTTGGATATCCATAGGAATGAATAATTTATGACATTTCAGAACTACTAATGAATTTTCATAACTACTTAATGTAAATCATTGCCCACATTGTTTGGTTCTAGCTATTCTCTTCATATTCTATCATGTCCTGACCATTGGCCAGGGCCAAGATATGATGAATGACCTCCTGTTCCATAGGGCTGAACTTACAGAATATGCCAAGCCTCTCTGAAATCTCAAATATCACATGTATAAGCCATCAAAAGGAAACATCGGGCAATGGTGAAGAGATAATTAACAAAACTAATAAAATTTTCCTGTCAACCATAAATTCATTGTCTTCAATGTAATAAATCAAGTATAACATAACTACTCCAACTGCCAACCTAAATTCAAAAATTAGAAAAGTTATAATATCCTTGACTCTACACCATACATCCCATAGCTTGAATCGCACTATTTCTTGATGTTCAAAAAGAAAACAAAAAGGAAATAATAAGCTAGCAGCTTTGCAACCTCTACTTCTGGTTCAATCATATCATGTATAAGAAATGTTGGTTCATATGCAAAATAAAGCAATATGTAAAGTCCAATGTAGAATTTCATAAATAGCATGTTTCCAGCGTATAACATCTGTTTCCAAAATAAATAATGCATTGGTTAAGAAAACTCTTTTTTTTTAATTTCAAAATATGCTATTTCTAGTCTGCAACTAGCCATGATTAGTCTCGTGACAAGGCCCATAAGACTAGCTTTTGAAATAGAACATGTCAATGAACGGGTATGTGCTAGCAATCAGCCTTGATTGGCTAAGCTTAAAAGAAAGCTGGCTTTGACTTATACAAATACATGTTAACAATTCACATTGTGTCCACAATCAGCCCCAATTGACTAAACTTAATAGGAAATATTGTTATGTAACATGACTAGCCAACGATCAACTCTGATGGCAAGGTTTGAATTGTAGTCCGACTAGAGAGAGGAATCATAATATCTATTACAAATTGATTCAAAAATCCATAAATTGGCACACAATGTCTAAAAACTTACTTCACAATAGTTAATCATGTCTACTCAAATCAAAATAATTTTTAATGCATCTTTATTCAATATCATGTCCAAGTAAAATATTTAATGCTTAATCCATAATTCTAAAATACAATTTTCATTTATATAAGGTATACATATTTTTAATGCATTTTATTCAATATCATGTCCAAGTAAAATATTTAATGCTTAATCCATAATTCTAAAATACAATTTTCATTTATATAAGGCATACATATTATTTGATTTAAACATATATGTGAATATGCATAAATAATTCTTAACAATGCGTGATAAAATATTAAGTATAGAGGGACTTGCAATCTTTCAGATAAAACTAACAATCACCAGCATGAATTAATTCCTAATTTTAATGCTCTAAGAGGGTCAAAGGCCTTGTTCACTGGAGAACAAAGGCCTTGTTCACAGGAGTAAACTCCCTTAACCTTTAATATAAGAAAAAAGTGAGCAAAGTATCTCTAATGATTGTGCCCATATGGGTTCAAATCCATCAATCAAAATTGTTTTTGATCTAAGGTATTATAAAGCCAATGGTGGATTCCAACATAGCTCATGGTTACCAGTTGGGTCCAAAGTCCACAACTGGTATCTCGAGGGATAGAGGAAAAGGAACCCTCTATTAGGGCCCACCTGTAGTTCACTTAAAGAGAGAAAGGAAGAAAGAGAGAGAATTTTTTTTTCTATAATGAAAAAAGAGAATATGAGAGAGAAGGGAGGTTTCGATCTCTTTAGAAAATGCTCAAAGCTTCTATTCTTGCACTAGTCATTTTTTGCAATATCACGGACTCACCATGACAAAGCAAAAAATCACTCTAAGCCAAGAATTGAAGAGTCTTAAGAGCTTTATTAATGAATAGTTCATGTCATAGATTATAACTTGGGTAGCAAATTTTTTAAAGGAATTTAAAGAGATAAATATTAATTAAATATCTAAAAATAAATTTTGAACTCCTAATAGACTTCAAATTATATAGCATGGGCCTTTTAGGTGAAATAAACATAAAATTTTGGACAAAAATAAAGCAAAATCATCCTTTAAATTATTGTTCTTGTAATGATATTATCGTAATTTTTTAGAAGTTTGCTAGAATTGACACATTTTCAATAAATCACTCATAACCTCTTCATCTGGCCTCCATTTTGGATGATTCAAGATGTATTGGAAAGCTAAGTAAATGTAAACATTATGAAAATAGATTTAGTCAAAAACTTCAATGATATTGATCTTGGTTAAGCTTTCCTTTAGACTAGTGTGCATTCAATTATTTTTTCTAACATGGCTAGAGGTAAAATTTAAAATATATATAAATAAACATTTTCTTCTTTCTCCAATTAGAGCTAGGTCTTTGTGATTCGACTCAACTTGGCTTTGCCTGGGTCAATCTAGGAGGACAGTGCCAAGTTGATTTTGAGTCAGGTCAGTTGGGTTTCAATTTTTCTTTTCAATTTGGGCTAATTAAGCGGACCAGGCTCCCAATCCTCAATTAAGCTAGGCCAAAGGGTTGGGCCTCAAATATCCTATGGTTGCGTTTGGTACTGGTAGTTTAAATGGGGCCCACTAGATAACTATGTTTGGTACATGTTTTAAATGGCAATCTATCTTATAGTGGTAATCTGGATTATCTCTTATGAGGTAATCCAGATTACCTATGAGAGATAATCCAGATTACCTATGAGAGAAATGATCTTAGGAAGGGATGGTTATCTGCATTACCAAAGATATAGTAATCTGATAATTTTTTGATAAAATTGCCCCTTGCTTCCTTTGGTCCACCGACCTCGTTGGAATGTCGAAGGCCCCGAGCCATACCCTCTTGAGTTGGGTCGCGGATCTTCGCCGTCTAGGCCTCATGATCTCTAGATGCCGTACCGATATGGCATCCTCAGTCACTTCGATAAATACCAGATTAGGTCTTAGGTAGGGAAGGGACTTGGTCTCAATCTATTGCATTACAGAGGCGAAGAGGCAATTGATAGTAGGATCTAGATACAGGTTTGGCTTCCATTGGATGTAGCAACTTAGCTCCTGCATTTCCGACTTGCTTCTGATATCTGTTCACGGACCCGTTTCGTTGTTCACACTAACTTATCCTGCCTTGTCCTTCCTTAACCTCTCAACCAATTCCTCCCGTTGGAGGCGACGTCCTCGTCTGATTCTGTCAGGTTCAAGAGGCCCCGCACTTTGCCCTGTGTGGCATTTAGCTCCTGCGCTTTCGACTGGTGCATGGGATACCGTGGACCCGTTTCGTTCAAGACGGACAAGGTCTCCAAGGCTTAACCGGCCCCTATTGGGAGGGGATTACAAAGGCGACGTCCTCGTCGCCAGGGGCAATTGATGCAGGATTCTAGAGGTGGCCCTCACAGTTTCAAGAGGTGGCTCCTACATGGATGTAGCACTTTGCCCTGTGTGGCACTTATCTGCACTTCCGACTGGTGCATGGCTCTGGTAACGATCGTTTCGTTACAAGAAAGCAAGACGGATAAGGTCCACACCACTTCAGCCCAAAAAGGGATCCAATGCTTAACTGGTTATAAATCACTCAATCAATTCCTAATTTCCCAAACTATTGGGAGGGGCATCACAATCTACCCCCGTTACAGAGGCGACGTCCTCGTCGCCAGGGGTAATTGATCACAACCACCAGGCAGGCAGGATTCTTGGCCCCCATAGGTTCAAGAGGTGGCTCCCATCCCCCAGCAACTTAGCTCCTGCACTTTTGAATGGCTCTGATACCTTATTGTAATGACTCAGGCCCATTGTTAAGGTCCACACCAACTTATCCAATTAACCAGTTATTAATTCCAAATTTTTCAATGTGGGACTATTGAGAAGTATTTGAAAATTTAATGTTATATGACTGGTAATCTGTTTGTCATACCAAGCACAGTAATCAATATTACTGTAGCATTACTTGTGTATACCAAATACAATAATCAACATTACTGGTAATCTATAAGTGGTAATTTATCTTGTAGGCAATCCACATTACCATTCAAGATTGTCTGACGATGCACCAAACGCAACCTATGTTCTTAGGAGATATCATAAATAGAGAGCTCTCCTCCATTCTAGGAGTGAGAGCTCACCCACTCCATATTGAAATCTCCTATTTATCTTTATCTTGGATCTGCTACTCTAATTTCTTCTTCTTTGATTTTTTTGCCTTGCTATTTTTTTTGTAGCCTGAATTTTTCCAAATAAGACATCTTGCAATAGCACTTTATTTATCTTGTAGGGCTCTCTTGCTTGTTGCTAACCTTGTGGTTTTTTTGTTTATTGTCAAACAATTATACTACTTCCATAAGTCCATCATGGCACCACTACCTTGACTAATCTTAGTATTTCTGTCAAAAAAATTGGAGATTTAATTAAATAAAGACCACTTTTATGATGTCCATAAAACTCAAAGGAAAAGTATCATTATTCATGCAGCAGCTAAAGAGATGGACTTGAATGGAACGGATGTCTCTTAAGAGAGGGCAAAAGAAAATGAAAAACTTTAATATGTGGTAAAGAGAAAGATCGGTGTTGTTAAAAGCGCTAGGCATACCTAAGTGCAAAGGACTCTTGGAACCTAGGTGCAAAGTGTAAAGCACAGGCACACTCCTCAATAAAATGAGATACATATTTTTAAACTAAATAAAATAATTTATGTAAGCAAAATCTATAACAAATAGTAGAAAAAAGCTTAAAAAACATAATAACAACATATTTAGCTTATTAGCTCAATGGAAAGCCTTCTCTTTCTCAGTTTAAATTTGTAGTTCCTTAATGTTTTTCCTTCTTTTTCAGATGATAGCATAATTTGTGATGTTTCATCTTTTTAACTTCTAATTTTTAGCTTTTTTATAAGATAAGAAAAATGATTGCATTTGAAATGGTACATTATAAAGTAAACATAATTTAATAAATATAATAGATTTTAAAAAAAATACTACAAACATAGCTTACAAAAAAAGATGCGCCTTTCTTGCTTCTCAAATTAGATTAAAAACATGTTTTTTACATGCCAGGATAAAGGCAGGTATAAGAAGTGTCTAATCTGCCTTAAGCATGTCATATGCTTTAGACATACCTTAGAACATAAGAAGTGCTCAACCCTTAGTGCTTGACAACACTGGGAGAGATCCCTCCTCTCTTTCCTCTTTTCCTTTAGCTTGTCCATTGCCTTCCATCTCTCTGCCTGCCATCTATAAAAGATTTATGAGAAAGTGTTGAACTGCTCTCCAATATCTTGATATGAGGAAAGTGCTGAACTCTACTCTCATATTGATATAGGATATGAATGCCCTTTTGATTTTCTTTTTCCCTAACTCACCATTTTACATATGAATCGAGTCTTTCTTCTTGTTTTTTGTTCTTTTTTTTTATTTCGTGGGGTGGTTGGGTGCTTGGGTTCAAATCGGGTTAAGTTATTGGGAACAAGTGAGAGAAGGGAGGGAAACACATGAAGAAGTGAGGATGTAGGAGAGGAAAACTGGTAATGGAGCATTGGCGTGGATGATGTGTTTTGATTGGTAGTCATGGAATTTTGCCTATTATTGATTCAAATCAAGATCCAACTGGCCTCCACCAGTTAAAGGGTGAGGCAAGTTGGCATGAGATGCTAGGGCATGGGATGACTCCTTGGTATGTGTTATTAATTTAATTCTACACATCTTTAATGCATCACACTCAGAACTTAGACAAGAGGATTTGACTTAAACCAAATCCTATTGCTGCAAAGTACAGTCTGAGACATCATTCCTCATCACTAATTATGATTACAGCATTTAAGATGTCTATAACAAAAAAAAAATTAAGTGGTGTAGATAATAAATACTTTGATGTGATATATGGATTGAAGAGTCCAAGCCTGCTGAGATTGGTTCTACTTGAGTTCATTGGCACAGATCATGTTGAAGGATGTAGATTCTAGATATGTGACTAACCATATTCTGTCCACCTGACAAACACAGAAGAGAGCTCCAATACAATTGACAATCTAATTCTTGAATTAGGTGATTTTCATTAATTTTAGATAACACGAACCATGACTCCTCTTCATGTGTGTAAACTTATATTTTCATGCAAATGTGCAACATAAGAAATATAAATCCTCCTTTGCCATACTGTGGTCTCTAAGACCATGTGTTTTTTTTCCCCTGTTAAAGTTCTCTTTCTAATGCTTGTTACAATTGCTATGCATTTTCAAGGGTCTTTTCTAGTTCCTCAGGCATTTAAGTTTTTTTTTGCTGCATAATTTAAAAGATGGTCAGGGTTTTCAGTTATTTCTATCATGATAGAATTGCTGCAAATCAAGAATGCAACCTCCATTATGTTTGTTTCTGCTGAAGCGGTGGAACTTAAAGATAATAGACCAATTGACCCGCTTAGTTGGATTGATGAAATTTTAGGTGCTGAGTGGTTTGGAAAGAAATTTTTTTCCCCTAAAAAAATTGGAAATCAGGGTGTTTTTATTTACATATTATAGTTTTGAGTTCTAATAGCATTTGAGTACATCAAAGTTATAGACATTAATTCATAACAATCAACTCCTGGAATTGTATATCTGCATTAATTATTGACACTGTAAGGGCTAGCATTTGAGCAAAGTCAATGTTCAAAGGCAGAAAGTTATGTGATCTCTGATTAATTTTGGTTTGCATTTGCTCTCTGCTGTCTGCTGGTTTTTTATGTGTTGTGGCCCAGGCTCTGGACCATGTTTATTGGTGAGTAGCTGGATTATATCTTGCTTTTAAAATCATTACACCTCACTTTTCAAAATATATAGAATTTTTTATTCCTTAATCTATTGCTATGAAGTCTGTTGAATCTTTGGTGCTGTTTGGGATGTCTTTATAAAATATCAGAACTTATATTCTGCAAAATTACTTGTAACGGAATCACAGTAACTCTCTTGCTAGCATCTTCATCATAACTTTATTGAGCAACATGTACTTTGTGATAATTCTACCATGCTCTTTCCTGATTTGTCTCGATTGGCAACTCTTAATTTCACGGTGTTTTTCCTACATGTACAGAATTTGGTTTTAGTCATATATGATTTCAGTTGACCACTAACTTCATCTTATCTCTTTTATTATTATTATTATTACTCCTCTTCAGCTCTTCGTTGCGCAGTTCAGGCTTTCCGCAGGGAGGACGAATCACAATCATCAAAAGCATCTAAAAGAAGAAGAGATAAGTTTGAACACGTATGCATTTTCAATAGTTGCACTTTGCAAAGTTTAGATTTGTTTTCTTTTAATATTTGCTAATGTTCTGGCATTCTAAAATAATCCTCTTCCTTTTTATGAAGGAAAAATGTAGTTATGATGATCCTTTTCCAATGGATTTTTCTCGGGGTAAAGGTGTTCAGTTTCCATTTTCAGTTTCTGATCGGGTTTTAATCAAGGTAAGATAGCAACTTTAAGCTTTGTTTTTAATTCATTACACTAAATCTTTTAAATACTGTCCATGTCTCTCAGGGTAACAAGAGGACACCACAACGGTTTGTTGGACGTGTAGCAGTTGTGACAACGCAATGCTTAAATGGATGGTCAGTTGTTGTTCCAGTTATTTTTATTTTCTTTTTGTGAAGGAATGGCTTATCATGATACAGTTACACCATTTAAGATGTCAGATATTTGGGTCTGTATATCGCAACTTTTACTTAGGTCGAGTTCACCACTTGATAGTGAACATCCACCCCCTCTCTCTCTCCCTCTCTCTCTCTAGAATGACTCAATCTTTTTTGGAAGGGAACCTGTCCCTGTTTCTAGAGGGAGAGGGAATCAGAATGATGAGGTGAGTTTAGAAGGATCGGGCCTCTACTTTGATACAATGATTTAAGACAAGTTTTTGTTTGTGAATATATGTGAATGTATTTACATATGTGCATGCATACATCCACAAATGCATGCATGAGGATGAGTTTAGCTTCAGGTTGGTCTATGCTTTAGGTGCATGACAAAATGTGGACTGCTAAGATACAATATGGGGTGGGAAGTCACTTTGATCAGTTATGGTCTGAAATTTCACTGAAAATGTGATACTTTCTATGAAGGATTTGTTTTATTCTCCACACAGCCACCACTGAGCAAGGTGAAATGTGGATCAGATTGTTAATTCCTTGTTTCAATTTGGTCAGTGGTAAAACAAGTCCATTCTATGAGTGTTTTGGATACAACTATTAAATTTTGTCTTGAAATGAATCTTCTTCAAACCAAAGTCAGAATGCAGTAGAGGTTTGTTAGAATTAATGGAAAATTGTCAAATCTTGTCACCTGCTTTTCAGATTTGTTGCTTGCCAAAATGACTCAGTTTTGGCAAAATGTTTTGGAGTCTAGGTTGACTAGAGATGTATTCTCGATTTCAGGGTGATGGAGTGCATGCTAACGATGTCGAACAAATATAGACTGACGTGACAACAGATCCATTGACTAAAGGATTTGATGATTGTTGTTCTTTTGGTATCCTGATGCAACCAGTCCCATATTTGATTCCTAAATTAAAATCAGAGCACGATGGTTCTATTCATTCCAATTCACCATCCATTATGGGTCAATTAACCATATAGATTCATTGCACAACAGTTGGACATAATTTACCCAAAATATCTTGTACATAATTAGCAGTTATCTCATTGAAGTGACATGTTGAAGTGTGACCTCAATAACTTTTATTTATTTATTATTTTTTTTCAAATTCAAAGAGCAAGAAGCTAAATATGTTTATTCATTTGTTGAGTAATGTCTGTAAATTTTCGGTAGCTATCAGTTGTATCATAATCTCAGTTACTTTTTGCTTGGTAATAGGCTGATTGGCTGTATGTAGTTTCTTCTATTGTTCCAACTGCATGTATGGGCACTGTAATTGCATGCAAAGTGGTGTTGCAGAAAGCATTTGACATGTAGCAATATATGTAGTACTGTGGAAGTGATGCCATCCACGTTTCCATCATAAACAGGTACGTGGTGAAGACATTGGACAATGCGGAGAGTGTCAAACTGCAGTACCGTTCTTTAGCAAAGTTTACCGATGATCAAGTATCAAATATGATCTCAAATAAAGCTCATGCACCAAATTGGCTGAGGAGGCCATGATGTACAGATCGAGTTATGCAAAATATTGAACTGTTGGTAAGAAATTTGAAAGCTGTACTATTTTGCTGGGGAGATGCACTTTTGACCATGCAGCATTCTGTACAACCATAGAAGTGACCTTGATAAGCTGGCGTGCTGTCTTTTTGGCAAGTGTTCTGTGGCTAGTGGTCCAGAAGTAAGGTCATATTTGAAGATGTACTCTTTTGTACCGAAAGAGTTTTGCAGGCAGGGCTTGTATAATTTGGCCATTTGGCCTAGCTATTCTGTATCCAGCTGGTTAATTGATGAAAACCATAGTTTTCATTTTCAGATTGGCCAAAGATATGGCGTTGAACTTTGCCATGTATTGGAATTTTTCAGACTGGCTTTGCAGGGCCGGGTGTTTTCAAACTGCTATCAGCTAAATTGGCAAGCGGCAAAAGAAGTGCCCCATTGGCTGTTTTGCAGGAAAGAACTATTTTAATGTAGGAAACCCGTTGTCCATGTTCATCATGCAAATGGATGACGCGTGAATCTCAGAATTTAAGACTCTCTAAAGATAAAATGCTGATATAGTAGTTGTTGCATTGTGCATGTTATGATTTTGCAACAGCGAAGAGATTGTGAACCATGTTTCATTCTTTTTTATTTATTTAGGGTTTGGGGTGGGGTTGTTGTTTTAATCCGGGCTCGGTAATATTATTGATGCAATTTTAGTATTCTTTAAGTTGTAAAAGGGTGCTGGTTGATAGGGTAGGAACTTAGATTCCACTTGAAGTTGGACATTGGTAAGAGAGATTATTCATGGCTATCGTTTCGCAGCATCTTTTAAACCTGCATATTTTATAGATCTATTATTGATTTCAAGCAAAATAAGTTCTGGGTTCTAATAAACATTAAAGCATACGCGTGAGCATGCTTATCTAAGATCGATCATGCCATGTCCAAAGCTTGAATCCACATGCTGGATCCAGTATTCGACTCTCGTAATGGCTTAATATGGTAACCGGCCAATGTAACCAACTTGAAAAAAAAAAGAAAAAAAAATTCCGTGGAGCATTAAAATGAACCGAAGTATAAAAGAATCTTTTCTGAAGAAGTACTTTTGATTTTTTTTTTTTTTAGCCCATAACTGACAAAACCATACTAATTAGTTTCATACTTTTTTTTTAATGATAGCTTCAAATATTTAATTCTCCAATTCTATCAAAGGTTTTGAGAGATTCAATAATAGAACGCCAAATATTTTTTAGCAAAATGGGCATCGATTGATGGTTTCCAATGAAGCACCTTAAAACAATCATTATTTATTGGCCACCTCTTATTTGCTAATACCTCCGGAGATGATTTCTTAAGGCTAATGATAAGAAAATCTTAAACTTTAGTGAAATTATTGCTCTCCAAAGAGTTATATGAAATGGCTAAATCAGATCTTCACAATTTAAAAATTTATGAGAATTAACCAAGAATATATTCTTAAAAAGCTTCCACACCAGGGTATCAACTATTTTAGAAGTGCAAAGAGAAGCAATCAAGTAGGTGAGAGATTTAAAGAGATCCGAGTCTTCCCTTGAGAGTGCTCTATGAATTTTGATATGCCGAGAGAATGCCAACTCTATTAAGAAGCCATTATACAATTCTAGGATTTCTCTTAGAATCTTATGCTCTGACTATTTCTCAGTTTAAATAAAGAACAAATCCAAGAACTTCATACTCCCTACATAACTTTTTCTATGGGAGACAATTTGACCAAGGATTTATGAACTCTTTTCCCTATCTTCCTTTTTAGCGTAATACAAGAGGTTTCACTCTATTGTATTAATTTTCAAGTCCACTTAGCAAATAGGGAGGTATTGAGATTAAATAGTTTTTTGATTTTCAAGCCTTTTTTTTCTTTTGATCTCTACGTACGGTAGCCTCAATTTACCAAATAGTTGAATCTATTAGCCTTTACTTTACTTTTTTTTTTTTTTTTTTTTTGATACAAACAGACGATCACACCGATATAAGGTGAGTCAAGCCCGAAATATCGGAGTACAAAATTTGGGAAAGCATCACCGGGCATAAGTCACTCGGAACCCAATACCAAGGCCCAGAGTGATGGATGATCCGGAAAGCTACACAGTCAGCTGCTGAATTAGCTTCCCGAAAAATATGCCGAATCCGAACTGTATCGACCTGATGAAGCATAGATCGAATGTCGCTAATCAAAGGGTTGGTATAACGGGGAACGCTAAGATCCTGAAGGAGCCATCGAACAACCGTAATGAAGTTCCCCTCAATGATGAGCCTGCGAATGCTCAGGCTGCGAATAGCAAAACAGATATCAGCCCAAGCTGCATGTAGCTCAGCAGACGGCATAGAAAGATCCATAAGATTGAAGCCACCAGCCGCCAGCATCAAGCCATCAGAACGACGGATAATAAAAGCCGAACCCGCTAGGCGCCCTTGAACACTGCCATCAAAATTGACTTTGACAAATCCTAGTGGAGGAGGTTCCCAGGAGATGAATGGATATACAATAAGAAGAAAGAGAAGAATGTAATCCTTTCACTAATGAATAAGAATTTATTTTTCTATTCTTCTTGTTGTGACCCTATTTTATCAAAAAAAAAACCATCCAAGAATAATTCAGTAATTTTTTATCACATAGTAGTAGTCCCAAGCAAGTGAAAGATTTTAATTTTAAAATTTAGCATCTTGTCCAAGATTATGCTTCTTCCTCCGCCATATTTAAACAAATCAAACAATTTTTATGAAAATTAACTCTCAAGCCTACCATATTTTATAAATAAGAAGAATTGCTTTAATTATAATTAGAAACTCTTTTTCAGCTGCATGAAAAAAAAGAGCATCATCGATAAATTAGAGACTTCTAAATTTGAAATGCAAGAATCTGATCTAATTCCTTCGATCAACTCAAGGCTGTTGGCTTGTTAAAAAAACACTAGAAAGTACAGTTGAAACTAGGATAAAAAGAGCTGAGAAAAGTTGTTGTCTACATGGAATCCACTTGCTCGGATCATTCTTAATGATGGGATCGGAGCTATTGAGGAGAGTAAAAGCTGGATCCATTCAATCCATTTACTAGAAAACCCTTTGGCTGCAAGAAAGTCCAAAAAGCAAGCCTAATTTATTTTATCAAAAATCTTCTTAAAAATTAATTTACATAATATTTTTTAAAACTTAGATCTTTTGCAATAAGTCATTACCTTATGGGCAAGAAAAAAATAATTAATTATATATTTATCTTTAAGAAAGGCTGACTTGGCTCTATTAATTAGCAAAGACAGAAACTTGCTTAACCTGGAGGCTAAGATCTTAAAAATAATTATTTATATACTATTTAGAAGATTAATAAATCAAAATTAAGGTTTTTTTAATAAAATAAACAAAGAAGAAATTAAGCTTTCCAAAATCCAAAATACCTTTATGAAATTCCTCCAACATGGACAGTGGATCATCATTTACCAAGTCCTAATAAGCTTAAGAGAAGATTAAATAAAAGTTATTTGGTCCTAAGGCCTTGATGCCCTTTGGAGCAAAAACTACTTTCTTGATTTCTTCTAAGGTCAAATCAGCACAAAGTTCACCCCAGTTCACTGGCGGCCCATATAATATGTCCTACTTGTTACCAATTATGGATGGAGAATGGAAGAAAGCAAAAATGCTATTAAAAAACAGGAGAGGGAGCATTAGAATTATCTTCTAGCCTAGTGAGCTACACCCCCATCGTAAAAAAAGGAAAGCAACCAAATTCCTTTCTTTCTTTCATTACGAAAGAGAGTAGTGTTACTTCTTAATCATGAAATGCAGGAGTTATAAGGCAAATGGAGTTCCTTTTTCTTATAAATATCTTTTAATGATTATTGAAAGTAGTTAAATCAGCTTCCTCTACTTTTTGTTTAGAAGAGCAACAATTTATATTTGAGATCTTTATTGACTATTCTCTTGGCCAATCTTTGAGACTTGATCTTAAGGTTTCACGTACATGTCTTTTAAATCTTGCTCTTTAAGCTACCAATTCTTAAATCTAGAAAGCTTAAATTAATGATTGCTGCATTCACTGGAGCGCTTTGTATAAAAGTTGAGAATACATTATTTTTTAAAAATATGTTTGGATGAAAGTTAATTTGAGAGTGGAGATAAAAGGACAGATAAATAGTTTTATGAACTTTTATTTAACAGAAAGAAAAAAGATAAAGAAGAAGAAAGATAATGGAGCTACTCATTCCTCTTTATTCATTCTCAATAGGCCGGTTAAACTTCTTTCTATTTAAGAGAAAGAAAAAATAAATTTATAATTTTTATTTAAATTTTTTAACTTTATTACTATAAATTCATCTAAATTTCTCTCATAATAATAAGAATATATTTATAATTTTATAAATATAATTTTTTTCTTTTCTTTTTCTTCTACTCTATTTTTCTTTTTGTTTTCTTCTGCTCTTCCATTTGCCTTCTTTTTCTTTTGAAAGGAAGATGGTGGTCCATCAAATTTATCGCGTAAATGAATCGACACAAAGATGAAGTTAGTGCAATCAAGAAACACCATGCCTCAATTGGTTGAAGGAAAAGAATTTCCTCTTTATTCACAAACTATTAAAGATTTCCAGCACCAACACTACGAAATTAAAAAATCTATTAGAAACGAAGGAAACCATAACGAATGAAAGAAAATTTTTTTTTTTAATATAAATCAAGGAAGAGAGCTAATGGAAGCAAGCTCACGAAAAGAGCCCCCTCTTCATCGCCAACGCCACCCCCTTCTTCCTCTTCTTCTTATCCTTCCTCTCCCAGTGAGCCGAAGCCGGAAGTATGACTGCCTCCCTCTGCGCCTTGACGAGCCTCTCCAGCTGCTCCTCGCTCACCCCGAACGCCGCTGCGAGCTCCGGACCCCTCATGTTCCGCAGCAGTGAGTTGGTCCCCATGAAGAACTGCGGCCGGTTCTTCATCGCCGACGTCGTGAAGCCAAAGAACTCCAGCGGTGATCCATGGGACGCGACCTGACAGAAGGGGAAGTAGCGGGGAATCCAGAAGACGTCTCCCTCCGACACCTCGGCGTTCATGGCCGCTGAGCCGTTTGGATACACCACCTGAATACTCCCCGAACCACGGAGGACGACGCCGTACTCCGTCGCCGTTGGGTTAACGTGCGGTGATAGCATCGATCCCTGCATGCAAGTGTCATGCTCAATTCGCCACCTTAATTAATTAGTAGTTCAATGAATTAACCTGACATGAAGATGCTAAGAAAATGGAATAGAAAGTTAATTATATATTAAGGCTTAATTGATGTTACTGACCTCTTTGAGATTGACGAGATAGATCCCCAAGCCAGACTGCCTCAGGGGGGAGTAGTCATGCTTATCAATGGCAATGCTATAACCGTAGTTGTTCTGATAGCTAGGCTTCGTGTCATAGAGGTTGTATGATTCTGGCGAACGGGCAAGCTTGTGATTTCTTATCTGTGTCCTGTAATCGTCCTTCTGGACTAGAGAATCGATAAAGCTCGGCCACGTCCATGAGTTATCTCCCTCTTGTTGGGCCTCATCGTCGTCATCTATATCCATTTCTTTCTCTCGGACTGCCCTCTCTTTCAATTGCATGATTGAAGACAAATACTCGCCGCTAAGATGAACAATCGGACCGCCCCTCTGGCTCTTCATTATCATGCCTAATTGATCATAGCTGATCTGTGGAAACCCAACACTCCAAAAAGATAAACAAGAGTTTTGTTATGTAGCAGATTGCATAACAAGAATTAATAGATAGGATTTGCTCACGTTGAATGCAGCCGAGAGAGTATTAGCATCAAATCCGGCAAGCACCGACTTGGGGAACGTTCCTCCACCAATGTAGAACGACTGCAAATTAAGATGACATGAAGGATGTAAGTGTAACGTTTTTTAAACTCGATTAAGGAACTTCAGCTAAGGAAATTAGGAAGGAAAGTTAATTCCACAACCATTGGGTAATTGGCATCATATTCGGCGCCTTGCGAAGTGTCGATGCTACAAATGATGTTCAATCTCTTGCCTTCGCCGGAGTTGACGATGTAGAAGGACGACCCAGCCGGAATGGCATAGATGTGGCCGGACTTGAGGTACCTCTCCACCAGCTCATCCTTGTAGATATGCCCAACCTTTGCCTCTCCTTCAGCGCCATAAAAAATATGTAAGCGAGTCGATCGCAAACGCCATGATGATAACATTGTGGAAGACTAGAACTTGCCATGTTACAACCAAAAAATGGGTCGACTAAACAGCTTCATTGCAAGCTCACATGCATAAGGCTATCTGGCGTCATGTATGAGAGAGAGAGAGATGGAGAGAGACAAGTTGACATGTACCTTTGCGGACAAAGAGGATGAGGTTGGCATCAACATACTGAGGGATGTAGAGGGTGTTGGGCTCCATCGTGATGAAGCCAATGTGCATGGGACTGGGGTTGCCCCTCCACCGTCCTCCCATCACCAGCCGGACCTCGCCGGCGTCGGTCTTTACCACCTTCTTGGACCTCCTTAGTATGAAGAGGCCCTTTTGTTCTAGATATGTGGGCACCTCATCCTCTTCCCCTCTTCCTTCCATATCTCTCCCTTGGTATCCCGTCACAGCTGCGGCCATCAGCGACAAGCAGAGGAGCAGCAGCAATGAGAGGAGCACCGCTTTCATCCAGCCTCCCATGACACCTACCATCTCGGATGGCTCTCTCTTCTCCTTTTTTCTCCTCTCCTTTCTTCTCTAGCCGTGTAGAGTGAGGCGAGGCTGGTTGGCTCGAGAGGAGGGGTTTAATAAGGCCATGAGAAACAGAGATTTTGACACGTTTCCTCCATGCAAGGGGGTTTAGGCCTCACGTGGATGTTTAGAGGCTTGACCAACTCCACTGAAAGATTTTCACGGAGATATATTCTCCTTGAGATCACAGTGTTGACCGTTGACAGTGCAGTGCTTCGCGGGGCACTGCGACAAATACTCCACCGTCCGAGTTACAGAAAATTTTTATAACCTGTATGCATGATAATTTTTTGGGAATCCTCAATCATCATGAAGTATTAGATGCCAGGTTAAGTTCCAAAATTAATTAAAATCTGCCACATATCTTGAGATAAGATAGAACTATATATAAAGGAAAACCTTGGTTGTAAAGATCAAGTTTATAAAGCGAAAGATAATTAGATGAGGATATATACATGACATTTAAAAGGTAGAAAAGGGAGATTTTTTTTTTTTTTTTATCATAAGTGATGTGGTTGATCCAGCGCCATTAGAATAAAAGGTAACATCAGCTAATGGAGGTCATCGCATCTCAATTCCGAGACCCTCCTCCGGTCTCAGGGTGCACCAGCACATCTCACCCCCGAGACCTCCTCCGGTCTCGGGATGAGGTCACCATGTCTCGACCCAAGACCCTCCTTCGGTCTCGGGGTGCACCAGCACCATCTCACCCCTAAGACCTCCTCCGTCTCGGGATGAGGTCACCATATCTCGACCCCGAGACCCCCCTCCGGTCTCGGGGTGCACCAGCACATCTCACCCCCGAAACCTCCTCCGGTCTCGGGGTGAGGTCACCATGTCTCGACCCCGAGATCCCCCTCCGGTCTCGGGGTGCACCAGCACCATCTCACCCCCGGAACCTCCTCCGGTCTCGGGGTGAGGTCACCATGTCTCGACCCCGAGATCCCCTTCGGTCTCGGGGTGCACAAGCATCATCTCAACCCCGAGACCCCCTCCGGTCTCGGGGTGCACAGGCATCATCAACGTTCAGCACAACATGAACCAGCCTTCGAACCAAACGACAACTTCGGGCCACCTGGCGCACCCACGTGATACGCCGTGCGCTTATGGTTGCTTGCGGCCATGCCTCATAACGGCGTATGGTGCATTGCATGTGTCACTGTGCATGACTGTGCCCCGTTACGGAGTACGATTCACTACCACTTGCAACTGTACGCGGTCATGTCAAGCAACGGTGCGCACCAAATGCAACCACGGCTGCTAGACACCTGTAAAGCCATATTGACAGGTAACGCGAGATGCCTCCGACGCGCACAGTGATGGTACGACAACAATCTTTTGGAACAGAAAGATGGGACATTCAAATAGGTATAAAAGCATGCGCCCGCACTGTAAGTATGGATTCGAACTCTGGTTTTCTAGCTTTCTTCCCACTAGCAAAAACCCTAACTGTCTCAACTCCCTTCTACTGAGCAGTTCTTGTCTGATCCAAGGAACTAACTTGAGCGTCGAAGGGTTCCACCGGAGCATCCGGTCTCGAGGACTTTTCTTGCAGGGGTCCGGAGAGAAGGATGTCCATCTTCCCCGACGCTTGAAGAAGGTGACTTGGCGTCATCAGATTGGCGCGCCAGGTAGGGGGGAAAGAGAAAGACATCGAACCGGTAATCTGCGATCTCTCTTCTCGAGTTCTTGAAGCCATGATGATGACCCGTACGAAGGGAGTCTCTGCCACTTGCACTGGGGGGCAGCCGAGGAGCCGGTCCACTGCGGAGGTCCCCCCGGCTCTCACGGCCAACATTCCGGTGCCGCTGCATCCCCAGGAGGCTAAACCTTCGCTCCTCGGTTGATGTCCCTGCGCCTCCTTCGCAGTAGTTCCAAGAAGATCGATTCACCGCCCTGGCCATGCAAGTCCAATCTCTGGCGGCGGCGGTCCAGGGCCTGTAGCACCAACAGGCGGCCGCGCAGCAGCCGGAGCCAAATCCATCAGTCCTAGGGGTGGTGCAACCCAGCCATCATTCTTCTGGAGGAGATCACCGGTGCCGGGGGATCGCCACCATCAAGCTCCGCCCAAGCCTCACCACCGGGAAGCCTTTAAGAGACACCGGTCGCCTTCCCGCCACGCTAGTGTTTCTCCTAAGCGGAGGCATGGGAAGGAGGCGGAGCGCCCCCGCCGGCATCGCCATCCCCGTTCTCTGTCCTCTGAATCATCTGGGGAGGGGTCTTTTGATGGTCGAATGGCCGTCGAGCTGAGCGTCGACTCGACGAGTATAACCAAAGGTTGAAGGAACTTAACTGTCGGATCACCCACCTGCCAGAGACGGACTACGACAGCCGGCCTCCATTGTCTCACCGCATCATGGAAGAACCCATCTCCACCCGGTTCCGCCTTTCCTAGCTAGATCCTTATGACGGGACCACCGACCCCTTGGACCACTTGGAAAGTTATAAAGTTCTCATGCAAGTCCAGGGGCCACCGACTCACTCATGTGCATCGCCTTCCCAGCCACCCTGAAGAAGGCCGCCCGAGCTTGGTACTCCCGTCTGCCACCATGGAGTATTGATTCCTTCCGCTAGTTGGAGAGTGTTGGTCCAGATAACAACCCAAGAGGAGGGGGGTGAATTGGATTTTTCAAAAATTTAAAATCTTTTGAAAATAAACCCCAGCGGAAATAAAACTTAGATTCGTACAGATTAAAACAGAATATACACAAAAAAATTTAAGGATAATGAGACAATCACGGAAAACACAAGATTTTATAGTGGTTCGATGTACCTACACCTACGTCCACTCCCAAGTATCTATTGGGTCCACACTATAATCAATCTGATTATAGCAGAGTTGTTTTGCAAGCTCACAACTCAAACTTATTGTTTTTCGGGTGCACAACGAACCCAGCTGGTTTTCAAGGCTCACCAGCACAAAACCTTACACCACAAGCAACTGCTTGCACAAGGCTAACAGCCTCAATGAATCAATCCTCGATTGACTCAGCAAACAATAATCATTTTTACAAAATAAAAGATCCTCCAATGAGCAAATATACAGTGATAAAGCACGAAATAAGGAGATAGGAATCAAAGCCTGATTTGCAGATCTTGGTGGCTTGCTTCTTCTCTTCTCTTGGATGGATCTTCCTTAAAATTGCTCTTGAAACTCCGAAGATCAGAAAACTAGGGCTTCTTCTTTTCTTGAGATTTCTTCAAAGTGAAGCTATGAAAGCTTAGAATCTCTCTTTTCTTTTGGGGAATCAGTATGATCTTTCCTCTCGAATTTTCCTCTTTTCTTTTCTGATAGATTTCAAAGATTTGTCTCTATTCTTTTCTTTTTGCCTCTCTTCTTTTCGGATGCAGTAAACCTTCTTCTTATAGATCAATTAATCCATAAATAGTTTAAAACTATCCGTTAGAAACAAGTGTAAGAAGGGTTAGATCCATAAATAGCAATAGCCGTTGGAATTAAAAAGATAAAAGTAAAGTTTAGAGTCGTTCTGACAGTTCTGAAGTCGCGTCTGACATTCTGGAGTCAGCTCTAACTTTTCTGGAGTCGGCTCTAAATCGAAAATCCCCAAATTGCTTGAACTGGAGTCGTCTCTGACTTTTCTGGGGTCGACACAAAAAAACTTCTGGAGTCGACTCTAACAGTCCCGGAGTCGACTCTAAGTCGTGGCCAGAAAAACCATCGTTCTGTCTTTTCTGTTGGAGTCGGCTCTAACAGTCCGGAGTCGACTCTAAGTCTGTGCCATTTTCTGGAGTCGACTCTGCGATTCCATGTGTCGACTCTAATGTCTGAAATCTTACCTTGACATTAGATTCGAACTAGAACTTGATTTGTCTTATGATTTTGATTAATAAATCATATCATAAACTGAAAAACTTAATCAAAATCATTAGTAACTTCAAATGTTATACTCAAATAGTTTTGTTAATCATCAAAATCAATAATTGGGTCAACAATCTCCCCTTTTTGATGATGACAAAAACTTTGAGTATATGCATTAAAAATTCATTTGAATTAAGAATTATAGACATTGTTAAAGCTTTAAAAACTTCCTAACAGAGAATTTGATGCCAATTTTCAAAATGAATCAAAAAAGATACTTGAGTTTTATTATAAACATCAATCAAGATGATTTAACTTTACGTAGGAAATTATTAAGCTCCCCCTGCATTGAATAACTCCCCCTATGCAAACAAACTGAAATCGATTGATACATATTGATTAGAATTTATAAATCTCAAAATTTCTCTCCCCCCTTTTTTTGATATGCCAAAAGATTGAAATCTTATATTCCTTTAATCTTATATTCTTCCATTCTTATTTCTTTTATGCATATACAATTTTCTCTCCCCCTTTTTTGTTATCAGCAATAAGGTAAATTTAAAACAATAAAGAAGGTTATCAGAGCGGGGTGTTGGTTCATTCAATCATAGAGATGGTAATTGGTTCTCATAGACAAATTTGCAATAAAAGGATAATTGTATTTCAATGCAAGATTCATTACATGTGTCAATTCAAGTACATTCTCAGAAAAGTAACATATTCAAGTGTATCCACAGTAAACCAAAATTCCTAGATACAAGCTATCAAAGTAAAGAAAGCTAGAAATCCTAAGATACAAACTAGGTTAAGACAGGATATCAAAATCAAACATGCTTGTAAACAATTTTCTTCAAATGTCCAATCATTTCCATAATTTCATCTTTTTGGTCTTTCTTAAATTTTTCAAGACAAGCTTCAACTTGAGCGACAGCAATATCAAGATCTTTCTTCAACTGACCAGTAGCATCTAAATAGACTCTTGATCCATCTGCTATCCCTTCTAGTCTTTCAAAAATCTTTTGAAGCTCAGATGACATGGCGTTCACTGATTTATCCAAAGTAGAAACTATCATGTCAAGCTTAGCAGATATCAATTTCATTTCACTTCTCATATCCGAATCATGCTCAGTCAGTAGGGCTCTGAGCTGATCAAGCTGCTCCTCTGAAAATCTTCCAGATACCAAGGCTGACTGATGTGGAGGTGAAGGATGAGTGCTCGGTCCAGCCTCTGAAGGTCCAGCAGTAGATGGTCCAGATATCCTCTGCTCTGGCCTCCTCAGCTCTAACTTCCTCTGCTCTGGTCTCTTGTCCTCTTTTTATCCAAACATTATTCTCTTTTCTGAAGCCCATGCGGTGAATTGTAGAGACACTGTAGTAATCAGTATGCCTTAACTTCCTTAGTGGCTCATTATCCATTATTAGCACACCTTGGCTTCTAAAAACTAATGTCAGAATCATACCATATGGTAGTGTTGATCTCTTCTTAGTTGCTGCTTCTGCCATATAGCCAATCATCATACCAGCCAAGTTAACAGGCCTTCCAGTAATGATACAGTCCATCAACAGATATCTCGCTCCGAGACATATTCAAACCTTCCAATTTTAGGAAACAAGATTCTTCCACAAATATTGTGAAGTAATCTGAGTTCCAAATTTAAGTTGATTAGCCATGATTTCTTCAAACTCAGATACTTCTCTCCCTAACATCCTAGATAGGGCACCTCCTCTATCATCATGTTGATACTCAACTAGTCCAATAGTAGGCATCTCCAATAAATTTCCAAGAATCTCGGCTGTGATTATTACTTTGGTTCCTCTTACAAAACTCACTAATCCTCCCTCTCCTCTACATAAATCATTGTAAAATTCTCTCACAGGGCAGGGTATGTAGGGAACATCTAAAGAGCAAACTTTCTCCCATCCATTTCCTTCAATAATCGACCAATAGCAAAGCCCTCCGAAGTAAATAAATCAAAATCTACTTTTCTTCCAGTTGTAATGGCCTTACCCGCTAATTGGTCTACCCGTGGAGAAGATGGTGAAGGTGGAGAAGCATCTTGGGTGGCAGATGATGAAGATGGTGAGGTTGCCTATGAATCGTCCTTCTTGTGGGAACGGCGAACCAACAAATAGCACGCTTCTTAGGAGCCATTGGATTCGATTGGAATGAGTTATTGAGAGATTTGAGGGTTTGGAGGAGTTGGAATCGGTTTGGAACGTTTTAGAAAGGGTTTAGGAGACGATAGGATCGTTTGGGTGTCGACTCCGCCTTTTTATTTTGACCTAGTTCCACTTAGAGTCGACTCCCGCAAAGCGAGGTGTCGGCTCCGACTAGAAAATCTGTCAGCGCCCGAATTAGAGTCGGCTCTACAGAAGCCGGAGTCGGCTCTAATTGCCCAGACAGAACATCAAAATATGAAGGTGTCGACTCCACAAACTGCAGGTGTCGACTCCACAATAGTTTCAGTGAAAAATTCAAATTTCAAGGATCTGAAACTAATCAAATTAATCAATAAATTCTAGATAAATGTTCCTTATCAATTGGGGAAACAATGAATCAAATTTCTAGATAAATTTCCTTATTGGACATAGAGGATTTTCAAGAAATTAATGAAGTCTAGATAGTTGTTGTCCTTAAGAGTTTCAGAAAATCATTCTAAAGGATCACAAACTCCTAATTCTCCTCTAAGATAACAAAATCTTTCCTCACTCAAAGGTTTGGTAAAAATATCAGCTAATTGATCATTAGTATTAACATAATCAAGACAAACATCATTATTAGCTACATGTTCTCTAATAAAGTGATGTCTAATTTCAATGTGTTTAGTTCTTGAATGTTGAATTGGATTCTTAGTTAGATTGATGGCACTAGTGTTATCACATCTAATAGGAATTTTATCAAGTGTGATACCATAATCTTCAAGTTGTCGCTTAATCCAAAGGATTTGAGCACAGCAACTTCCAGCTGCAACATACTCTGCCTCAGCAGTGGATAATGCAACCGAATTTTGCTTCTTGCTAAACCAAGAGATTAAGTTACTTCCTAAAAGTTGGCATGCTCCACTTGTACTCTTTCTATCTAATTTACAACCAGCATAGTCAGAATCAGAATAAGCAATCAATTTTAAGGTTGAGTCTCTAGAATACCATAATCCTACATTTTTAGTTCCATTTAAGTATCTAAAGATTCTTTTAACAGCAAATAAATGTGATTCTTAGGATTAGATTGATATCTTGCACATAGACAAACAGAAAACATAATATCTGGCCTACTTGCAGTTAGGTAAAGAAGTGATCCGATCATACCTCGATAATGCTTCTGATCTACTTTCTTACCTTCTTCATCTTTGTCCAGCTTGCATGAGGGACTCATTGGCGTACCAAGAGGTTTAGCAGATTCCATACCAAACTTCTTGAGTATTTCCCTTGTGTACTTTGTTTGGTTGATGAAAATCCCCGCTTTCTCTTGTTTGATTTGAAGTCCAAGGAAGAAGTTGAGTTCTCCCATCATGCTCATCTCGAATTCTCCCTGCATTAACTTAGCAAATTCTTGACAAAGTAGATTGTTAGTAGCACCAAATATAATGTCATCAACGTAAATTTGAACAATTAATAAATCCTTTTCTTTTTTTTTAAAATAAATTTTATCAACGTTTCCTCTTGAAAAATTATTTTCAATTAAAAATTTACTTAATCTATCATAACAAGCTCTAGGTGCTTGCTTTAAACCATAAAGTGCTTTGTGTAGTTTGAAGACGTGGTTTGAAAATTCATGATCTTCAAAACCAGGAGATTGTTCAACATAAACTTCCTCATTTATAAAACCATTTAAAATGCACTTTTAACATCCATTTGAAATAGATTGAAATTCATATGACATGCAAATGCAAGTAGTAGCCTGATGGCTTCTAATCTAGCAACAGGTGCAAAGGTTTCATCAAAATCTATACCTTCTTCCTAATTATATCCTTTTGCAACTAATCTAGCCTTATTTCTAATTACCAAGCCATTTTCATCCAATTTATTTCTAAAAACCCATTTAGATCCTATTATAGGGTGGTTTTTGGGTCTGTCTACTAGAGTCCAAACTTGGTTCCTAGTGAATTGGTTTAACTCTTCCTGCATTGCTAACATCCAATAACTATCTTTCTCAGCTTCCTCTATAGTTTTAGGTTCTATATGAGATACAAATGCAAGATGATTATTGATATTTCTTATTGATGATCTAGTCCTTACACCTTGAGATGGATCACCTATGATTAGGTCTTTAGGATGACCATAAGCATATCTCCAATCTCTAGGTAGATCTTTATCATTATGAGCAGTATCAATACCATCATCCTTAGCTTCAGGTTCTTGATTTGAAGATACATTTAATTTTTTAATACCTCTTTCAATCAAAGATGTATCTTCCTCATCATCAATTTTATCTGAACTTGATGCTAAAGACTCATCAAACACTATATGAATGGATTCTTCTACAACTAAGCTTCTCTTATTAAATACTCTATATGCCTTACTAGATGTAGAATATCCTAGGAAAATACTCCATCAGACTTTGCGTCAAACTTCCCAAGATTGTCCTTACCATTGTTATGAATAAAGCATTTACAACCAAATGTTCAAACGATATCGTAGTGAGGTAGAAAAATAAATTAGAAAGTAATTAAAATCCTTCTATCAGATCGAGGAGGTGAATATCTTTCTAATGAGTTTTTGACATATCTAAAGGAGAATGAGATTCTCTCTCAATGGACACCTCCAGGGACACCCAGTTAAATGGTGTATCTAAAAGGAGGAATCGAACCCTATTAGATATGGTTCGTCCATGATGGGCTTTGCTAGTTTGCCTATCTCCTTTTGGGACTATGCACTTGAGTCGGCCTGTTACATTCTTAACAGGGTCCCTAGTAAATTTGTTGCTAAAACTCCATATGAGATATGGACGGGGCGTAAGCCGGTGCTCACACACCTTAGGGTCTGGGGGTGTCCAGCTTATGTCAAGAGATTGTTGACAGACAAGCTAGGACCAATGTCTGACAAATGCCTCTTTGTTGGATATCCTAAGGAGTCTAAAGGATACTACTTCTACCAAACTGAAGAGCAAAAGTTGTTCGTCAGTATGAGAGCCACCTTTTTAGAAAAGGAGTATCTTACTGGAAGTGCTAAGGCTAATGTTGAACTTAATGAAGTTCGACAAGGAGAAGTACCTTTACACTCAGAAACCGCTATGGAACCGGCTTTGAATGGTTCAAACCCGATGCCCGCTGAGGTACCATAAAGGAGATCTGGTAGAGTACCATGTCAGCTGGACAGATACTTCGGTTTCTTGATCCGTGACGGGGATCCCATCGAACTCGATGAGAACAATGAAGACCCAATCACCTATATGGATGCGCCGCAGAGATCTGACTCTGAGAAATGGCTAGATGCCATGATGTCCGAAATGGAATCCATGGAGATCAATAGTGTATGGACACTAGTTGATCCACCTGAAGGGGTAAAACCCATAGGGTGTAAATGGATTTTCAAGAGGAAACGGGGTACAGATGGGAAGGTGGAGACCTATAAAGCCCGTCTGGTTGCTAAGGGGTATAGTCAGCGTTATGGTATTGACTATGACGAGATTTTTTCCCTGTAGTAATGCTCAAGTCAATTCGGATTATGCTTGCTCTAGCTGTACATTTTGACTATGAGATCTGGCAAATGGATGTCCGAACGGCTTTTCTAAATGGAAAGCTCGAAGAGGAGGTGTATATAATACAACCTGAAGGGTTCACATCCATAGATGAGTCAAAAGTATGCAGGCTTCATAAGTCCATCTATGGACTCAAGCAAGCTTCTCGGAGTTGGAATAAATGTTTTGATAAATGTATCAAGACTTATGGCTTCATTAAGAACAGAGAAGAACCCTATGTGTATAAGTGGGCAAATGGTTCCATAGTTGTATTTCTTGTACTGTATGTGGATGACATTCTCTTGATTGGGAATGACATCCCTGCACTACAGGGAATATTCTCCATGAAAGACGTGGGAGAAGCTTCTTACATCCTAGGGATGAAGATCTATAGAGATAGATCTAAGAAGCTGCTGGGATTATCCCAATCAAAGTACATTGAGACTATGCTGAAGAGATTCAGCATGGATAATTCAAAAAGGGGCTATCTTCCGATAGGCCATGGAATTACTCTCTCCAAGAAGGATTGTGCGACAACTCATGAGGAGAGAGAGTACATGAGTAGAATTCCGTATACCTCAGCAGTGGGTTCTATCATGTATGCTATGATCATGTATGCTATGACATGTACAAGATCAGACGTGGCACACTCACTAGGGATAGTGAGTAGGTACCAGTCTAACCCAGGTGAAGCACATTGAAAGATGGTAAAAACCATCCTTAAGTATTTGAAAAATACTAAGGACCAATGGCTCATTTATAGAGAACCTGACTTAAAACTAGTGGGGTACACTGACTCCAGTTTTCAGTCAGATAGAGATAGTAAAAGCATATCCGGATTTATCTTTACCCTCAATGGAGGAGCGATCTGCTGAAAAAGTTCCAAGCAGAACACAATGGCAGATTTAGTATGCGAGGCTGAATACATTGCAGCATCAGATGCAGCAAAGAAGCTGTATGGCTACGAAAGTTCTTGGGCGAGCTGGGAGTGGTACCTGCCCTAGAGAGTCCCGTCCTAGTATACTGTGATAGCACGGAAGCAATTGCCCAAGCCAAGGAGCCAAAGTCACATCACCAAACCAAGCATGTGTTGCGCCGCTATCACCTTGTACGAGAGATCATGGAACGAGGTGATATATACCTTCAGAAGATCGATGGAAAGGAAAACCTAGCTGACCCAATGACTAAAGCACTCGGAATCAAGGAGTTCAATGAACACAAGTGGAAGATGGGTATTAGATACTGTTCCAATTGGCTATAGTTCAAGTGGGAGTTGTTAGGAAATGTGTCCTATAGCCAATCGTCTAGCTTGTAGACGGTTATGAGTTGATGTATATGAACATAATTTATTCAATAAATAAAAGTAAATTTTGGCCATACAGCATATAGTTTACATCTTCCAGTAGAATTCCAATATGTTGTAGTCCTTAGAGTTACATGTATTCGACAATGGAGGAATTGTTGAGTAACTCTTAAATAAGTTCGCGGCCAAATGATACGTCGTTACCGAGGACGATGACGTAATCAAGTGTAGGTCGTTGTATGTCATATGGGTTGGTTTGTTCTCTTAAACCAAGGAGTGTATAACACTAGTATGACATGCGGGTGAGTGTAGGAGTACATTCACTGAACAGTGACTCATCTCTGTTGAGTGCTCAACTGCCTGGATCAACTCACAAAAAGCAATGGGTATAAGTGTCCCTTTGACATGAGACTATCATGTTGACTTGATAAGCAACTCACTGTACTTAGGCACTGGACCACTCAGATTTCTAATCCGGTGATGGAAGGTTGCTAGGTGCAGTCAAGTACTTATTGGGTCAGTGATGAGTCAAGATGGGATTGTCCACTCTAAGTATTAGAGAGAGTGCTCGAACTATGTTTCAATTTAGCAAAACCTTGGCCAAGGTAATCTTTGCGAGGTGTCACAAGATTCATTGCATTGAAACATACTTGGATGATTTACTCAGAGTTGGCAGTTAACTCCGTATTCGCCCAGAGTACTAGGACAAGGAGATGAATTATGCGGCAACCATAGCTGGGTTCCAGAATGTTGCCTTGTGCAAATTCGATCTATCCGAATATCGGGAACCATGGCTAGATGGTCACATCGATTAGTATAGGAAGCGTTCCTATGCTACCGGCTTAGGTTTGAACCTATGGAGTCACACATATAGTCGGATGACTTGTACGCAGGCGTGATCACTGATTTGAGTGGGACTCAATTAGATGGGTCATATGGGGTTCGTTCTAGCTATGTCTAGCTAGCTCTAGACATTAGCGGCAGCACCGACTTCGAGGGTGATTTGAGTTAGTCAGTAACTCAAATAGAATTTTAGAATCTGGAATAAAGTTAATTTGAACCATGGACCAATGGTTGGCCTGATAATAGAGTGGTTTGGATCCGGGTTTGAAGTGGTTCAATCCGGATATCCAATAAAGCCTCTGAAAGTTTATTTATTAATTTTAAATTCATAAATCACTTAGGATTGGAGCTCGGTAAGGCACAGTATAAAGTATGGTTCAAGAGCTACGAGTAGCTTCTTTCGGATTTGAATTTGGACTTCAAACGGAATTGATTGGATCAATTCTGTTAACAAAAGGAAATTTTAATTGATAATATCTTTCATTCATCATCATCCACTTGTTATAACAGCCCGGAACAGAGTTATTGATTATGTTATGGGAGGATGCTCAAAGGTCCTGTCACTCTACATTTTCTCTTAGGCTAGGGACGCATTGATGAGGTGACTGCGGACTTAATGCCATGATGGGATTCATGTAATGGCATTTTAAAGAGCTCTTTTACTTTTTTTATTGCGAAATTTTTCATCGGATATAAAAGGTTACGATGTGAATAAAAAAGGGTGAACAGGTAAGAAGAAAAAAAATTGACAGAGACTTTTTCATGAAAGCTGATCTTCTGCAATCACAGAAAGTCTGCAAGAAGTCCAATTGAAGATTGTCTTTTCTTGGGAGAAGAGTTCTCTTTCCATTATTCAAGAATTCCACCTTCTGTCTTCATTCATCATGCGTGCGTGTGATATAGAGGAGCAGTGCGTGCGGCTCTTATGAGGCACAAAGGGGAACTTCTCTCTGCAGATCAGATCTGCTACCTTCGTTATCAACAACTTCCACAACGAGAGGTACTGTTTTAAACTTAAATAAATAATCTTAAATTTTAGATCTGTTAATTTGCTTTAATTAATATTCAATGTGAATATTAAAACCGATTTACATGCTTTCCACCTTGAGAACCTGTGCATAGAAAAAAAAAAATTTCCCTTCATGCATGAGCCAAAGGCATCCTTGAGTGGCCTATGGGTCCGAGGGTACTATTAGCCTTTATTTAATTCAAGAAGGGACTCATGGAGACTAAACAAGGACTCTGACCATTAAATAAATATTCAAGATCAATGTACCAAAAAAGGCCAGCTGTGCACACTCGATCTGTGGATGAAATCATGACTTGCATGAGGTAGGACGATGCTTTTAGCTCTGACATATCACTAAAAGACAACACATGCAGCTCTTGATATGCCACTAAGAAGAAGTGTCTTCATAAAAACTTCGACAAGTGGCAGCACCTTAGGTCTCACAGATATTAATCCTGACATTTTGTTTACCAAAAGTCATCAATCATCATGACACCCCCAACCATTCATATCAGATAAGCCCCAAAAGTCATGGTCCATCATGAGGACCCACGTGGCTCAATTCCACTAGATGACAAAGATCCAAGCCCCTTAGGCAAAAGATAAAGTCCCAAGATAAATAAAAGGGGTAAAAGGGACCTTCGACCAGGTAACTCAAAAAACTCAACAAGCTCATTCTGAGCCCTTTTCTTTCGAGCTTTCTCAAGCTCACGGCTGTTGCCTAGAGCACTAACTTGAGCGTTGAAGGGTCCTTGCTGGAATACCCGACCGTGGGACTTCTTGCAGGCTTTGAAGACAAAGGAAGGGCCCCGATATTTCTATGGAGGAACGACCGATGCTCAAGGACACCAGCTCAAAGTGATCGGGCATCAACAGATTAGCGCACCAGGTAGGGGGGACACACTGAAGGAAAGAAAGCTCTGTCTCTTTGAGCTATAAGTCTTTGTCCCGTCTAAGATAGCCATGGTGGTGATGCACATGCCGAAGGTCCTCACCAATCATGCCGGGGGGCATCCACATCGCACTGAGCAGCAAAGGACCGCTCTCTCGGCTCCTCCCTCACCACCAACCTCAGTTGCTCTAATCAACTAGCTGGCTATCCTCAATCAATAAGTTCAAGCCTTGAATGCAGCAGTTCATAAGCTGTAGAAGCAACGCTTGTTGGCTACTCGGCAGCAGCCCAAGCCTCTCACATCGCCCATGATAGCTGCACCAGTTAGCCAGTGATTCACCCACGAGAAATCTCATCATAGAGAAGCTTATCGCCATCAAGCTTCACCTAAGCACCGCCACTGCAAAACTTTCAAGAGACTGCGGTCTCCTGCCCTCTGCTCATCTTATGAGTCATATGGGGAGGACCTTAATCATGAGATGAGGAGGTATCTGGATGAACAACACCGGTGGCTAGAAAAGCTCAGCCAAAGGCTCAACAATCAGCCAGAGGTGGATTGCAACATGGGTAGCAAAATAATTTCAAAAAGGAATGAACTCGAGACATTGTCCATCACCTCAGGCATTTATGGGCATTTTAATTTATGGTGGTAGTGAGCCAAGAGGTGTTAGTGCAATTAATGCAAGGTGGAAGATGAGGACGAAAGGCTTTGACTATTGACTTCACCTTCCCCCTCTCTCCCCTTCTCTCTTTCTCTCGACTGCACCCAAAAGCCAAACCGAGCCCAGGACCTCCTATGGATTTCGTCTTGCTGCTCTCAGACTTCAGCACTAAGGACGACCAATCTCTTCAAAGAAAGAGCTCTTAAGCTAAAAAGCTTTCAAGCCTTTAATCGATGACGACATCAAACATGACAAGAAGATAAAAAAAAGCTACGAAAAGTAAGTATACTGCACCAAAAAAAAAGAAAAAAGAAGTTTTTCATTCAATTTCTCAAAACCACTCGGGCCGGCCAAGCGACCGCCGAGGTAGTTTTTCGGTGGCCCCGCGATCGTAAGGACACCCCCAGACTGGTGCGAGAAACCTCCAAGGTGGTTCAAGTCCTATGGTCTCGGCGGCTCCGAGTCAAACTCTCGGACCGGCCGAGTGACCCCCGAGGTATTTTCAAAATAACTTTAGTGGTCCCGAGATCATAGACACCCCGGACCGGTGCAAAAACCTCCGATGGTTCAAGCCCTGTGGTCTCGGCAGCCTCAAGTCAATGCCCGGGCCGACCGCGAAACCCCCAAGGCAGTTTTATTTTGGCCCCATCAATAAAGGCTCCCGAGCATGGTCCCATCACAGCGACTCTCATGTCATCCTTCAGGGTTCAAAAGGAACCTGAGCCTGGTCCAAGCACCCTCAGGTCACCCTTCGGGGTTAAAGGCTCCCGAGCATGGTCCCATCACAGCGACTCTCGGGTTACCCTTCGGGGTTCAAAAGGAACCTGAGCCTGGTCCAAGCACCCTCAGGTCATCCTTCGGGGTTAAAGGCTCTCGAGCATGGTCCCATCACAGTGACTCTCGGGTCACCCTTTGGGGTTCAAAAGGAACCTGAGCCTGGTCCAAGCACCCTCAGGTCATCCTCCGGAGTTAAAGGCTTCCGAGCATGGTCCCATCACAGTGACCCTTGGGTCACCTTTCGGGGTTCAAAAGGCTCTCAATAGTTTCGTTTCTACCCCAGCAGCATCATTACGGCCTCAACAGCTTTATTGCAGCCTCATCGGCTCTATCAGCCTTAGTGGCTATCAGCCTTAGTGGCTCTATCCCTCTGCCCCAGCGGCATCATTATGGCCTCAATGGCTTTATTGCAGCCTCATCGGCTCTATCAGCCTTAGTGGCTATCAACCTTAGTGGTTCTATCCCTTTGCCCCAGCGGCATCATTACGGCCTCAACGGCTTTATTGGAGTCTCATCGGCTCTATCAGCCTTAGTGGCTATCAGCCTTAGTGGCTCTATCCCTCTGCCCCAGCGGCATCATTATGGCCTCAACGGCTTTATTGCAGCCTCATCAGCTCTATCAGCCTTAGTGGCTATCAGCTTTAGTGGCTATCAGCCTTAATGGCTCTATCCCTTTGCCCCAGCGGCATCATTATGACCTCAGCGGCATTATTATAGCCTTAGTGGCTCTATCGCAGCCTCATCGGCTCTATCAACCTCAACGGTTTCGTTTCAGCCCCAGTAGCTCTATCAGCCTCAACGACATTATTATAGCCTTAGCAGCTCTATCGCTCTGCCTCATCGGCTCTATCAACCTCAATGGTTTCGTTTCAGCCCCAACAGCTCTATCGCCTCAACGGCATATTACAGCCTTAGCGGCTCTATCGCTCTGCCTCATCGGCTCTATCAACCTCAACGGTTTTATTGCAGCCTCGTTGGCTCTATCTCTCAGCCTCAGCGGCATTAGTGCAGCTCCATCAGCCCTATTTTTGCCTTGCCAACTAGTTGACGAGCATACCCCCAAAAAATTGGACGTACGCTACTTTAAGTGATGGGCACAAGGTAATAAACTTACCCCCAATGTTACTTAAAAATTCTTTACACTCCTTCAGCTTGGTTAGTGCAGGACCTATAAGCTCAAGGAGTGTAAGGGGCATCTGATAGGACCAGTTAACAGGCCCATAGGCAATAAACAGGCCCATAGGCAATAACAACAGAAACTTTGCGGCCATCTTGGGCGGCCTTCCTTAATGGCTTAGTTCCTAGGCGGCCTCGCTCGCTTACTGGGTTTTCTCAGTGGGTAGCTTTGCTCCTTGTTGCAACAAGCGTCTGTCATAATGAAGAGAGAGAACAAAAGGGAAAAAGAGCTACGTAACGTGCGTGGGTTCTCCCAAAGACCCCAAAGACCTCTTTTTGTCATTAATCTCCCATAGACAAATAAATGGACAACATTAAATGGTACAGACACGGAAGGAAATCCTAAGTGACCTTTCATCCTAGGTAGCCTATTCCTTATAACAGCCATCGTAGGCGGCAATCCTAGGCGGCCTCCTCGGCCTTCTCAACGGAAATCCTAGGCGGCCCCTTCCTTAACAATCCTAGGCGGCAATGACATGGGAGCATTTAATGGGCTGGAGCCTTTGATGGTGTAGACCCAGAAGGAAATCCTAGAAGGCCTTTCATCCTAGGCGGCAATCCTAGGCGCCCCCTTCCTCAACAATCCTAGGCGGCAATGGCCTGGGAAGCATTTAATGAGCTGAAGCATCTAATGGTGCAGACATAGAAGGAAATCCTAAGCGGCCTTTCATCTTAGGCAGCAATCTTAGGCGAGGCAGCAATCCTAGGCGGCCTATTCCTCAACGGCCATCCTTGGTGGCAATCCTAGGCGGCCTCTTCTCGACGGCCTTTTCAACGGTAATCCTAGGCGGCCTCTTGGCATTTATGTGCCGAGGCATTTACAGGTCCCTCGCTCTAAGGAATTTATTGGAGAGCATTCAATGGAATAGAGCATTCAATGTCAAGTTACGGACTACGAGGAAAGAGAGGCAGGGAGGAAGTCCTAAACATCCTTTTCCTCCATGACCTTCCTCGATCTCTTCGACCTCTTCCTCCATGGCCTTCCTGCCTTCCTCGATGGCAGTCCTAGGCGGCTTCAGTTTTAAACTTCCACTTTTTAGGCGGCTTCGATTTCAGACTTCCAATGCCACCACGATGATGACTCCCTATCATTTATTGTCTTATAAAGGCCACGTGCATTTATCGCTGCCACGTTGACTCCCTTTTTGGCCCCATGCATGCATGTAAGGATGCTTCGGTAATAACTTCGGGATCTGTCTTCATCCTAGGCGGTCCCAAAAGCTTCTTCTAACTAGGCGGCTCCCGAGCAATCCTAGACGGCCCCCAACGACGGCCATGACGGCAGCCAAGAGCAATCCTAGACGGCCCCGAGCAATTCTAGGCGGCCTCACCGGACCCGGGTCCCACAGATGCCTTCCCGGCCTCAGCTAGCAATGGCCTCGTGGAGCAGAGGCCCTAGGCAGCCACCAGCACCCCTAAGCGGCCTACTTCTCCCAGCCAGCCGGCCATCCATGGTGGCCCCTCGCCCAACGGCCGCGACCTTCCGCAAACCTTCTGACTCTACACGCCAGGTAGAGGGTATGGTCTCAATGGCTCACCAAGGGCCAGGTCCAAGCAATAGAATTAGATGAAGGGAAGATATAGCTTCTCCACGTGTTAGGTGGCATATGCATGAGCCAGAGGCAT
The DNA here is from genome assembly GCA_900491605.1 of Calamus simplicifolius. NCBI lineage: Eukaryota > Viridiplantae > Streptophyta > Magnoliopsida > Arecales > Arecaceae > Calamus > Calamus simplicifolius. Next base: position 80,361 of record UESW01002668.1, on the reverse strand, counting down.
CCTTGAGTGGCCTATGGGTCCGAGGGTACTATTAGCCTTTATTTAATTCAAGAAGGGACTCATGGAGACTAAACAAGGACTCTGACCATTAAATAAATATTCAAGATCAATGTACCAGAGAAGGTCAGTTGTGCACACTTGATCTGCGGATGAAATCATGACTTGCATGACATATCACTCACTAAAAGACAACGCGTGCCACTAAGAAGAAGTGTCATTATAAAAGCTTCGACAAGTGGCAGCACCTTAAGTCTCACAGATATTAATCCTGATATTTTGTCTATCAAAAGTCCTCAATCATCATGACACCCGCACCCCCAACCACTCAGATCAGATAAGCCCCAAAAGTCATGGTCCATCATGAGGACCCACGTGGCTCAATTCCACATGATAAAGATCCAAGCCCCTCAAGCAAAAAGACAAATAAAAGGGGTAAAAGAACCTCCAACCAGGTAACTCAAAAAACTCAACACGCTTATTCTGAGCCCCTTCTCTTTCTCTTTCGAGCTTTCTCAAGCTTACGACTGTTGCCCAAAGCACTAACTTGAGCGTCCCGTCAGAATACCCGGCCATGGGACTTCTTGCAGGCTTTGAAGACAAAGAAATGACCCCGATATTTCTATGGAGGAACGGCCGATGCTCAAGGACGCCAGCTCAAAGTGACCGGGCATCAACAACAACCAATAGGTGACATCGCTCCCTCGGCGATCAACCCCAAACCCTAATCCTCCGATCAGCCGACCTAGTGTAGACGATGCCTTGGTGGCAATGGCAATGACATTGATGGCATCATCGTGCACTGCCATGAATTCGATGCAGCGGTGGTCGAAGGCGCACCAGATCTTGAGTGTTTTATCCTAGGAGATGGAGTAGAGGAGGTCGCCGGCGGCAGCACCGGTGGCAACGACGACGGAGATGGCATCGGTGTGCTGGATCCAGAGGAGTTTCTTGTGGCGGCAGACGGTGATGTAGTTTGAGGGGAGGGGGAGGGGGAGGGGGAGGCGGCGGAGCCGGTCGGCGACGGTGGGGAGGGAGGCCACAATGCGATGGTGGGCCGGAGCGGGGGGAGCACCTCTAGGCACGGATCCGATCGTCTTGGTGGGCGGTGAAGGCGCGGCCATCGGGGGAGAAGGCAACGGACTGGATAGAGCCAGCAGCAAGGTGGGCGGGGAAGGAGTCAAGGAGGCGAAGGGAGGTGAGGTTGTAGACGAAGATCTCGGAATGGAGGTGGAGTAGAGGAGAGAGGGGGCGTAGACCGTGACGGTACGTGGCGATGGGGGCGCCGACTATCTGGAGGGAGGAGACGCAGAAGGAGGCAGAGAAGGGAGGGGGTTCAAGGAGCGAGGGGGCAAGGGATTGGAGGGAGGGGAGGGTGACGAGCGAGCCTAAATCGATCATCGATGGAGGAGCTGGAGGTGGTAGAACCAAATTTTCTTATTCTAGGGTTTTGTAAGTGCGGAGGGATTGAAAACGGCTCGGAGGTGAAGAAAAGATTATGATGGCGATGCTCCATCCCAATGCTTTTAATCTCCGCTTAAAAGCATTGTTAACGTTCGATGCTTAAAAGCACCGTTAATCCCATTTCTTGCCAACATTTTCAAAAAGGATCGGCAGATTTTGAAAATTCTCAGGGAACAAAGGGTTGACAACCATAAAATTTATTGTGGTGTTAGCTTGGTATTTGACTCACCAGGTAAAGATTATTCTTTGCTTGCACAGTAATAGGTATTGCATGGTTTTATCACATTCACACGTAACTACCCTTCCTTTATATTGAAAAGGAGTGATTGAGTATTGTTTGACTACTGCTTTACTTTTACTCCTTGTTAGGTGAAATTTTATTCATGTCCCTTGATTTCACCCTAAGATCTGTGCATATAAGCATAGCTGTGTGAAAAATAGTTATAATATTGTGGAGGGCAAGTGCAAGTTTGTGTGCCCATTTGCCCTTTATGTGGTCTTCAAGAGGAGTCGATTGACCACGCTATTTTTACTTATATTAGGGCCAGACAGATATGGCAGAGATCTGGCGATCTTCCCTGAGATACTGCTTCTTCTATTGTTCGTATCTCCTTTTTGAGTCTGATCAGGCAGGATATAGAGAGACGATTCCATCAGTGGGTTACGAGGAGAGTTTACATTGCTTATCAGATCTGGCTATCTCGTAACCAGCTGATGTTTATTGAGGAGTCGGCTCCTTCTCACAGGATTATCAGGACTACTTTATCCTTAGCTGCGGAGTACACTTCCCGTCACTCCATCACCAATTTTGATAGCCTTGAACTCTGGAGCTCCCATGCTGCCCAGGCAGCGCATCGTCATATGGTCTTTATCTCCTCGGAGCCCCCTCCTTCATGGTTTGTCACAATCAATTTCGACAGGAGCGTTAGGGGGAGATCAGTTAGCTCTGCTTTTATCATTCGTGGGCCCAATGGTCAGTTACTGACTACGGAAGGATTCAGTTCTCTTGACTCATCTGTGCTCCTGGCGGAGTTGACTGCTGCTTGAGCAGGTATCTCCTGTGCCATCCGTGTCCTGGGCACCCGCAGTCTTATCATCGAGTGTGACTCCATCACTATCATCAGTTGGATCCATCAAGACCCTGGTGTCTATGTGCCAGCCAACCCTTTGATTGTTGACATTCGTGCCAATCTTCAGGGTGTTCACTGTGCCCTTATTCGGCACGTCTTCAGGAAAGCCAATTCTGCGGCCGACTGGATCGCCGCCAAGGTTGCTGACCATTCTAACTTTTAGAGTTGGAATCAGGATGATACTTGTCCGCCTGTCTTATCCCAAATTTTATACTATATATATCGGGTTTGACTCATCCTAAATTGGTACGATCGCCCAAAAAAAAAAAAAAAAAGGGGCAGCTATATATAGTTTTGTGCTAAAATGTTCATAACGTAAGAGTTCATCTAAGATACTATTTTATATTTTGTTTAAAAGTCAAACTTTAACTTTGTCATTCAAAATTTCATTCAAATGCTTTCAGGCTTTTGTATTTTTTTTTAATTTTTAACTTTTTTTAAAGTTGGAACATATGGTTGGAATGAAATGTAAATATTTTTCTCAAAAAGAGATTATTGATGGCAATGGTCCTTCAAAAAATGCTGGCTGGTTTGTGTCTGTGGGGCAATTTCAGTCCTATCAAACCCTTGGATTCCCACATAAATCCTTTTGTAATCACTTGTCATCCATTCCTCCTCTCTCAAACTGTGTAATTTTACAAATGTAATGAATCCTGTGAGGGATTTCTTCCTTCACAAGATCGGGTTAAAGACTTAAAGTTACCTGCCAATATTCGAACTTCTACGAGGAAATAATTAACAGCTAGCATAACTTGAAGATGACACCTCATTTTAGCGAGGGACATCATTTTGATAATTTATGGAATTCAACAGGCTTCGTCAAGGTAACAAAACGATGCCAACAGGACACTAAAAGTAGAAAACTAAACCCGATAGCCAACGAAAGATAACAGAAAAGCTGGAAAGAGAGCTGGTAATGGTAGTAATGGAGCTCATGCGAAGAGCTCCCTCCTCATCACGAACATCTCATGCCCCTTCCGCTTCTCCCTCCTTTCTCGACGAGGCGAAGTCGGAAGTATGACCTTCTCCCGCTGCGCTTTGACGAGGCTCGCCAGCTGCTCCTCGCTTACCCCGAACGCCGCCGCGAGCTCCGGACCCCTCATGCTACGCATCAGCGAGCTCGCCCCCACAAGGAACTGCGGCCTATTCTTTCTCGCTGATGTCGTGAAGCCAAAGAACTCGAGCGGTCCTCCATTGGACGCCACCTGGCAGAAGGGGAAGTAACGCGGGATCCAGAAGACATCACCCTCCGACACCTCGGCGTTCATCGCAGCCGTACCGTTGGGGAACACAACCTGAATGCTCCCCGATCCACGGAGTACGATGCCATACTCCGTCGCAGTTGGGTTCACATGCGGCGATAGCATCGATCCCTGCATGGAAGTACGTTATGTTCGATCGGTCAAACACAAATAATTTGCTTAGATATAATAGAATGAAAGATGTATGATTATATTGGCATTGCTGTTAGGAGTTCAGCCAATCTGTTCATTGAGCCTTCTCTACATTGAGACATGCTCGATTTCAAATCTATGGTGTGCGATGATATCATCTTAGCAGAAATTACTGACCGCTTTTAGGTTAACGAGATAGACCCCAAAGTCGGATTGCTTTAGTGGGGAATAGTGGTGCTCATCAATGGCAATGCTATATCCGTAGTCGTTCTGATAGCTAGGCTTTGTGTCGTAGATATTGCACGATCCTGGTGAGTGGACCGACTTGCTCTTTCTACGCGCGCTGCAGTCGGCCTTCCCGAGTAGAGAGTTGATAAGGCATCGCCATGTCCATGCATCTTCTTCCTCTTGCGGGGCTTCGTCGTCGTCATCGAAACCCATCTCTTTTTCTGGGGCCACTTTCGTTGAAAAATAGTCAAGTCGGTCAGTCGCCTCCTTGTTTAGATGAATGATAGGGCCACTCCACTGTCTCATCATTATCATTTCTAATTGATCAGCGCTGACCTGCGGGGATCCATGACTCCTAAAGAATGAGTGCTTTGTTATGTGTCATTAATCGTGGCATATCAATAAGAAAACCGGTTATTATTTGCTCACATTGAAGGCAGCTGAGAGCGTTTTGATATCAAACCCAGAAAGCACCGACCTCGGGAACATTCCTCCGCCAATGTAGAACGACTGCCAATTGACAGCATGAAGGATGTTAATAATTTCACTGGATCGATTGAAGAGATTCTTGTAGGGAAATCAAAGAGGAAGGATTACTCCACGACACATACCTGTGGGTAGTTGCCATATCAATGCTCTCCGAAGTGTCGATGCTACAAATAATGTGCAGTCTCTCGCTTTCGCGGGAGTTAACGATATAGAAGGAGGACCCGGCCGGAATTGCGTTGATGTGGCCCGATTTAAGCCGCTTCTCCACCAACTCATTCTTATAGATATATCCAACCTTTGCCTCCCCTTTACCACCATATATAAAATCAGCGTAAATGAGTTGATGACATTTTATGTACTGCTAGACCATGTAATGTTACAACCAAAATGTGAACCAACGTACTAAAAAACATCGTCATGCACGCTGACATGCATGCATGCAGAAAGGCCATCTCAATTACGTGATGGCTGAGAGAGATGAAGAAAGAATACGGAGGGAGGTTTACCTCTGCGTACAAAGAGGATGAGGTTGGCATCAACATACTGGGGGATATAGAGGGTGTTAGGCTCCATGGTGATGAAGCCGATGTGCATGGGGCTGGGGTTGCCCCTATACCGGTATCCCATCACCAGCCGGACCTCGCCAGCATCACTCTTCAACACCTCCTTGGACCTCCTCAGTATGAAGAGGCCCTTGCCTTCTGGGTCTACTCTGGGCACCTTTCCTTCCTCCTTTTTCCCTCTTCCTTCCGTTCCTCTCCCTTGGGATGCCATCACGGCCATCAGAGACCAGGAGGAGAGCAGCAACAGTGCGAGGATCGCTGTTGCCATTCGATCTCCCATAGCACACATCATCTCGAGTAAACTCACTTCTTTCTTACTCTTTCGCGCAGCGGTGTAAGCGAGGTGAGGCTAGCTAGTTGGCCCGAGAGGCGGGTTTAAGATGGGCATGAGGGAGAGTGAGGCTCTGACACGTGTCTACATGCGTGGTTGTGTAGGGTTTACGTGGGGTTTGGGGGCTTGACCACCTCTACCGCTGGATTTTGCGAAGAGATCTCATTCTGTTTGTTAACGGTGTTGACTATTCTACGTGGGGAAGTTTTACCGAGTTATAGTAGCCACGCCACGCCTACAGTTGGGCTCTAGTACACATCATTTGTTACTAAACTTGTTCGGAAAAAATGCCAGTTATTGATAAAGCGACATCCATATCTACATCTACTGACGACTTGACTAAGTTACGATAATAAAAAATAAGCCAAACAAAATCCACGATGAAGTGCCCAGCAAAATCCTTACATTGACATTACAACAAACATATGATAGGCACACTGTCTAGCTTACTCGAGAAATTCATCACTGCCTCACCCACAATCAAACCATCCAAAATTAAAAATATAGCGGCCAAAACGATGGCAAGGCACCAGCGACACAACAACAAAGAAGAACACCAAGTACTAGGGCTGCCAGTCATATGTTTGATGTAATGTCGGGCCGGAGGAAGGCGCATGAAGGAATAGAAGCTAGCAGAACCCCAACGCTCAGCTCTCTAGTCTCTACTGTTTAAAACATTTGCCTTCCGCTCGATCCAAGCTATGCAAATCAGCGGAACCAAACTTTAAGCATGGGTCGGAAGCGAACCCACGCGAATGCGTAGAGAAGGCACGATGGGCACAGGCGCGGTTTTTAGCCAGACGAGAAGGGCAGCTTGGATTTCTGCCGCCATGCATGACCTAGGCTTGCCATGCCATTCTTAGGCATTCATTTGATAAGAATTGGCTGCCTGAAATGAGCCACAAATGAGAAGGCGTGTACGTTTGTAATGAAACACAAGCTCAGCAACTTGTAACTTTAGATTATATAATTTCTAGGATTTATCATCATCATCTGCAATACGACTTTGAAAATAATAATTTTGATGGACCATGGGCCATTCTAATGCAATATTTCTCATTCAAGACAAAGATGAAGATCCACTACTTATTAGCTTCTTTGTGGTAATTAGATAGCTTCTTCAATATGAATCAATTAATCAAGTTAAATGATTACACTTTCTTAGAATATTGTAATATATATATATATATATATTGTTGCCACCGGGATCCGTCCTCCGACTCGAGCGCGGTCGATCTCCAGGAAAGGGGGGGCGGACCTGCACAAAAAGTCCTCGCGCGAGAGGCGTTGGGGTTGGCCCTCCGCGGAAGACCCTCCGACGCTCAAGTCAGTGGAGAAGAAATCGGCGATCAACCAGATAATGGGGAGGTGGATCTCTCCGGGAGACCTCTCCGGGGACGGCCAATCAAGAGCTCTAGAGGGCAAGAGCACCAACGAGCCGCCGGAGAGAGCCGTGAGGGTGAGAGCGCACGTATGAGTGTGCCAAAAAGATGCGTGTATCTGCGTTAGGAGATGCGTACCTGAGGGAATCTGGAGTGTCCAATTTATAGACTGTCACCTGGACCTTGAGCGTCTTTTGGAAGGTTCAAAGGTTGTTAGAATACGGAGGTGGATAGAATCAGGCCGCTGTGGGGCCGTGGAATCCGTATCCTGTTTGTTAGGGGATCGATGGCTGGGAGAGCACCTTGATGTCTCGAGATCCGATCGAGTAGACCTGGGGCAGTTATGATAGGCTCTAGGCCACGTCTCGACATGATTCCTTATCTAGGATATCGTTCTGGTAAGCCTGGGCTCTCCTGCGTCAGGTTCCGCGAAGGTAGGTATTAGGTTGTGGATCGCTTGATGAAGCCGGGTCGTAGAGACTCGGGGGGAAGCGAGCTATGAGAGCTCGGGAAGGAGTCGAGCCATGGCAGCCCGGAGGGGCCGAGCTAGGGAAGCCCGGAAGGACCGAGCTAGGAAAGCCCGGAAGGGCCGAGCTAGGGAAGCCCGGAAGGAGCCGAGCTACGGAAGCCCGGAAGGGCCGAGCTAGGGAAGCCCGAAAGGGCCGAGCTAGGGAAGCCCGGAAGGGGTCGAGCTACGGAAGCCCGGAAGGGGCCGAGCTACGGAAGCCCGGAAGGGGCCGAGCTAGGGAAGCCCGGAAGGAGCCGAGCTAGGGAAGCCCGGAAGGGGCCGAGCTAGGGAAGCCCGGAAGGGCCGAGCTATGGAAGCCCGGAAGGAGCCGAGCTACGGAAGCCCGGAAGGGCCGAGCTAGGGAAGCCCGGAAGGAGCCGAGCTAGGGAAGCCCGGAAGGAGCCGAGCTACGGAAGCCCGGAAGGAGCTGAGCTAGGGAAGCCCGGAAGGGCCGAGCTATGGAAGCCCGGAAGGGGTCGAGCTATGGAAGCCCGGAAGGAGCCGAGCTACGGAAGTCCGGAAGGGCCGAGCTAGGGAAGCCCGGAAGGGGCCGAGCTATGGAAGAGGTCGGCCTTAGCCGCCTCGCAGGGATATTAATGCAATATCGATTTTACCCCCCAACACATGCCCTCCACTCCCTAGTTCGAAGCGTAGGTTCGGGCATAGGGAGTACAAGTTCAAATGGCGCGTCCCAGATGGGACGTCTTGGTTTAGACAGCTCGTGCAATGATGCCCTAATTAATGCGACAGGGCCATACTGCCTTCGGGCTAAGGCTCCTTCGGGAGTGACGGTTGGGATTATGCCACGTCGTGAATCCCGATCGATCGGGCGTTTGTCGAGGTGATTCCGGATGCCTCGGGCGGACGCCCTATCTCCTCCAGGCGGCTTCCTTAGTGGGGAAGCAAAGCGATAGACGTACTATATATATATGTGCACGTTCGCAGCATCCTCTCATCTTATTTTTTTGAAAAGTTTGGCCTTTCATCCTCCTCGATTCTCGTCGTCCCGCCTGGTGTTTCTTCTCTCAATCGAGATGGCGATGAGCTTCGATGATGTGGTTTCGGAGATGGTAGCTGAGGATTTGGGGAGAATTCACCAATGGTATGGCATGCCCTCAGATGTCATTCTGCAAGTGCCAGAGTCCGAGGATAGGGTCTCACGAGATCTGGAGTCCGGGGTCTTCATTTATGAAGACAGTTTGAAGGCGGGCTTTCGTTTCCCTCTCCATCCTCTGGTGAAGGAGATAATGACCCACTACAACATCTGCCCGGCGATGGTGGCCCCAAACAGTTGGCGGAGCATCATCGGATTTATTTCAATGTGCCACCAGATTCAGATTGTCGCCACTCTTCCCCTTTTCCGCGCCTGTTACCATCTGATACCTGGGAGGAAATCAGAGTGGCCGTACATTAGACCCCGGAGGTCCTTCAACGTCATTGTGGATAAGCCATCTTCCATCAAGGGATGGAAGAGCCGGTTCGTTATTGCAGAGGGGAACATTGGATCCGGCTTCCCTCGGAAATGGGAAACTTTGCTAGGGATACGGAGACGCATCCAGTTTTGTCAGCGCAAGAGGAAAGGGATTTGGACGTCCTTCGCAATGGCTGAGTGTTTTCGGCTAACGACCTGCTGTCGGAGGGGGCCCTCTTCGCAGCAGGGCTCAGCCCCCTGGACCCGCAAGGTGAATTTTCTCTTTGAATTTTTGCTGCGCATTTTCTCGATGAATGTGCTTGGATCTGATCGTGTATGTTTTGTTCCTTCAGCCAAGAGGTCGGCTTTGACGAGCCTCTCCAAGAGGAAGAGAGGAAAGCGCCCCGGGGAGAGCAGTGGCACGGATAGTGGCAGGCCCGAGAAAAGGGGCCATATCTCCGCAAGAAGCCCGCCGGATACCGGAGCGGTTGCGGCAGGAACGCCGGGGGTGAAGGAGGATCCAGGGAGAACGGTTGTGGCCCCCGGCCCTCTTGTGTTGGAGATATCAGACAGCTCGGACGAGGCTCCGTTGGCTCGTCCGACCGCATCCCCCTGAAAGAGGAACCAACGGCGGATTTGGGAGAGGCGGTTGTTGCTGAGGAGCCTGCTGTCCCCGCGGGATCGCCATCGGCTCCGGTAGGAGAGGGAGATGGGACGGTTGCAGCCGAGGAGGTTCAGGGAGAGCCCCCTCTTGGTCTCTCTGCAGGGGAGTCCGGTAGTAGCGAGGTTGGACCGCCCTCGATGGATCAAGAAGCGGGTCAGACCGAGGCTTCGGGGGAGCCTGCGGAGGAGATGCAGGTGGCGTAACCGGGAAGGATGCCTCGGAGGAGGGGACGCAGCAAGGTGGGAGTCCCGCATTGGGAGCTCCCTCGAAAAAGATCTTGGGGAGGCTGGCGCTTGGGCTAGCCGAATTATCCGAAGAAGTCCAAGCCAGGGCCTTGATGGAGGAGGCTGGGAAGTTGGGGACCTCTCAGACGGAGGTCGCCCAGGTCGGTCCCTCAGGCGGGACGGTCAGCCCAGCAGTTCGAGCGCTGGTGTTGAGGAGGCGTTTTCTGCCTTAATGAGGTCGGCCTTGTATCCGGGTGCAGATCCTTCGGCGGACAAGTTCGCAGACTTGGAGCTGGTCGATGCCGCGTTCGGTCAGCAAGGCGTGGCCGAGAGTATCCATCTCCTTCCCGACATCGATAATACGACCCTGATGAGGATGACTCGGGCCTATGCCTCGCGGGTAAGTTATTTCTTCTGTGCGGTAGATGTTCCCTGAGTGCCCCATCGTGGGTTTTATTCATCTTTTGTCTTGCAGAGCATTTTGCTTTCTCGGGCGATGTGCTGGCGTCTGAGTTTGGCGACGGGGGCCAGCATTCAGGCCAGGAGGGATAATGTCGAGCTTCAATCACGACTGAAGGTGTCTGAGAAGTTCGAAGAGCTCATGGATATGACTGATAGGAGCATGAAGGGAATAAGGGCGGCACACCAGGTCGCCCTGGCCGAGGTGTCCAAGCAAAAGCGCAGGGTGGAGGAGTTGCAGGAACTCCTGGCGAAGAATGACAACGCGTGCTTGGAGCTGGCCAGAATCGAGTCGAAACATTCCGCGGAGGTGAAGGCGATGCGGAGAGAACATAGCGAGAGTATGGGTCGGCTGGGGAAGGAAGCTGCCGACGAGAGGAAGCGTTTGACTAGGATGCTCGAGGAGGTGGAAGAGCGACTGAAGCGCCGCGACAACGAAATTTCCCACTTGAGGGAGGGCGCTAAATGGCAACAAGGGGTGATAGCTCGAGTGAACAACGAGCTGTCCCAAGCCCAGGAGGAAATTGGAGCCAAACAGTCGAGGATCAAAATCTGCAGGAGAGAGTCGAGCTGGTCAGGGCTGATAGGACAAGAGCCAGGGGCGAGGCTGAGGAATTGGCCAAGAGGTTGGCCAGACGAGAGGAGGACTATCTCATTTCCCCCCCCTTCTTAGCTTTTTCTATTGGTTTCTTGTGATGCCGACTTACTTTGGCTTTTTCAGATGGCGAAGTTGGAGTTGGAGGTTCGGGCTCTTCAAGGCGAGCTTGCGTCTAGCCGCAACAAGAGCTCAGAATTCGAGACGCGGGCCGGCGAGTTTGAGGGGCAAAATATCATTCTGCGGGCCCAAGTCGCAGAGGCTGGGAAACAGGCTGCTGAGGCCAACATGCAGCTCGCCATACTCAAGGGAGGCAGGATGCTATCAGTGTTGGCGCCTTCCAACTTGGGCAGCAGGAATGCAAAGAGAAGATATCCAGCGAGCATCCGGAATGGGATCTCTCTTTTCTGGATGCTGAAACTCCTGATGAGGGTGAGTCCGAGGGGGAAGAAGAGGACGAATATGTCGACGTCTCAGACACTGACCCTGGTGTTGTCCCGGGTTCCGGCGAAGCCGTGATTTCTGAGGGGCGGTCTCAAACTGCCGTTGAAGGGGCGAAGTGTTGGAGAGGGGCGAGCCTAGTCACACTTCCGTGGATGCAACCGAGAGCTCCTCCAAAACCGATGTGGTTCCCGGCTCTTAGAGGCCATTCTGTATTTTGTCTTTTAGAAGCCTGTCTGTCGCTTCTTAGTAAAAGAGTTTCCGTTTCCATCTAAGTGCCTTTCTTGCGTGGCTTCGTTGTCGTCTAGTCTCGCCTCAATCGTGAGCAACTTATGGCTCGCTGATACTCTTAGGTCATCCTCATTCCGGGATTGAAGGAATGCATGGTTTGGCCCAAAGCAGGGCGGCAGCCTTGACCGGCGAATTGGGAAGTAGTCTGGTCCGTTGGTGTGGACCGACCGACAGAACAGATCTGTTAAGGCCGTCAGGCGAGATAGGTCGACCAGGGCCGACGAGCAAAATAGGTCGGCTGGGGCCGATGAACAAGATAGGTCGGCTGGGGCCGACAAGCGAAATAGATCGGCTGGGGCCGACGGGTCAAATAGGTCGGCTGGGGCCGACGAGCAAAAATAGGTCGGCTGGGGCCGACAAACAAGATAGGTCGGCTGGGCCGACGAACAAGATAGATCGGCTGGGGCCGACGGGTAAAATAGGTCGGCTGGGGCCGACAGGAAGATAGGCCTTCGCGCTTTTTGCCTTTCTGCCAACGCCCTGCTGTTCTGCAGGTGATTCGGTTTTTATTTCACCAGAATTGATGATACGGCGTTGCGGGGAACATAAGGCTGCACCAGAGCTTTCCGGAAGGTGCTCTTTTCCCATGCAGGTCAGTTTGACGTACTGCGCACGCAACCGTTCACCATTGGAGGACGTTATTTTCGAAGGACGATATTCTGAGCCCGCCAGTTCCCGTAACGCCAGTGGACGATTCTCGCATTTAATGACCGCGATTTGGGATCAAGGTGAAATCATCACATGCATCTCGATTTGGGTGGTGGGCTCGGCGTGCAATGGGGCGTTGCGCCTATCCTGAGGGGCCGCGTAGACGTACGGGCCAGATGTACAAACCTCGGGCTTACAACTTGGGTAGCTTTTCCTGGCTCATTTCTGCCTATAAAAAGGGGAAATGGGGGTCATGTTTGGTCATCCCCAAAGTTTCTTTTCCATCAGAGCTTTCATCATGCTCATTTTTCTATTGTTGGGAGTGAGAGAACCGAGCTTTTCTCTGCAAGCCTTTTGCCTTCGGATAGTTGGGGCGACGAAGGAGCTGCTGAAGAGTGGCTCGCCCTGAGGGGATGAGTCCCGGAGATCACATGGGGAGCGCACATAGGGGGCAGAGATCACACGGGGAGCGCACATATACCCTTCCCGTGTGACCTTTGTGGCCTGTTACGGGGGTCTTACGGTAGGAAGTGTATCGACACCCCGTAGCACGCACAGATTCTCCCTCTTTCGCTGGCCTGGATTCCCATCCCTTCTCTGAGGGGAATCCTTGCCACGGGGCGGAGAATATGGGAGCAACCGGGTCCGATGGTCCCCGAGCCTCTCGGTCGGGCGGCGGCCTGCGATCCAACACCCCCTCTAGGGGGGCGGGTTGGTTCGTCCGAATCCTCAGAATCAGCATCCATGGGCCGTGCCACCTTCTGAATCTCTTCATTCGGTGGGAGCCGTGGAGGGTCAGCTTTATCGACCGTCCAGGCGGGCTGACCGTTTCGTGGTTTGCCTAATTTGTCGATCCGGACGTCGGAGCATCACAGTTGCCTAGGTCTGCTTTGGAGCAGTTGCCCGAGTTTTATATTTGTCTTTATTTTATGCATTTCAATGTTCTTGTAACGCCTCTAAGGCATTTGTAACCGATCTCGACTGGCAATAAGAGAGTTATGTTTTGTTTTTAATTTCTATCTTTTTTGTGCCGAATTCGTTGTTATTGCTGTTTGTGGGGTACAAAGGCTCCCGCTTATCATTGATGAGGATCCCGTGCCATCCGAACTAACTGAGGTTCACGAGCGACGGTTCAGGGATCATTCAGCGAAATACGTTCCTTACTTCGGTCCGAAGCTTGGAATTTTCGCATCTCGCTCTTATCGGAGCTCGAATGTTCGTGGGTCGGCCTTGCCGAAGTTTAGGGAATCTGCTTTTTCCCGTAGTGGTTCAGGGAACTTGTTGCCCAGCCCAACCGAGGTTCGAGATTTTGGCTTGGCTTTGCCAAGGTTCGGAGAATGTTTTGCTCGGCCCTGCCGAGGTTCGGGGAATTATCGCTCGGCCCAGCCGAGATTCGGAGAATATTTTACTTGGCCCTGCCAAGGTTCGGAGAAACTATCGCTCGGCCCAGCCGAGGTTCGAGTATCGGCTCAAGGGAGCGATTCAGTCGTCATTGGGGCCATGGTGCTATGTTTATGCGGCGCTTGGCGATGGGCGCCAGGTCGGTATGAGCTATATTGTCACGCTTTTGCTTAGTGACGCTACTCTCCCGAGGGGGCAGTTATTGGCCGGATGCCGGACTTCTTCCCTCTGTTCTTCCCAAAAAAGGGAGCTTGGGGAAATGCCGTATGCATTTATTACTGAGGGCGGCAGATTGGAAGGTAGTCTGATCAGGGGAATTCCCGATCAGTCAGTCCACACTTACCGATCTTACTCGGGATGGGTGTGGTACCTCGGATTTGCAGCCTTTGAAATGACGACACGTGGTAAGCTCTTACGGGTCGGCGGCTATGGCGCGACGACTGAGATACCTGTCTAGCAGTATAAATATGACCAAGGGGTATCGGTCTCATCCATCCCTTGGTTTAAGCTCTGAAACAGTGGCCTTCCCAGGACGATCATCTAGTGAGTTGCACACCTCACTCATCGGCCTGCTTCAATCGGAGGGGAGGCGTACTTCCGTTACCGTCGATGGATTGGGCCTGGCGTCGGCCCTCGCGATTAACCAGCAGCTTGCGAGGGTCGCAGAGGAATATATGGACGTCACGACCAAGGAGGTGGAGGCCCTGCGCCGGGTGATAGACCGGCAGAGGGAGGAGGTTGAATCGCTACGTCAGCAGGTTGCTGATCTCACCGAGCGCCTGGAGGCCTGCTGGCGTCCGGAAGCGACTCCGACCCTTGACTTAGGGCCTCAGCTATTTTCATTTTGTGCTTCCGCTTTTCTTGCCTCTCTTTTCATGTGCTCCCCTCCTCTTGGACTAATACAAAGAGGCTATGTTCAGATAATCTTTCTTTTTTGAGAGTCTTCTTTTAAAACATGTCATTCGCGTAATAGTTAGGGGGTCGGCGTGGTTCCACTGGTTCATGCGTCGAAGTAGGTGCTTTGATCAATGGGTTATAGGGGCGTTACCCGAAGATTTTAGCAGAGGGGGTATTCCTTGGCTTCGCTCGGGGCTTTTGGCCGACTACGCGGCTTAAGGGGCCCTTCCTTTTGTGTGTCAATGGTTTTTTGCCCAGCGTGCTTCGTTTTAAGCTGGCAGGATTTTCGGGGCTATTTGGAAGTCCCTCATTCTTGATCGGGGCCTACGTACCTCGGCTTTCAGTCGGTGTTTTAACCCGAAGAAATTTTTACTCAGCCTCACTGAGGTTCGGAGAGCATTTTACTTGGCCCTGCCAAGGTTCGGAGATTTGTTGCTCGGCCCAGCCGAGGTTCAGAGAATATTTTACTTGGCCCTGCCAAGGTTCGGAGAATTTGTTGCTCGGCCTGCCGAGGTTCGGAGAATATTTTACTTGGCCCTGCCAAGGTTCGAAGAATTTGTTGCTCGGCCCAGCCGAGGTTCGGAGAATATTTTACTTGGCCCTGCCAAGGTTCGGAGAATTTGTTGCTCGGCCCAGCCGAGGCTCGGAGAATATTTTACTTGGCCCTGCCAAGGTTCGAATTTGTTGCTCGCCCAGCCGAGGTTCGGAGAATATTTACTTGGCCCTGCCAAGGTTCGAGAATTTGTTGCTCGGCCCACCGAGGTTCGGAGAATATTTTACTTGGCCCTGCCAAGGTTCGGAGAATTTGTTGCTCGGCGCAGCCGAGGTTCGGAGAATATTTTACTTGGCCCTGCCAAGGTTCGGAGATTTGTTGCTCGGCCCGCCGAGGTTCGAAGAATATTTTACTTGGCCCTGCCAAGGTTCGGAGAATTTGTTGCTCGGCCCTGCCGAGGTTCGGAGAATATTTTACTTGGCCCTGCCAAGGTTCGGAGAATTTGTTGCTTGGCCCTGCCGAGGTTCGGAGAATATTTTACTTGGCCCTGCCAAGGTTCGGAGAATTTGTTGCTCGGCCCTGCCGAGGTTCGGAGAATATTTTACTTGGCCCTGTCAAGGTTCGGAGAATTCTGTCCAGACAAGGAACTCGGTCGTGCCGAGGGTTGGTAAGCAGCATCTGTTTCTTTTTGCAATCTTTGGTGATGTAGTGCATAATGATTTGCATTGAGGAAAATGTGCCGACAGGAAGATATAATGAGGCATATGAAAATAAATTTGAAGAGGACGTACCTATTGATAATATTTTGGAGAGTGTCCGAATTCCACGTCCGGGGAATGGATTTTCCATCCAGATCTTGTAGCTTGTAGGTCCCTGGTCCGATGATCTCCGCTACTTGGTACGGGCCCTCCCAGTTTGGCGCAGCTTTCCTTGTTCCAGCGGTTTAGAAATAGAGGCCTTTCGGAGGACAAGGTCGCCGGGTAGGAAGGCCTTCCCCTTGATTCTAGAAGCATGGTACGGGCCACCCTTTGTTGATAAGCAGCCATTTGATCTGGGCCTTCTCCCTAATTTCCTTCCACCAAGTCGAGGTTGGTGCGGAGCTGCTCTTGCTAGCTCCTCCGAGTAGCTTTCCACCCGCAATGATGGGAGGCCGACTTCCACAGGGATAACGGCCTCTGTACCGAAAGCCATTCGAAAAGGGTTTCGCCTGTCGGGATTTTGGGGTTGTGCGGTAGGCCCATAAACATGATGTAGCTCATCCGCCACCTGCCTTGGGCTCTGAAGAGGCAGCTTTGATTCCCTGGAGGAGGTTCTGTTGGTCACTTCGGCCACTCCGTTGGCTTGTGGTGTCCGACCGAAGTAAGGTGGTGACGGATTCCGTATTCCTCACAGAACTGGCAAATTTGGAGTTGTCAAACTGCTTGTCCATTGTCAGTGATTATGGTATGCGGGAGGCCGAATCGACAGATGATGGATCTCCACACAAAGTCTCTGGCCCGTGCCTCGGTAATTTGTGCAACCGCTTCCGCCGACCCATTTGGTGAAGTAGTCGATGGCGACAAATAGAAATTTCCGCTGTCCTGTGGTAAGCGGGAATGGGCCGAGGATGTCCATCCCCCATTTGGCAAAGGGCCAAGCGGAGGATATGGAAATTAGCTCGGTAGAAGGGAGCCTTTGGATGCTCGAATGCCTCTGGCAGGGGTCGCAGGCTTGGACTAGGTCGTCTGCGTCTTTCTGCATGGTCGGCCAGTAGTAGCCTTGTCGTAGCACTTTGTGGCATAGGGATCGACCTCCCAGATGGTTGCCGCAAATCCCTCATGTACCTCGCGCAGAGCATAATCTGCTTCGGATGGGCGAAGGCACCTGAGCAGCGCATGGAAAAAGATCGTTTGTAAGCTGGTGGTCACCAATACGTAATGAGTGGCCTGCAGCCTCAGCTTTCTAGCTTCTCTCCGGTCGGACGGAAGCGATCCTTCTTCGAGGTATTTGAGGATAGGGTCGAACAAGATGGTTCGGCCTCAACTTGCATTATTCGGTCGATTTCGATGCTGGGCTTTTCTAAAGTCTCCAAGTGGAACTTTTGCTCGGCATCCATTGTTTCCGCGATTGCCAGTCGGGAAAGTAGGTCGGCGCGGGCATTCTCGGATCTGGGAATCTGAATAATTTTGAATTGGCAAAATGGGGAAGCAGGTTCCGTACCTCCTGGGATATCGAATCATGTTCGGCTCCCGGGCCTCAAATTCTCCCCGCACATGGCCGGCTACCAGCTGAGAGTCGGTGAAGGCACTGAGCTTCTCCACCTTCAAGTTGCGGGCGATTCGGAGGCCGGCTAATAGGGCTTCGTACTCGGCTTCGTTGTTGGAGGCCGGGAAGGAGAATCGGATGCCATATTCAAAGGTTATCCCCTCTGGACTGGTAAGAACTAGGCCCGCACCGGAGCGATGGGCATTAGATGACCCATCGACGTGGAGGAGCCACCGGCTCCAGCTTTTGGTTCCTCGGGGGAGTCTGGGGTAGAACCATCCTCCGATGGTACACTCGAGGAGGAAGTCGGCCAGCACCTGAGCTTTAATGGCTGGGCGAGGCTGGAAGTGTATGTCATGCTCACTTAGCTCGATGGCCCATTTGGTCATTCTTCCGATGTCTCGGGATGGTGGACTACCGCCTTGAGGGTTGGTCTGTCAGGACCGTCACGGAATGTGCTTGAAAGTACGCCGCAGCTTTCGAACTGAGGTGATTAAGGCCAGTACCATCTTCTTTCTGCTGTACCTCGTCTCTGCATCGCGAGCAGCCTGCTGACATAGTAGATCGCTTTTGGACTTTGCCTTGTTCCTTGATCAGCACCGAGCAGACTGCACCTTCCGAAACAGCTAGGTACAAGAATAGGGTCTCTCCTAGGGGTCGGACTGCTGAGGAGCGGGGGCGAGCGAGGTACTTCTTGAGATCTTGAAATGACCTTTGACATTCGGGAGTCCACTGGAAGTTTTTAGCCGATCGGAGAGTTTTGAAGAAGGGGAGGCATCTCTCGGCCGACCGCGCCACGAAGCGTTTAGGGCTGCTATTCTTCCGGTTAGGCGTTGGACCTCTTTGACAGATATCGGGGGCGCCATTTGTTGGAGAGTTGGATCTTCTGGGGGTTGGCTTCGATACCTCGCTGGGAGACCATNTGTCATACTCACTTAGCTCGACGGCCCATTTGGTCATTCTTTTCGATGTCTCGGGACGGTGGACTACCGCCTTGATGGGTTGGTCAGTCAGGACCGTCACGGAATGTGCTTGGAAGTATGGCCGCAGCTTTCGAACTGAGGTGATTAAGGCCAGCACCATCTTCTCAATTCTGCTGTACCTCGTCTCCGCATCGTGGAGCAGCCTGCTGACATAGTAGATCGGCTTTTGGACTTTGCCTTCTTCCTTGATTAGCACCGAGCAGACTGCACCTTCCGAAATAGCCAGGTACAAGAATAGGGTCTCTCCTGGGGTCGGACTGCTGAGGAGCGGGGGCGAGCCGAGGTACTTCTTGAGATCTTGAAATGACCTTTGACATTCAGGAGTCCACTGGAAGCTTTTAGCCGATCGGAGAGTTTTGAAGAAGGGGAGGCATCTCTTGGCCGACCGCGCCACGAAGCGGTTTAGGGCCGCTATTCTCCCGGTTAGGCGCTGGACCTCTTTGACAGATGCCGGGGGCGCCATTTGTTGGAGAGCTTGAATCTTCTGGGGGTTGGCTTCGATACCTCACTGGGAGACCATGAAGCCAAGAAACTTCCCCGAGTTGACACCGAAGGCACATTTGGTCGGGTTGAGTCTCATCCCGTACTTGCGCAGCGTGGTGAAGCTCTCCGCGAGGTCCTCAACATGTCGTGAAGCCTCCTTGCTTTTAACCAGCATGTCGTCCACGTATACCTCCATATTCCAGCCGATCTGCTCCTTGAACACTTTGTTGACCAGCCTCTGGTAGGTGGCACCTGCATTTTTAAGACCAAAAGGCATAACGCGGTAACAGTAAGTACCTCGGTCGGTTATGAAGGCGGTCTTTTCTTCATCTTCAGGGGCCATTCGGATCTGATTGTAGCCGGAATAGGTGTCCATGAATGACAGCATCTGGTGGCCTAAGGTGGCATCCACGAGCTGGTCAATCCGAGGGAGGGGGAAGCTGTCCTTCAGGCAGGCTTTGTTGAGGTCGGTGAAGTCGATGCAGATTCTTCACTTGCCGTTTGACTTTTTCACCATGACGACATTTGACAACCAGCTCGGGTAATTTACCTCTCGGACGAAATTGGCCTTGATGAGTTCGTCTACCTCTTCCTCGATGGCCTTTTGTCGCTCTGGAGCGAAGCTTCTCTTCTTCTGCTTAACCGGTCTGTGCATCTCGTCCACATTGAGATGATGGACGAGAACCTCGGGGCTGATCCTTGGCATGTCGGAGGCGGACCAGGCGAAGATGTCAGCATTACTTCGGAGGAAACCGATCAATCTGTGTCGAGGCTCTCCTTTGAGCAGCGACCCGATTTTGATGGTTCGACCGGGCTGATCTTTGTCCAATGGTACCTCCTCCAATTCCTCTGCCGGTTCTCCTCTTTGTTCGGCGAAGTCCTCGCGGGCATCTAACCCATCAACCTCTGGCATTCTAGATTGTAGGCTTGTAACAAAGCACTGCCGAGCCATGGCCTGACTTCCCCGAACAACTCCAACTCCTCGCTCGGTGGGAAACTTCATGGATAGGTGCGAGATGGAGACAACTACCTTGAGGAACATCAGACCGGGCCTGCCGAATATTGCATTGTAGGGGGATCTGAGGTCGGTCACTAGGAAGTCTGTTTGAACAATGGTCACGAGGGACCATGTTCCCGCACGGACCGTCAAGGTGACGACCCCTTCCGGGATGACGACGTCGCTGTGAATCCCATTAAGGTAGAATCCACAGCTCGAAGATTTTCTATGAGTAATTTCATCCTGGCAAACACACCGAGGTACAAAACATTTACCGAACTTCCACTATCAACTAGGATTCGGCTTACATCATAGTTGTTCAAATTAAGGGATACAACTAGTGCATCATCATGGGGGAGCTGTATCCCTAGGAGATCGTCATCGGAGAAGGAGAGTTCGCCCGTCCTTACCTTTTTTGGCACCGATTCTTCACCGCCCCTGGGGCTCGACCCGCCGGCCTCTTCAATCATGTTGATGCGGCCAATCACGGGCGGATTTGATGGAGGAGGAGGTTGTTAGAGCTCGGGCTGGCGGTCACCTCCTTGTTGTTGTGGCTCGAGCACCCTCCTAAACTGATCCAGTCGTCCCCGCCGAATTAGCCTCTCAATCTCATTCTTCAGCTGCCAGCATTCTTCAGTGTCATGACCGTGCTCCCTATGGTAGCGGCAATACTTGGCGGGATCTCTTCGGGTCGAGTTCCCTCGGAGAGGCACCGACCGGGGGAGCTGGCACTCTATTTCCATAAGGATTTGCGCCCGGGGCACAGTCAACGGAGTATAGCGATCAAATCGCCTAGGAGGACTCCGGGAGCGATTCCTTGGCGGTAGCGGGGGAACTCTCTGGCGGCGAGGCGGACTTGGTCGCTGAGCCGGACGGTGCCTGTCGGGGACTTTGGGCTCCTGCTTCTTTGCCTGCTCAGTGCGGGCAATTCTCCGCGATTCTTCGACTTTCGCGTACTTGTCCGCCAGGGCCATCATATCAGATAGGCTGGGGGGGTAGCTGACCTCCATTGCTAGGTAGAAGTCGCTTTCCTTCGAAACTCCCTCCGCCAAAGCAGACATGGCCACCTCATGATTAAGGTGGTCCACTTCCAACATGGCCTTATTGAAACGGCCAAGGTAATTCCTCAAGGACTCCCCCTCTCTCTGCTTAACCTCGGAGAGAGGGAGTCGGACCTTCGTCGGTGGCGGCGACTGCTGACGAACTAGCCAATAAAAAGGTGGCTCAACTCATCAAATAAATCAATGGAACCTGGCTTCAAAGCATTGAACCAGGTTCGGGCGGATCCTCTGAGGGTGGAGGGGAAGGCGCGGAAGAGGACCGCATCAGATGTTCCGTGGAACATCATAATCGACCGAAAGCTGCTGAGATGGTCGTCCGAGTCAATGGAGCCATGGTAGGGTTCGACGGCTGGTAGCTTGACATGGGAGGGAATCACTTCCTCCATGATCCCCTTAGAGAAAGGGATGCCCTGCTCCGTTTTGGGCTGGGGCGGATGGGCCTGCTTGGCGGCGTCCAGCTCCTGACGCATCTCCTGGATCTGACGATGGATCTCCTCTTCACCAGTCAGAGGAGGAGCCGGGCGTGAGAATCGCAAGGATGGTGTCGAGTCATGGTGAGATGTCACCGGGGAGAGGGATCGGGCTCGCCGAGATCTGGGAGGATCTCTATCATAACCGCCTCGTGGGACTGGTTTGTCCCCTCTGGGCCGATGTGGGGGATCCGCGAATTCATGCAGATCAGAGGAGGAGGCTACTGGTGAAGAAGGAATCGCCGCCTCCTTCTGAAGGTGCGAAGTAGGAGGAGGTGCAAGGCGCTCTTGAACCAGGTGGGTAAGGGCCTGGACTTGCTGGACCAGCGAAGCAAACTGGTCCTGGGTCACCGGGATGGCAGGCGGTGACGAGGTTTCGACTGGTGGTGGTTGCGGCGCTACACCGCTCGTCGGATCTGGCCTCTGGGAAGCGGTCTGATCTTGAGCTTCCGAGGTTGCTCTTCTCCGGTTGGCCATTGGAGAGGTTCTGCTCCAGATTTAGATCCTTATCTCCTCTTTTCAAGTTTTAATGGGACTTGAGGCCCTTCCTCTAGCGCCAATCTGTTGCTGCCGGGATCCATCCTCCGACTCGGGCGCGGTCAATCTCCAGGGAAGAGGGGGCGGACCTGCACAAGAAGTCCTCGTGCGAGAGGCGTTGGGGTTGGCCCTCCGTGGAAGACCCTCCGACGCTCAAGTCAGTGGAGAAGAAATCGGCGATCAACAGATAATGGGGAGGTGGATCTCTCCGGGAGGCCTCTCCGGGGGCGACCAATCGGGAGCTCTGGAAGACAAGAGCATCGACGAGCTGCCGGCGTGAGGGCAGGAGAGTGCCAATGGGAGCGCGTGCACAAGTGTGTGCCCAAAAAGATGCGTGTGTATGCGTACCTAAGGGAATCTGGGAGTGTCCAATTTATAGACTGTCACCTGGACCTTGAGCATCTTCTGGAAGGTTCAGAGGTTGTTAGGATACGGAGGTGGGTAGAATCAGGCCGCTGTGGGGCCGTGGAATCCGTGTCCTGTTTGTTAGGGGATCGACGGCTGGGAGAGCACCTTGATGTCTCGAGATCTGGTTGAGTAGACCTGGGGCAGTTATGATAGGTTCTAGGCCACGTCTCGACATGATTCCTTATCTAGAATATCGTTCTGGCAAGCCTGGGCTCTCCTGCGTCAGGTTCCGCGGAGGTAGGTATTAGGTTGTAGATCGCTTGATGAAGCCGGGTCATGGAGACTCGGGGGAAGCGAGCTACGAGAGCTCGGGAAGGAGCCGAGCCATGGAAGCCCGGAAGGGTTGAGCTAGGGAAGCCCGGAAGGGCCGAGCTATGGAAGCCCGGAAGGGCCGAGCTATGGAAGCCCGGAAGGAGCCGAGCTAGGGAAGCCCGGAAGGGCCGAGCTATGGAAGCCCGGGAGGGCCGAGCTATGGAAGCCCGGAAGGGCGGAGCTAGGGAAGCCCGGAAGGGCCGAGCTATGTGAGCCCGGAAGGGCCGAGCTAGGGAAGCCCGGAAGGGCCAAGCTATGGAAGCCCGGAAAGGCGAAGGGAGGAGGTCGGCCTTAGTCGTCTCGCACGAATATTAATGCAATGTCGATTTTACCCCCCAACAGTATCATTACGTCAAATAATAAATCCTTCAACACATGTCAGGCTTTATTCAATCAAACAGATATAAAAAGAGTAAATAGAATTTGAGCCCACTATTGTATTTAAATATTAAATTTAGACTTTTAAATTTGAATCCCTTAATATAATTTAAATTTATATTAAAACTCCATACATCTTTTATTAAAACTCCCAGTTAGGCAAACCAATTGCCCTTAGAGCTCAGATTATTACATAATATTTGTGATTGATTTTATTCCCAAAGACCGATAGATTTGAGTATGTCTCGAAGCAAGACATTGTGCTTATGGACAGTGTTCTGACAGGTCAGCCAATAAATTTAGCTGGGATGATGATATGGTATATGGCTGAGGCCGGTAGCAAGAAGAGATCAACCTTGCCTTACTGTATGATTTTGACTTTAGCATTTCAAAGCCAAGGGGTAGTTATTTCAGAAAATGAACCTTTGAAGAACCTTAGGCACACAGATTACTATAGCATTACCACTGTGCATCGTATGGGGTTCGTGAAGATTAATGGAAATGGGAAAGGAAGGGACACCTAGAGGACAAGGCAGCTGATACTGGAGCTACTGCACCATCAGAGGCTGGACCATCTATGAGGCATCCTTCACCTGAGCCCAGTAGATCATCACCACCACCAGCACCTACACCTGCACCTGCATCTGCTTTTGTTCCTACTTGTGGATTTTCTTCAATTTAAATGGAGCATTAAAGGAACTCTTTGCTTGTCATGAGGAAATAATGAAAGTTGAATTTGATAATAGACTTATGAGTATAAGAGAGTTGTATTACTCCCTTGAAGATAAAGTAAACAGAATTGAATCATCCTTTGGAACTTCTGAGGCCTTGAAATGTGATTTAATGCAAATTTTTGATAAAATCAAGGACATTGAAGGAGATTCTGATACATATTCATAGTGTAATGCTGAGCTACAAGAAAAAGTCACTATTGCATCTGCTTTTGTTAAGAGGAAGTTAAATGATTTTATAAGATACAAGGAGAGGGCATGGGAAAGATCTTAGAAGAACTTAAGAGACTTCTTAGATTTTGATGTTATTAGTTTTTGATGTTTAACTTACCTTTTGATGTAATTAGACTTTGATGTTTAGTTTGCTTCTTGATGTAATAGGAATGAGTTTGTTATAGTTGAATGATGTAATGAAGCAATTATGTAATGAACATTTTGATACTTAATGAATATCATATTTGATCTTTGAAGCATTGAATTTTAATGAATGAATTTCTTAATTCTGGTGTTTGATATTAATTTAAACCTATTGCACCTCCTCAACCTTTTTGTTGATTACAAAAAGGAGGAGAGAAGGTATTTGTATATTTGTATATGCATAAAGATAAGGGAAGAAGAAATATTGTATATGCATGTACAATGGTAAAAGAATAATAATATATGTTAAATGAAATTTCTATCAAAGAAATTAAGATATGCAGAAAGTTTCAATGAACTTAACATAAGCACACACATAGGGAGAGCTATCTCATTAAGGGGGAGCTTAACCTAAATTTTAAAATATTTTATCAATTATGCATTATTATGCATATACTTAATATTTTTGTTATCATCAAAAAGGGGAAGATTGTTGGAGAAATTATTAAGAAATATTTACCCAATTATTGATTTTGATGATTAACATAAACCATGAGTATATTCCTTGTGTTTCTGATAGATTTGATAAGTGTTTCAGGAATTAAGATCGGTTATTTATCCAAATGGCACTTAGAAATCAGTTTTGAATCGAATTTCAATGGAATTTAGTTAAGTTTAGAACTTGGAGCCGACACCTAGAATCTCTCGAACCGACTCCAGAGCGTATCGGAACAGTTCAGAATTTTGGCACGGTTCGGAGCCGACACCCGACCTTGCGGAGCCGACTCCAACCTAAGATACAATGAACTATTTTTTGCTTCAGAAACCGAAGCCAACACATGGATTTCGGGAGCCGACTCTAACTTGAGTTACAGAGACCATGTTTTTGGAGCAATTCTTGGAGTCGACAGTTCAGAAATCGAGAGCCGACTCCAGTCAGCGGTGAGTCGACACCTTATAAAGTCGGAGCCGACTCCTCGTCGAATCGATTTTTGCTATTTTGAA
>UESW01002668.1:0-39889 GCA_900491605.1 Calamus simplicifolius | reverse complement strand
ATGTTGAGAACTATGGCAATCTCAGGTCTAAGGATTTGATGACACAACTACTAGAGATTAACTTATGACTTTGATCCATGTATTAATCTCAAGGCGGGTCTTGTCCAATATTTGTTCTCAACAAATATATAAAATTTGATTTGTATCTCATACACATATTCATCCTATGAATATCAATCAAATTTCATACTAATCTTAATTTATTGTTATTCCCACAACAATAACGATTAGGGACATTTAGAATAATTCATAATATTATTCAAGGATATTATTATATAATAAACATGCAAATTATGATAATAGTAAATGTTCATAAATATTCAAAATACCATGTCCATACAATAGGCCTAGGGCACTATTACTAACACTCCGAGAGATCCATGAAGGTATCTGCGGAAGCCACTTGGCGGGCAGAGCACTGGCATACAAAGCCCAGCGCCAAGGCTATTACTGGCCCACCATGCGGGAAGACGCAGCCGAGCTGGTCCGGAAATGTGATAGTTGCCAGTGGCATGCCAACATCCAACGACTACAAACTTCTCGGCTGAGCCCTCTATCAGCTCCATGGCCGTTTGCCCAGTGGGGGATGGACATCTTGGGACCTTTTCCTCAGCTTCTGGCCAACGGAGGTTCTTGCTTGTCGCCATTGATCATTTCACTAAGTGGAAGCTGAAGCGCTGGCCAAGATTACTGAGGCTAAGGTGAGAAACTTCTTTTGGAAGTTTATTATCTACCGATTTGGACTACCCACACACTTGTTACCGACAACGGGCGCCAGTTCGACAATGGCCCATTTAGGGACTTTTGTGCTGAGCTAGGGATACACCAAAGATTCACTTCCGTCGGTCACCCGCAAACTAACGGGGCTACCGAGGTGATGAATCGTACAATCTTACAGGGACTCAGGACACGCCTAGACAACTTCAAGGGGAGATGGGTAGAAGAGACTCCCGAACGTGCTGTGGGCTTATCACACGATGCCCCGGGCTCCCACTGAAGAGACCCCATTCAGCCTTGTCTTCGGGACAGAAGCTGTCATACCAGTGGAGATCGGCGTCCCTAGTCCCTGGACACAGTCATACTAAATCCCAGTCAACTAAGGGCTAACCTCGACCTCGTTGGAGAGCTTCGTGATCAAGCACGAATCAGAATGGCCTCTTACCGACAAAGGATTGCAAAGTACTACAATGCCCGAGTCCGTCCCAGGACGTTCCTCCCGGGAGACTTGGTCCTCAGGCGAGCTGCAGTCTCCAAACCTACGGAGGGAGGCAAGCTATCTCCCAATTGGGAAGGGCCCTACCGAGTCACCCAGGCACTTCATCACGGAGCTTACCGGATCGAAGAACTGGACGGGAAACCTCTCCCTCATACCTGGAATGCGGATAACCTCCAGCGATATTATCAGTAATCCATTGTCATATTTGTTTTGAACATTACCTATAATTATCATTCATCCTTTTGCACTAACGGAAGTGTTTAAGCATTCTGGCTCCTCACCCAAGCCCAGCTCCACGCCGGCACTTCAAGCCTGGCTCCGCGTCAACAACAAGCCCAAGTCTCCCTCGGCAATTAAGCTGACTTCGAGTCGGCACTTCAAGCCTGGCTACGCGTCAGCAACAAGCCCGAGTCTCCCCTCGGTAATTAAGCTCGACTCTGCATCGGCACTTCAAGCCGGCCACGCGTCAGCAACAAGCCCGAGTCTCCCCTCGGCAATTAAGCCCGACTTCGTGTCGGCACTTCAAGCTTGGCCCCGCGTCAAATAAGCCCGAGTCTCCCCTCGGCAATTAAGCCCGACTCCACGTCGGCACTTCAAGCCTAGCTCGCATCAGCAACAAGCCCAAGTCTCCCCTTGGCAATTAAGCCCGACTTCGTGTCGGCACTTCAAGCCTAGCCCCGCATTAGCAATAAGCCCGAGTCTCCCCTCGGCAATTAAGCCCGACTCCACGTCGGCACTTCAAGCCTGGCTCCGCGTCAGCAACAAGCTCGAGTCTTCCCTCGGCAATTAAGCCCAAATCGCATTGGCACTCCAAGCCTGGAGCTGCATGGACAACACTACTGGCTTCGGCCTCGCCACGGCTTCTGGCTCCAGCTTCGTCATGGCCTTAGGCATCGGCCTTGCCACGGCTTCTGGCTTTAGCCTCGCCACGGCCACCGGCCTTGGCCTCACTTTGCTCCTGGCTATTGGCTCCGGTTTCAGCCTCGCCACGCTTTCGGCTCCAGCTTCGTCACGGCCTTAGGCGTCGGCCTTGCCACGGCTTTCGGCTTCAGCCTCGCCACGCCACCGGCCTTGGCCTCACTTTGCTCCTGGCTGTTGGCTCCGGTTTCAGCCTCGCCACGGCTTTCGGCTCCAGCTTCATCACGGCCTTAGGTGTCGGCCTTGCCACGGCTTCCGGCTTCAGCCTCGCCATGGCCACTGGCCTTGGCCTCACTTTGCTCTGGCTGTTGGCTCCGGTTTCAGTCTCGCCACAGCTTCCGGCTTCGGCCTTGCCACGGCTGCCGGCTTCGGCTTCGCCATGGCTACCGGCTTCAACTTCGCCCTGACAACACTCCCCGGTTTTGGCCTCGATCAACGGCCTCGATTTTACTTCTGGCCTCAATCTTTCGTCCTCAACTCCAGTCTAAGCTACACCCCCTAAAAATGACCCTTACCTATTCACGTTACCATACTCGCTGGAGTTAACTAGTTACGGACGAATCGAGGGAAGATTGAATTGAAATTCATTAATAGAAAACAGTTTTACAAAATCGTCAGTCAAAGTCGGACTTGATACAACCAAAAAGAAAAACTAAGATTCAAGGATCTGGGCCATCATCCTCCTCGTCTGGCTGGAGATCCTCAATCCCTTCAAGGCTGTAAAGCTTTCGGATTTTTTCTTTACAGTCCTGGAAGCCGTCATATGAGAAGGCCGTTGTCTCAGCCAATTCTTTGTTGAAGGCAGCAAACTTCCTGAAATCTTCTATAGCCTCAACGGCCTTCCTCTCGGCCTCGGCGGCTCTCTTGTCGGCTTCGATCAACGCCGCTTTTAGATTGGCAATCTCTGTGTCATACCGGCGGGCAATTTTCTCAGCATTTTCGGCTCTTTCCTCAGCCACACCGATCTCGATGGTGGCAAAGTGTAGCCGACCCATCAACAGATACACTTCCGACTCCGTCGTCTTCAACTTTTCTTCTGCCTCTTTTTGCTTTTCCTCGACCGCTTGAGCATTGTCCAACTCGTTGGCCGCTTGGCGCTGGGCTACCTCCAGCGCATCTTCGCCTTTTCAGCTCTAAGTCGTGCAGCCTCGGCTTCGGCTTCGGCCTTCTGCATCGGGCAGTCTCTGCCCGGGCCTCCTCCAGAGCTGCCTCGGCCCTTGCCTTTACTTCTTGAATCTTCTCCAGCGACTGATCGAGAGCGGCCTGGCACTGGGACCAAAGGCCCCTCATGGCGGTCAAGGAGTTCAATGCCTACGCAAAACTCATGGTTAGATGAAGAAACAGGAATAATAGAAGTTGACAAGGGGGCAATATTTACCCAAAGTTGGGCTACGGACGCCTCTCAAAAAACACAGAGGCCTTCTGATGTTGAAGGTACCTCTGCAACTCGGGCATAGAGGCGTCAATCATTGTCTGCTCGGCCCAGCGAGTGTGACGAGATAAGATCGACTGGAAAGAAACATCGATCTCCTCCTCTTCGGCGGACTCCGTGGCAGCCGGCGCAGGCTCGGCTTCTGGTTGCACGCTCGACGCTTCGGCTTGGGCAAGTTCAGCTCCTGCCCCCTCGCTAGAAGGGGCGGCCTCCAGATCAGGCCCCAGAACCGTGTCGATTGGCTCCGCCTCGGGGGCTGTTGGTGGTGATGACGGTGCCTCCTTCCTTTGCTCCGGAGGGGTGTCCGTAGGTCGATGGGGGATGGAGTAGAAGGCGGGGAACGAGCCCGTCCTCCCTCGGCCTCATCCCTTGCTGAAACCTCTCTGGCTTCGGCTTCTTCGACAGCTTTGGCGGCAACCTCCCTCCTAGCGGGAGCCTCCTCTTCTCGGGCCTTTCTTTTCCTCGTGGCGGCCCTCCTTATATCATCGGAGCGACGGTGCCATACCTGCGAACCAATGAACTTTGATCAAAAGGGGAAGAAAAGAGAGAATCAAGGAGAAAGGTTGTACTGCTCACATCGCCAGAAATAATACCCGCTAGCCAAAGATTCTCCTCGGCTAGCAGCCGGTTGCAGCGAGGGACATCGGCAGTAAGCAACTGCCCGAACGCCTCCTGATCCCTTGGAAGAATTCTGGGGTCTTTGTTGGCCTCTGTATCAGGTATTCCCCACTCAGTCTTCACTCCGTCGATTTGGGCAAAGAAGAATCTATGTTTCCATCCCTTAACCGAAGTGGGAAGATGCAGTCTAAGAATTCTAGTGGGCCTAGGGGTAAAGGACCACCATCCTGATTGTTTCCTAAGGGTATAGAAGCAACGAAAGAGGGAAATCCTGGCCTCTAGCCTATGCATGTGGCATAGTACCAGGAAACCTACAAGAGTCCTAATGGAATTTGGGACCAGCTGAGCTAAAGTTAAGGAATACCTATCTAAGACGTTTAATATGAAAGGATGAAGGGGAATGCAAAGGCCAACCTTAAAGTAGTATTCGTAGAGGGCAACCCTCCCAGGACAGGAAGAAGTTATCCTATCCTCAGGAAGAGGCCTGTATAGGCAGATTGGTAGGGATTTGATAACGAGCCCGAAGATCGATTATCTCCTAGGCCATCATCACAGAGGCAATCCTCTTGGGGGATTCCCCCGCGAGAGGTGCCGGCGACGGCCGGACGGCGCTGAGCGAGGGTCCGTCCGGCGGCCGGGCGATTCTCGACGAGAGATCGCCCGACCACCTATGGTGCTCCGCTGGGACATCCTCCGCAGAGGTGGACCAGCTGGGCATCGGAGAAGAGGTAGACTGTTGAGGAAGATCGGGGAATAGCCTCCGGAGCCAGAAATAGAGCATGAAAGGGACGAATCAGTCATGATAGCAGAACTAACCTGGAGAACTTGAGCACGAAGAATCGAAGGTGAAGGACTCGGGAAGATGGGAGATGAACAGGCTCGGGTAAAATCAGGGTAGGGACGAAAATGGAAGCAGCAAGAACATCTGTAGCCAGGAACACGACCCTTTATAGACTTGTCTTTTCAAAACCGTCCCATCGATTTCATTTCGGCTACGTGCTCGCTTCCCATTGGGGGCAGCTACGGCAGCCACCCAGAGCATTGAACTCAGAAGCCACTGCCAACGAAAAGATAGCGGTGACCTCACCATAATGATGTGTTCGCCCAGCACTCGAGGGAGATCCGTCTCAATCCCAATAGTCGAGGTGGGCGAGATGATGGCGTCGCAGCGTCCGATGCATGTTTAAGGGCAGGGCCCTTGGCACATGGCACCTGAAGATTAGCCACCGGGTGATAAAGCGCCCCCATTCAATGGTAAGTGCATGCTCACCCATCTCAGGGGCGGGGGGGCACCTGATATGGCTAATCAACTGTCAAGCGGAACGATAACGCCACACAATTTTTTGAACAATTACCGCTAGCTTTTAAGGCTCAGCTGTAGCTCCGGCCTCCAGCTTCAGCCTCGAATTCGACTTGGCTTCCAGCTTTGGCCCCGGATTCGGCTTGGCCTCCAGCTTCAGCCGTGGATTCGGCTTGGCCTCAGCTTCGGTCTCGGATTCGACTCGGCTTCCAGCTCTGGCCCGGATTCGGCTTAGCCTCCAGCTTCAGCCATGGATCCAACTTCGGCCTCAGATTCGACTCGGCCTCCAGCTTTGACCTCGGATTCGACTCGGCTTCCAGCTCCGGCCCCGGATTGGGCTTGGCCTCCAGCTTCAGCCGTGGATCCAGCTTCGGCCTCAGCTTCGGCCTCGGATTCGACTCGGCCTCCAGCTTTGGCCTCGGATTCGAGCTCGGCCTCGGATTCGACTCGGCCTCTAGCTTCGGCCTCGGCCGACGCGGCCACGACATGTCTAGCACCAAAACATTTATGGCCCCAGAGGCCACGCGCATCCACTCTAAGGCATTTATCGCCTTATTTTCTCTTATATTAAAGCACTTACAGCTGCCACGTTGGCCATAGCACTTCCTCTCAGCTCCAGATCGGCTCCTAGCCCTGGCCTTGGCTCCAACATCGGCTTCTGGCCTCGGCATCGGCCCCGGCTCCAATTCTGGCTCCGATCTCAGCCATTGACGCAGCCAAATCATGAAGCCGAACTTCAATGCTAAACAAACTTAACACTATGGCGCGATCTACTCGCCTACTTTTTACCAAGATCACGGGCAGTTACAAGTGCTGCGCGGTTGCCGATATACACGGCACCCATTCAGCAACGACTCACCTACCTGCCGTTCTCGGAGCTCATCCTAACAAAGCAGATTCAACGGGGTAAAGGGGACCCTGGGACAGGTATAAAAAGAGGACCCGAGCTCTCTCTCGGGGATCTCTCTCTCTAGCACTGCTCTACTACAAAAACTACTGTTCTACGAGTTCACTAACTTGAGCGTCGAAGGGTCCCCACCGGAACTACCGGCCCGGACTTCTTGCAGGTTCACGAAGGAAGAAGGCAGTCTTTCCCTATCCTTGGAGACCCACAAAGATCTCAACACGCCCGGCGCTCATCACCAGTGACTTGACAGCAACATCAATCATCATAACATACTTGATTTCACTCTTGAATACTTCAAGCTAACATCAATGAACATTATGCCATCATTTAGGATATCTTTCATAATTATCATAATTAACTAATTTATTTATTTTTCAATAATAGTGCCATCATTAATCATCAGTATATTAATTTATCTCCTTCATATTTATCAATAATACCACCATAACCAATCAATTTCTCTTGATTAGGTCAGTATATCCTCAATAAATATTGCAATTTAAATGATTCAAATCCTTAAATCAATTATTTTGTTACCAATGACTATCAAAGTCATCTAAAAATCATGTAGATTATGCAATGTCTCATACCATATCATGGCCAACTAAGTTAAACCCTTCGAATATCTCAAAATGACCTCACTGATCTAGTTCAGATGAATACATGACTTATAAGGTCTATAAAGAGTGAAAATGCACTTACCATCCAAAAGACATAATTAAAAAATTATAGTAATCTATCTATGACTCAAAAGTGATATTAGATGTATCCTTAACCATAATCCATAATCGATAATAATCTTATGGCTGATTAATAATTTATCCATCCTGAAGAAAGATGTCTACTTAGGAACTATAAAGAAAGGTACAATAAGTAGGCATAATAAATTAATTAATAGATATCTTGATTTAGAAATCTATTAACAAATAAAAATTCTCATGAAATTCTTTATCAGTGTAATTTATCTTATTCTTCTTACTGCTAAGATCTTTCACTTTCTATCATCAAAATATTTGATCATTTATAGCCAAAATCAGTTCTAAAGATTAATAGAGTCTACTACTCTCAAAACTTAAACAGTAATTATCTCAGAATTTAAAATTTTATATTCTTCCTAGATGGTCCATCATGATATAATATGCAGTCAACCACTTTATTAACATCAGTATCAACCATCTCCATATCTAGCAAATTAACAATCAGTTTTGAACATGCAATATTCATAATAAAAGTTCTCTTAGTAAAATTCACTATATATACTTATCCATACAGACTCAAATCCATTTTTTTTATGTACTCAATTGTAATTGTTGGCCCAGATGGCAACCCAAGAGGGGGGGGGTGAATTGGGTTCTTAAAAATTTAAGACTTTTTAACTTTAATGATTAGTTAGCAAGATGTGCAAGTGAGATTAACTAATAAGCAATGCACAAGCAAATAATAGAGATAGAGAAGAGAAAATATAGCACGGCAAACACAAGATAATTTTATAGTGGTTCGGTGCAACCAACACCTACGTCCACTCCCAAGATTCACTTGGGTCCACACTATAATCTCTCTAGATTACAGCCGAGTTGTTTTCCAAGCTCACAACTCAAACTTGTTGTTTTCCGGGTGCACAACGAACCCAGCTGGTTTTAACTCGGGCTTACCAGCACAAAACCCTACACGTTGTTTTTCACGGGCTCACAACTAACCCAACACAAGCACTCCGGCTTGTAACGAGGTATACCAACCTCCACTGATTCAATCCACTGATTGAATCAGCAAACAATAAATAAGTGTTTGAACAATAAATGCTCCCCTTGAGCAAATATACAAATGAAGTACAAAATAAAAAGGTTAGAAAAGCCTGATATATTGCAGATGGTAGTGGCTTGGGCTTTCTTCCTTCTTCTCTTTAACTCCTCTTGAAGTGTTGAATCACGCCTCAGCAAGATTCTTGACCGTTGAAGTTTTGGAGTTGAGATGAAGCTTTTTCTCTTTTGAAAATCCTTCGATTTGACCTTTGAAAGCTTTGGATTTTCTTTTGACTCTTGTGGATTGATGAGAAGGAGCAGACGAAACTTCCTCTTGGATTTCACTCCTTTTGAATCACTCTTCTTTGAGCTAAAGATTTTTCCAATATGCTCTGTTTTTCCCTCTTTTCAAAGATATTCTTTTCTCTCTTTTTGATTTTCTCTTTGTTTGATTTGAAAAGAGCTCCTCTATTTATAGATCTGCAAAAATATATCCGTTAGAGACAAGGAAAAATAGCCGTTATTCAAAAATCTTACCGTTGGGGCTGATGTGTCATCGTTAAAAATCGCGCCCAGATTTTGGAGTCGACTCGAGCTGAGTCGGCTCGAGCTCGATTACCAAAAATAGAAACATTTAAAAATTAGGGGTCGACTCGCGAAAAAAAGTGTCGACTCCTGAAAGTCGGGAGTCGACTCGAGAAATGGGGTCGACTCGAGAAGTGCTCAAAAAACATCTTCTGTGTCTGAGCGGAGTCGGCTCGCACAGTCAGGAGTCGGCTCGACAGAATCAGGGGTCGACTCGAGGGTCGACTCGACTCACAACACTGGGGAGTCGACTCGAAACTCAGGAGTCGGCTCGGAACGTATCAAAAATCAGAAACTTTTCTGATTGACTTTAAAATCGTCCCAATTCAATTTTAATTATTGTTTTGACTTGAATCAATAAATTGACATTTATGATTCAAGAATGTTCAAAATTTTTGAATAAATGAATATAAATTTCTTTTGAAATTTAATATTGAGCTTGAAACTTTCAAAATTGATTAAAGAAACTTGAGCATTCATTGATTGTTCAAAATAAATTTGTTGCTCATTTATAAACTCATTACATCCTTTAATAAACTCAATGGCTTTTGGAAATCATCAAAATCAATAAGGTTGGGGCAATTATGTTTCAATAATTTCTCAACAATCTCCCCCTTTTTGATGATGACAAAAACATTGAGTATTGTTCATGATTGATTAGTGAATTTATTTTGTTTTCATAGTTAAGGCTCCCCCTCAATGAGGTAGCTCCCCCTATGAAACTTAATTAATTATCTCATTGTTTATCTCATTTATCAGACAATCATAAACTATAAAATTCTCCCCCTTTTTTGTATCAACAAAAAGAGAGAATCATAAACATTCATTCAAATTTCATTGAAATAAGGAAATAGAGAATTCATTTCATTTAAAAGTCTAATACATCAAAATGTTCATACATTGATTTCAAAAGAAAGCATAAAAACTTCAGTACAAAACAACTCTAGTAACTCAAAAATGAGTTCTTACAATTCTAGTTAATGATCAACTATATTTTTCATTCCTTCAGATTGAATTTTTACATAGTCTTGAGTTTTTCATCAACAAAGGTGCAAGCACTCTGAATTTTGTCTTGAAGCTCTGCGTTGCACTTGGATATGTCTCTCCATCTCCGCATATATCCTTAAGTTCTTCAAAAATATTCTTGAATCACACTTAAGGATGCCGATGAAGAGAGAGTGGACTCAATCTTTGAATACGATCATCAAGAGAATAAAGTGTCTCTCTCAAATTCATAAACTTATTCTCAAATTCAGTTTTAAGCTTTCAGATTGATCTTCAAGTAAGGCTTTGAGTTGCATAACTGTTGATCTGAAAAACTAGCAGAAGATGAAGTCTGAACAAAAGTTGGAGCAGGGGCTGGAGCAGAGGCAGAAACCAAAGGGCTCCAGGTGAAGGATGTCTAAGAGGGTCCTGCAGCCTCAGTATCTATAGCTCTATCTTACTCCTTTCCTTTCCCATTTCCATTCTTTTTGACAAACCCCATCCGATGAATAGTTGCCAGACTATAAAAATCAGTATGTCTTAATTCTTCATTGGCTCATTATCAGAAATCACACACCCTTGGCTTCGAAAAATCTTGTAAGATCATGCCATAGGCAACTGATTTCCTTTTCCCTCCACAATCTGCTATGTACCATAAATCATGCTGGGAAGATTGATAGGCTTGCCTGTCACATGGCATCCATTACAAAATATCTCTCTCAGAAACATAGTCAAATCTACCTTTTAGGAAAGAATCCTACTGCAGATATTGTGAGCAATCTCAATCTAAAGGCAGCTGATTAGCAAAACTCTTCAAATCCAAACATCCCTGTTCAATAATCTGGATAAAGCTGGGGCGCGGTCATCAGAAGAAAGGTGGAGGTCCAGACAAGGGTAATTCAATAATCTAGAAGAAGAGTATGAAATACTCCTCTCACATTGCTAATAAGCCCATGGTCTCCTCTAGACAAATTCTTGTAAAATTCTTTAACCAATGAGGGATAGTCGGGCATCCAGAGAACAAATTTCTCCCAACCCATCTCATTAACTGTCTCCAACAAGAAAGCCCTCATTCTCAAACAATTCAAAATCCACCTTCCTACCAGTGTAATGATCCTATCTGCTAGACGATCTACCTGGGAGGAGTGGCAGCAGGAGCAGCAGGGAGAGAAGCAGATGAAGTGGAGTCCGGCTCGAGAGGCTCGCGGGACGCTTCTTCTTCACGGTTGCCACCCGCCACAACTAGATCCTCTAGTTTTGGTGCCATTGATGATTGGAGGTGATAATCAGGGATTATTGGAGTTTGGAAGGTTTGGAGAGAGGTGGAGAGAGTATTTTGAAGATTGGGTCGAATAGAATGAGCGACGAGTCGACTCTGCCCTAGAAAATCAATTTGGGACCACCTCGAGTCGGCTCGCGCAAACTGTCGACTCGGCACAGACACAGATCCCGACATGGAGTCGACTCGCGCCAGAGAGGGGTCGACTCGAGAGTTTCAGTTGAAACTCGAGTCGACTCCGATACGCTCGAGTCGGCTCCGAGACCATTTCAGACCAAAAACATGAAATTTCTGAAATGTGTCCGGAAATGATCATAAAAATTGATAAATAATCATTGGATATGAGTGAATCAATTGATATGAGTTCTAGATAAGATTTCCTTAAGATTTTGAGAATTTGAAAGAATCTTAGATATATTTCCTTAGGGTTTCAAATTCATTCAAAGGATTACAAATTCCTAACTCTCCTCTAAGATAACAAAATCTTTCTTCATTTAAAGGTTTTGTAATATGTCAGCTAATTGTTCTTCAGTGTTTACATAATCTAAACAAATTTCATCATTAGCTACATGTTCTCTTATAAAATGATATCTAATTTCTATGTGTTTTGTTCTTGAGTGTTGAATTGGATTTTTAGTTAATTGATTGCGCTAGTGTTATCACATCTTATGGGTGTTTATCAAGTGTGATACCATAGTCTTCAAGTTGTCGCTTAATCCATAGGATTTGCGCACAGCAACTTCCAGCTGCTACATATTCAGCTTCAGTAGTTGATAATGCAACTGAATTTTGCTTTTTGCTAAACCATGTGATTAAGTTACTTCCTAAGAAATGGCATGCACCACTTGTGCTTTTTCTATCTAATTTACATCCAGCATAATCAGAATCTGAATATGCAATTAGGTTTAATGTGGAGTCTCTAGAATACCATAAACCTACATTTTTGTTCCATTTAGATATCTTAAATTCTTTTAACAGCTATTAAATGTGATTCTTTAGGTTCAGATTGAAATCTAGCACATAAACATACTGAAAACATAATATCTGGTCTACTTGCTGTTAAATAAAGAAGGGATCCGATATACCTCGATAATACTTTTGATCAACCTTTTTACCTTCTTCATCTTTGTCCAGCTTGCATGAAGGACTCATTGGAGTTCCGAGGGGTTTCATTGTTTCCATACCAAACTTTTTGAGTAGTTCTCTTGTGTATTTGGTTTGGTTGATAAAGATTCCCTCTTTGCTTTGTTTGATCTGGAGTCCAAGGAAGAAGTTGAGTTCTCCCATCATGCTCATCTCGAATTCTCCCTGCATCAACTTTGCAAATTCTTGACAAAGAGAATCGTTAGTAGCACCAAAAATAATGTCATCTACGTATATTGTACTACAAGTAAATCTTTACTTTTTCTTTTCAAAAACAAAGTTTTATCAACATTTCCTCTTGTAAAATCATTTTCTATTAAGAATTTACTTAACCTATCATACCAAGCTCTAGGTGCTTGTTTCAAACCATATAAAGCTTTGTGCAATTTAAAAACGTGATTTGAAAATTCGTGATCTTCAAAACCTGGTGGTTGTTCTACATAAACTTCTTCATTTATAAATCCATTTAAAAATGCGCTTTTTACATCCATTTGAAATAAGTTAAATTCATATGACATGCAAATGCAAGTAATAGCCTAATGGCTTCTAATCTAGCTACAGGTGCAAAGGTTTCATCAAAATCAATACCTTCCTCTTGATTATATCCTTTAGCAACCAATCTAGCTTTGTTTCTAATTACTATGCCATTTTCATCTAGTTTATTTCTAAAAACCCATTTTGATCCTATTACTGAATGATTTTTAGGTCTTTCAACTAAAGTCCAAACATTATTTCTTGTAAATTGATTTAGTTCTTCTTGCATTGCTAACATCCAATTATTATCTTTTTCAGCTTCTTCTATAGTTTTAGGTTCAATTTGTGATACAAATGCAAGATGATTACTAATATTTCTCATGTATGATCTAGTTCTTATTCCTTGAGATGGATCGCCTATAATCAATTCCTTAGGATGACTATGAGCATATCTCCAGTCTCTTGGAAGATCTATATCATTATGATCAATATTGACATCATCGTCCTTATGTGAATCATCATCTTTAGCTTCTTGCTCATGATCAGAAGATACTTCAATATTAAGTTTTTCAAGATCTTTTTCAATTATGTTTGTATCTTCCTCATCATCAATCTTTTCAGATCCAGTTGCTAAAGATTCATCAAAAACTACATGAATGGATTCTTCAACTACTAAGGTTTTCTTGTTAAAGATTCTATATGCCTTACTAGTTGTTGAATAACCTAGAAAAATTCCTTCATCAGATTTAGCATCAAATTTTCCTAAGTTGTTTTTACCATTATTATGAATGAAACATTTACATCCAAATGCATGAAAGTATTTTATATTTGGTTTTCTTTCATTCCATAATTCATAAGGTGTTTTCTTTAATATTGGTCTTATTAAAGCTCTATTTAAGATGTAACATGCTGTGTTAATTGCTTCCGCCCAAAAATACTTTGGTAAGTTGCTTTCGCATAGCATGGTACGGGCCATGTCTTCTAGAGTCCTATTTTTCCTTTCAACTACACCATTTTGTTGTGGAGTCCTAGGGGCTGAAAAATTATGATTAATTCCATTTTCAGTGCAAAAATTTTCAAATAAGTGATTTTCAAATTCTGTTCCATGATCACTTCTTAGAGATACTATAGTAGTGTTTTTCTCATTTGTGACTTTCTTGAAGAATTTCAGGAATATCGAGAAAGTCTCATCTTTGTGAGCTAAAAACATTACCCAAGTATATCTAGAATAATCATCTACAATCACTAGACCATATTTCTTTCCTCCTAGACTTGTGGTTCTAGTTGGTCCGAAAAGATCCATGTGAAGTAGCTCTAGCCCTAGAAGTTGAAACAATGTTTTTAGATTTAAAAGAACTTCTAGTTTGTTTTCCAAATTGACATGCATCACATATTTTATTATTTTCAAAATCTAGTTTAGGTAATCCTTTAACTAAATCCATTTTAATTAGTTTTGAAATAAGGTGTGTGCTTGCATGACCTAATCTACGATGCCACAACCAACTAATTTCATTTATGTTAGCATTGTCAGCAATTAAGCAATGATCACTCAAAGATAATTTTTCTAGATCAACTAAGTAAACATTGCCATGTCTATAACCAGTAAATACAATGCTATCATCAATAGAATTAGTTACAGTGCATAAGAAGATTTAAATGAAACATTAAAGTTTTTATCACATAATTGACTTATACTAATTAGATTATGCTTCAAACCATCAACATAAAGTACATTATCAATAAATGTAGATGGAGTTATGCGAACTTTACCAAGGCCCATAATTTGACCTTTACCGTTATCGCCAAACGTCACAACTCCACCTTTCTTTTCTTCTAGGGTGATGAATTCATCTTTGTCACCCGTCATATGTCTTGAGCAGCCACTATCAAGGTACCACTTTTTCTTTGATCTTTTGGCTACAAGACATTCCTGCAATATAATCAAACTTTATGTTAGGTACCCAAGCTTTCTTGGGTCCTTCATGGTTAGCAGCAATAAAAATTGTTCCTTTCGGAACCCATATTTTCTTAGCTTTAACATTTAACTTGTTGTTATTATTTAACGTTTTGCATTCAAATGATTTATGACCTTTTTCATTACATTTAAACAAGTTATATTACTTTGGTTGGCTTTTATAAAAATATTCTTTAAAGATTTTTGTTTCCTTAATGTGTTATATCCTAAACCTGCTTTGTCAAAAACAGCTTTTTGACTATCTAGATCATGTTAAGTTTAGTTGAACTTAAAGTGAATTTCTCAACAATGTCTTTATATTTTTTAACATCTTTCTTAAGAGAGTCATTTTCTTTAGCTTGCTGTTCTTTATCTAAAGCTAAAGTTTCTAATTGATCTTTTAAATCTTTAGTTGAGTTTTTAGTTTCAGATTTTAACAAATCTATTTCTTGATTAAGATTATCTCTTTCTTTCTAAGTTCTTCTTTTTCATTAGTTAAGTTCTTAACTTCTAAAGCTAATTCATTTTTACTTTTAGCTAAACTAATATTGTCATTTTTCAAAAACTTATACTTCTTTTTCAAGGATTTAAAATCAATCATAAGTTCATTGAAAGCCTCAAACATTTCATCAAATGTAAATTCATCATTTGAGTTTTCAGAACTTACCTCATTGTCGTTGTCGTCGTCGTTGGCCATGAAGCAGATATTGCAACTTCTTTTTGTTCTTCTTCTTCGGAAGAAGATTTCACTCAGTCCATGTTGCCATGTATGCTTTCTTCTTTTTCTTGTAGGCCTTTTAAGTAAAGGACAGTCATATCTAAAATGCCCTGGCTTTTTACACTCATAACATACTAAGGGCTCTTTCTCTTTGTCCTTTTCCTTTCTTATCCTTTTCTTTTTCTCCTTCCATTTTTGCAAATTCTTTTTGGAAGGGCCTCCTTCTTTCATAAATTTCTTGAATTCCTTGCAAGGAGGGCTGTTCATCATCATCATCATCTTCATCATCGCTGCTGCTTATTTCCTTTTTGCAGCTTTGAGGGCATGGTTTCTTCTTTTTGTTCCTCCTCAACATGTTGTTTCATTGAAGCTCATGGTCATCAGAACCTAGAAGCTCCTCTAAGGTAGGATGTTCAGGTCTTTGGCTTCTTGGATGGCTGTGACTTGGCTTCCCACGATCTTGGAAGTGACCTAAGAATTTTGCGAACAAGATCAGCATTAGTATAAACTTTTCCAAGACTTTTCAAACCATTCACAATATCAGTGAATCTAGTGAACATGCATGTGATGGTTTCAGTTTGTTCCATTGTAAATAATTCATATTTATGAACCAAAATATTTATCTTTGATTCTTTTACTTGGTTTGTTCCTTCATGAGTAATTTCCAACCTATCCCAAATTTCTTTTGCGGAATTACAAGTTGAGATTCGGTTGAATTCATTTGAGTCTAAGGAACAATATAAAATATTAATGGCTTAGCATTTAGTTGTGCCATTCTCCTATCATTATCATTCCAATCCCTTTCGGGTTTAGGAACAATAGTGCCATCAATAAGGTGTGTGGGTGTACTAGGTCCATTTATTATTACTCCCCACAATTCATAGTCAGAAGCTTGAATGAATATTCTCATTCTAGCTTTCCAATATGAATAGTTGGTTCCATTAAATAAAGGAGGTCTATTCGTAGAATGACCTTCAGCAAAACTTGAACCAATTTGTGTTGCCATATGGATCTTTAGCCCTTGATCGTGAGATCAAATTCTAAATGAGCACTTGCTCTGATACCAATTGTTGGCCCAGATGGCAACCCAAGAGGGGGGGGTGAATTGGGTTCTTAAAAATTTAAGACTTTTTAAAATTTAATGATTTGTCAAGATGTGCAAGTGAGAAATTAACTAATAAGCAATGCACAAGCAATTAATAGAGAGATAGAGAGAGAGAAAATATAGCACGGCAAACACAAGATAATTTTATAGTGGTTCGGTGCAACCAACACCTACGTCCACTCCCAAGATTCACTTGGGTCCACACTATAATCTCTCTAGATTACAGCCGAGTTGTTTTCCAAGCTCACAACTCAAACTTGTTGTTTTACCGGGTGCACAACGAACCCAGCTGGTTTTAACTCGGGCTATAAGCTCCGAGATTCAAACACCTGGGCCATACTTCCACGTGGCCTCCCAGGATGAAAGCGGTGCCCTAATGCGCGCCAAGCCCACCGCCTGAATTATGACATATGCGAAGATTTCCTCTTGATCCCAAATCGCAATCATTAAATGCAGAGGATCGTCTGCTGACATTACGGAAGCTGGCAGGTTCAGAATATTGTCCTACGAATATAACGTCCTCCAATGGTAAACGGCTACGTGCGCAGCACGTCAAAACGACCTGCATGGGAAAAGAGCACCTTCCAGAAAGCTCTAGAGCAGCTTTATGTTTCCCATAGCGTCGTATCGTCAATTTTGGTGAAATAAAAATCGATTTGCCTGCAGAACGGCAGGGCACTGGCAGGATAGCAAAAAGCACGAAAGCCAGCTGTCCGATGATTGCTTCCCAGCGAAGTTAGTCGCTCAAGGGACTCATGCGACAAAATTGAATGCCCCGAAACAAAATAAGCACGAGGGCTACGCGAACTGAAACTACCAAAGGAAGCGAAAAATACTTCGGCAACCGCCCTCATATGTCGGCCCTAGCTGACCTACTTTGGTCGTCAGCCCTAGCCGACCTATCTTGCTCGTCGGCCCTAGCCGACCTATCTTGCTTGTTGGCCCAAGCCGACCTATCTTGCTTATCGGCCCTAGCCGACCTATCTTGCTTGTAGGCCCAAGCCGACCTATCTTGCTTATCGGCCCTAGCCGACCTATCTTTTTTATCGGCCCAAGCCGACCTATTTGCTCGTCGGCCCTAGCCGACCTATCTCGCTTGTCGGCCCAAGCCGATCTACTTTGCTCGTCGGCCCTAGCCGACCTATCTCGCTCGTCGGTCCTAGCCGACCTACCTT
This sequence comes from Calamus simplicifolius, assembly GCA_900491605.1. Classification (NCBI taxonomy): domain Eukaryota; kingdom Viridiplantae; phylum Streptophyta; class Magnoliopsida; order Arecales; family Arecaceae; genus Calamus; species Calamus simplicifolius. The sequence continues at coordinate 22,342 of UESW01002668.1, read as the reverse complement.
GCTCGTTGGCCCTAGCCGACCTATCTTGATTGTCGGCCCTAGCCGACCTACCTTCGCCCGTTGGCCCAAGCCGACCTACCCTGCCAATCGGTCTTAACCATCCAGCTTCGTTTCTTGAGTCTTAATTAAGACACGAACCAAACCAGATCGTCTGTCGGTTCGCCGATCAAGGCTATCGTCCCGCCTTGGGCCAAGCCAATGCATTCCCTCAATCTCGGAATAAAGATGGCCAAAGAACATCAACGAGCCATAAATCGCTCGATTGAGGCAAGACTGGGCGGCAACAGGGCCATACAAAGAAAAACACTTAAATGAAAATAGAGGTTTCATTCGTTAAGAAACATCGGTCAGATTTTCAAAAAGTAAAATACAGGGGTGGCTTCTAAGGTCCGGGAGCCACGTCAGTTTTGGAGGAGCTCTCAGTTACATCCGCAGAGGTGTGACTAGATTCGCCTCTTTCTAATGCCTTTGCCCCTCCAGCGGCAGTTTGCGATCGCCCCTCAGAAGCTGCGACTTCGCTGGGACCCGGGGCGGCACCAAGATCGGCATCAGAGACGTCGATGTATTCATCCTCCTCTTCTCCTTCAGACTCACCATCATCAGGAGCTTCCGTATCCAGGATAGAGAGATCCCATTCTGGGTGCTCACTGGATATCTTGTCTTTACACTCTTCCATTCCAAGTTGGAAGGCATCAACGCCGATAGCGTCCTGCTTCCCCTTGAGTATGGCGAGCTGCATCTTAGCCTCAACAGCCTGCTTCTCAGCCTCTGCAACCTGAGCCCGCAAAATGGCGTTTTGCTCCTCAAACTCGCCGGCCCGCGTCTCGAGTTCTAAGCTCTTATTGCGGTTGGACACGAGCTCACCCTGGAGAGCCCGATTCTCCAACCCTAACTTCGCCATCTGAAAAACCAAAGTTAGTCGGCATCACAAGAGACCAGTAGAAGGAGCTAAAAAGGGAAAAAACGAGACTATACCTCCTCCTCTCGTCTGGCCAACCTTTTGGCCAGCTCCTCGGCCTCACCCCTGGCTCTTATTCTATCAGCCCCGATCAGCTCAACTCTCTCCTGCAGAGTATTGATTCTCGACTGTTTGGCTTCGGCCTCCTCCCGGGCTTGGGATAACTCGTTACTCACCCGAGCTATCGTCCCTTGGTGCCATTTAGCGCCCTCCCTCAAGCGAGTAATTTTGCCATCGCGCCGCTTCAAATTCTCCTCCACTTCGCCGAGCATTCTGGTCAAGCGTCTTCTTTTGTCGGCAGCTTCCCTTCCCAGCCGACCCAAACTTTCACTATGTTCCCGCTGCATCGCCGCCACCTCCGCGGAATGTTTCGACTCAACCCTAGCCAGCTCCAAGCATGCGCTTTCGCTCTTCGCCAGGAGTTCCTGCAACTCCTCCACTCTACGCTTTTGCTTGGACACTTCGGCCAGGGCTGCCTGGTGTGCCACCCTTATCCCCTTCAAACTTCTGTCACTAATAGCCATAAGTTCTTCGAACTTCTCAGACACCTTCAGTCGCGATTGGAGCTCGGCGTTGTCTCTCCTGGCCTGAATGCTGGCCCCCGTCACCAAACTCAAGCGCCAGCACATCGCCCAAGAAAGCAAAACGCTCTGCGAGACAAAAGATGAATAAAAACCCACGATTGAGTCAATCAGGAAACATCCACCGCACAAGAGAAATAACTCACCCGAGATGCATAGGACCGCATCATCTTCATGAGGGTCGGATTGTCAATATCAGGAAGAAGGTGGATACTTTCAGCCACGCCTTGCTGCCCGAACGCAGCATCAACCAACTCCAAATCTGCAAACTTATCCATCGAAGGATCAGCACCTGGGTACAAGGCCGACCTCATTAAGGCGGAAAACGCCTCCTCAACACCAGCGCTCGAGCTACTGGGTTGACCATCCCTGCCTGAGGGACCAACCTGGGCGACCTTCGTTTGAGAGGCCTTCAACCTCCCTGCCTCTTCTATCAAGGCCCTAGCTTGGATTTCTTCAGATAATTCGGCTAGCCGAAGCGCCAGCCTCCCAAAATCTTTTTCGAGGGAGCCCCCATTGCGGGACTCCCACCTTGCTCCGCCCCCTCCTCCGACGTACCTTTTCCGGTCACCACCATCTGCATCTCCTCCACAGGCTCCCCCAAGGCCTCAGTCTAGCCTATTTCTTGCGCCTCCCCTGCAGGCTCCGCCGAAGCCTCTATCTGGCCTGCTTCTTGAACTACCGCGAGCGACCCAGCTTCACTACTACCGGACTCACTTGCAGAGAGACCAAGAGGGAGCTCTCCCTGAACCTCCTCGGCTGCAGCTGTCCCCTCTCCCTCTCCTGCTAGAGCCAGTGGTGGTCCCACGAAGACGGAAGGCCCCTCGGAAATGACCGCTTCCGCCAGATCCGTCGCTGGTTCCTCTTTCATAGGGGACGCAGTCAGACGAACCAACGGAGCCTCGTCTGAGCTATCCGATATTTCCACTACAGGAGGACAAGGGATCAAGGTTGTCCTCCCCAGATCCTCCTCCGCCCCCGGCGCTCCTGTCGTGATCGCTCCAGCGTCCGGTGGGCTTCTTGCGGAGGTATGAGCCCTTTTCTTGGGCCTACCACTATCTGCGCCGCTGCTCTCCCCTGGGCGCTTTCCTCTCTTCCTCTTGGCGAGGCTCGACAATGCCGACCTCTTGGCTGAAAGAATGAAATACACGCGATCAGATCCAAACACATTCATCGAGAAAACACAGCAAAAAAAGGTAAAAGGAGAACTCACCTTGCGGGTCTAGGGGGCTAAGCCCGGCTGCAAAAAGGGCTCCCTCCGATAACAGATCGTTAGCCGAAAACACTCGTCCATTGCGAAGGACGTCCAAATCCCTCTCCTCCTGCGCTGACAAAATTGGATGTGTCTCCGCATCCCTAACAAAGTTCCCCCATTTCCGAGGGAAGTCGGAACCAATGTTCCCCTCTGCTATAACAAACCGGCTCTTCCATTCCTTAATAGAGGACGGCTTATCCACGATAATGTTGAAGGACCTCCGGGGTCCAATGTAGGGCCACTCTGATTTCCTCCTAGGTATCAGATGGTAACAGGTGCGGAAAAGGGGAAGAGTGGCGACAATCTGAATTTGGTGGCACATCGAGATAAATCCGATGATGCTTCGCCAACTGTTTGGGGCCACCATCGCTGGGCAGATGTTGTAATGAGTCATGATTTCCTTCACCAAGGGATGACGAGGGAAACGGAAGCCTTCCTTCAAACTGTCTTCATAAATGAAGACCCCAGACTCCAGATCTCGTGAGACCCTATCTCCAGACTCCGGCGCCCACAGAACGACATCTGAGGGCATGCCATACCACTGATGAATCCTTCCCAAATCCTCAGCGACGATCTCTAAAACCACATCGTCGGGACTCATCGTCATCTTGGTTGAGAAAAACACCAGACGAAACGACGAGCGTCAAGAAGGATGAAAGGCCAAACTCTTCAAAAAACAAGACGAGAGGATGCTGCGAATATGCATATATATAGTGCGGCTATCGCCTTGCTTCCCCACTAAGGAAGCTGCCTTGAGAAGATGGGGCGTCCCTCCCGAGGCGTCCGGAACCACCTCGACAAACGTCCGATCGATCGGGATTCGCAACGTGGCATATTTTCAACCGTCACTTTTGAAGGAGCCTTACCCCCGAAGGCACAATGACCCTGTCGCATTAATTAGGGCATCATTGCACGGGCTATTTAAACCAAAACGTCCCATCCGGAACATGCCACTTGGACTTATACTCCCTATGCCCGAACCTACGCTTCGATCTAGGGAGTGGAGGGCATGTGTTGGGGGGTAAAACCGTCATTGCATTAATATCCGTGCGAGGCGGCTAAGGCCGACCTCCTCCCTTTGTCTTCCCTAGGCTTCTGTAGCTCGGCCTTCCCGGGCTTCCATAGCTTGGCCTCCCCGGGCTTCCGTAGCTCGGCCTCCCGTAGCTCGGTTCTCCCGAACTTCCTGTAGTTCGTTTCCCCCGAGCTTCCATGACCCAGCTTCACTGAACGACCCACGATCCAATACCCACCTCCGCGGAACCTAACGCAGGAGAGCCTCAGCCTACTGTAACGGCACCCTAGACAAGGAATCATACTGAGAAGTGGTCTAGAACCTATCAAGGCCACCTGAGACCTACACATCTACCAGATCTCAAGCCATCAAGGAGCTCTCCCAGCCGTCGATCCCCTAACAGACAAGATACGGATCCCAACAGCCCCACAACGGCCTGATTCGATCCACTCCCGTATCCTAACAACCTCTGAACCTTCCAGAAGGCGCTCAAGATCCAGGTGACAGTCTATAAATAGGACACTCCTAGATTTCCTCAGGTACGCACACATGCGCGCTCACACCCCCGCTCTCACTCTCCTGCTCTCACTTCGGTAGCTCGTCGGTGCTCTTGCCCTCTAGAGCTCCTAATTGGCCGCCCCCGGAGAGGCCTCCCGGAGAGATCCATCTCCCCACTATCTGGTTGATCGCCGATTTCTTCTCCACTGACTTGAGCATCGAAAGGTCTTCCGCGGAGGGCCACCCCCAACGCCTCTTGCGCGAGGACTTTTGTGCAGGTCCGCCCCCCCTTTTTGGAGATCGACCGCGCCCGAGTCGGAGGACGGATCCCGACGGCAACAAGTCATATACTTGTTTCTGTTGAAGGAATCTAGCAGCAAGGTTAAGGTCACCAAAGCAGACCTCGAGTTTAAACTATAGCATCCTCCTGAGATGGTAGCTACACTGCACTATTCACTCAAATTATTATGGATGGATTCATTTTTTTCAGGGTTTGGAGGTGCTGTGGGAGCTGGATGCGTAAACATCATAATCTTGTAATCATTTTCTCCTTTTATTTTTTATTTTTCCCTCAGCTATGTCAGATGAACAGCAAATTTAGCTTCGGGATCATGCTACCGGCAACCTTCCTGTCAATTATATCCACATAGAAGTTCTTGCTGTTCTCAATCCTGTTCCTTCTCAATCATATCCGCATAGAAGTTCTTGCTGTTCTCAATCCTGTGTCAGGAGGAACGACATGTAATGCCTTGGATAAGCTTTTCAAAGATTTTCAGATTTACAGTAATCAGGCTGCTTCACCCGAATCTTCTTGATGGATTTGCTTTTGCTGTGTTGAAGCATTTAAAGGGAAGCTAAGAGGAGATAATCTTAATTTTCTTTTAGAAAATGTCATTTGGCATTCTATGTGGTGTTGATTATTTTCTCTGAACCTTGTGTATTTGATGTTTTTTGATATATAAATATTGTATTCAAAGTCTTGTGACAATACTTCTGCTTGATGTACCAAGAACAATCGAAAGATTGAGATGTTTATTCATTTTTTGGACATCCTCTTTGGTTGCTTTATATTTTTTAAGGAGAATCATATAGAAGCTGTTTTTCTTAAGCATACCACTGGCAATACTTTTGCTTGACGTGCCAAAAACAATTGAAAGATGGAGATGTTTATTAATTATCTGAACATCAGCTCTCGTTAGCTCCAACTATTTGTCAATGTGCATGAAATAGAAGCTGTTTTGTTGAAGCATTCGGCTTTCAATTATATGTCTTAACAAGCTTTGCTACTTTTTTTGGCTAATCTGGAAGGAGGAGAAGGAATAGAGCTTTTAGGAAGAGGGGATCTATCAAGGCCTTGGCATCTTCTTCTTTTTCTTGTTGTTGTTGTTGTTGTTCTTGATTTGAAGGTTGTGGACACCCAGTTTTATTAATGCTATTTATAGGAAGAGAGAACGTATGGTGACTGTTGGAGAATAAAGATAGATGAGTAACTCAACGGTATCAGTCCTTATGGGCACCTAAAAACATAGAAAAATAGAAGGAAAAACAGAGTGCAGGTTGAGTTTGGTGGCCAAGAACTTTGCTCATCCTAATGCCTATTTGTAGTGAGAGATCATCACACTAATATCAGATTCCCAGCAACTATAGGATCTTAAGAATAGGATAACGGATAAGATGAGAAAGCAACAAATTAACTCTACCTTAGCTTCCCTTTGCAGAGAAGTTGATCAATCATCCGAAAATAAGAAATGCCTTGGGGTATCTTTTTATCTTTATTTAGGATTTCATTTTTGCAATTAAAGGACTTCAAACTTGCTCCAAAGTTTTAATTCTGAAAGAGATTTTGCAATTTAGAAGGATCCTGTCAAATTCATATGAAAACTTAGAAGAAGCTACCGTGATTGTTCTGTGACAATAAGCTTACATTTGCCATGAAAAATATCCAAGTCTTTCACAAAGAAGATTATATGAGTCATTTTGTAAAAAGAGAGATACGTGCATGTAAAGGTCTTTCACGAAGAATGATGTTCAAATAGCAATGCCATCCCAAAAAAAAAAAAAAAGCAAAAAGAAGAAAAAAAGAAGATAATATTAGGTAATCCAAGATCAGTGCTGCCCTACAATAGTTGCATGTTTATATACTCAAAGACTCAAAAATATTGCACGTCTTTAGTAATATACTGAGTCCCAATAAATTGTTTAGTCCATTGGGATCAACTGACATCAAACAAGGGTCGCAGGTCCTTCATATCACTAGCAATAGTTATATTATTTGATCCAAATTCACCTATCAGATAAAGAATGATAACAAGAGAGAGAAAAAAAAAGAAGCAATGCAATACAACATTTTTGGTTGATATCAAATGTCCTCTAAGAATTATTTTGCCATTTGCTTTAAACTATTTGTAAAGCAAAATCAAGGAATCAAATCTTGCATCTTCCTCTCACAATAAAATTTAAATCATGTAAATATATGGTTAGTCCATGTACCTTTTCTCAAATTAAGATATTGATTATGAAATTTGATTTATTGAACAGCCTTTAGTCTTCTTCACATTTCCTAAAATTAAAATTTAATTTCGAAAGGATTTATTTAGTCTAAAAATTCATCTCTTCAACCACGAAGTTAGGACTTGAATCATCTTCTCATAATAGAAATTAGATTATGGGGTTATATGCTCTTCCTCTAACAATAAAATATATATCCTCTATATTAAACATGATTCATTGTATATTCTATTTAGTTTTTATCTGATTTTTTAAATTAAAATCTAAATTTCAATGGTTATATTAATCTAAAATCCTCTCTGATGAGAAAATGTTTACCGAAGATTCCAAACATTTGTTGAACTAAAACACTAACACTTGGGTGATGGTGTCGTAAAAGAGTAATATTCATGTAAATGAAAAGTCTACTTATTATAATATTATATATTCTCATAGTTCATCTTATCGAGATTTGAAACGGTAGTTTCATTTGTTTTAATATGAATAACATGCCATATTGGGATTTTATGATTGAAAGAAGATCATATAATTCAAAATTTGAATGTTACAGTCCAGGACTAGATCTTACAGTTAAAACCGATCCGGATCTAAAGATCATGGATCTTACCATCCTAACAAAGATACCGGCAACTAAAATCTTGAGAAATTGTTGTGCAGTGTTTTTATAATTATCTTGTACGTTATGTTGGTGCATGAACACTTCTATTTGATTTCTCACCAGCTTTTTCGTTTATCCTTTAGGTTTTCAATCATTTAATATTCCTATTTTCATATGCTTACACTCAGTCCTATGTTGAATGATTGGCGAAGGATCTAGATATCAAAGCCCAAATAATTTGGATACGGATTGCATTCTCACCAGGGGAACTGGACTGTAAACTCGTGTGTGGTCCACCAAATTCATCCACTTGCAAAGCTTTTTATGGTTACGTGGGTAGCTGTAACTAAATCTGCAGAATTGCATTTAAATAAAGGAGTTTTATTTATGTTTTCTGCGTAAAATATTGGAGCTGCATTTTCGGGATATTGAATGTATTATTTTTAATCTCAATCATGAGAAGATTCTTAAAGAATAGTTTCTCACTTGTACAGGTGGCTTGATCCTCGGCATCTTCAACAGGGAATAGTGTTGAATATATTTTGAATTTTTTTTTTTTTTTGGTACAAGCGGGCGATCACACTCATCTAGTGCGAGTCATCCCAGAAAGATCCGAGTACAAAATTTGCTTCAAAGGAATAGGGCAGGGATCGCCAACACTCCACGTCCACGACCCGGCATGCTGGGCCACAGAGGATGCAACCCAGTCCGCCGCCGCATTGGCCTCCCGGAAGATATGGCGGATCTGGACACTATCCACATCCCGCAGCATAGACCAAATATCCCAAAGGATCGGATTGGTATGACCAGAAGGGCAAATCATCTTCTTCAACCAAGAATGACCGTCAAGGAATCACCCTCGATGAAGAGCCTCTGAACGTGAAGAGTACGAACAGCAAATGAAATACCCGCCCAGGCCGCATGAAGCTCAGACATGGTGACAGAGGAGTCAAGAGAGCCAAATCCTCCAGCTGCCAATAAACCACCATGAGTACCGCGAATAACATAGCCAGATCCAGCAGCTCTACCACGGACACTCCCGTCAAAGTTGAGTTTGACCACCCCTGGAGGAGGGGGTTCCCAAGAAATGAAAACCGTTTGCCGGTTCGCTGCCGAAGCAGCAGGGAACCCCAAAGGCCACAGGTGTCAAAGCCAACACGGGCATAGTCCACCATCAAGAGTCTAATCTTCCTCACAATGCTAAGAGTGGAAAGATTTTCTCCAGTAAAGATGAACAGATTCCTGGACAGCCAGATCTGGTACGCCGTAGTGGCCCACAAACCTTTCTTCTGAATGGAGCACTCCCGGAGATCAGAGAGAAAGGAAGAATGATGAGAGCCCAAGTCATCCTGGCTTGTAGTGTAACCTATCATGATCCAGACCTGTCTAGCTCTGGGGCATCCAAAGATAGCATGATCAGAAGATTCCTCCTCCAGAAAGCATAAAGGACAGGTCGGCTGAATAGATAAGCCCCTCCGCGAAAGAAGACCACAAGTAGGGAGACAGTCCCACATGAGCTTCCAAATGAACAGCTGAACCCTGGGGATAATAGGAAGCTTCCAAATCCAAGCTGCATTAACCGAACGCTGGGACTGAGGCCTAAACAAGTTGACCAGATCCCTAGAGGGGGCCTTAGAAAGACAGGTTCTCTGCCAGATCCTGGTGTCCGAAGAGTGATCAGAGATAAGAGGCATCGAGACAATCCGACGAGAGAGATCCAATCCAAAGAAGCTGGTCACCAAGGGGATATGCCAAGCCGGGGGATCAGAGGAGATCAAATCCTTAACCCTTAAGTTAGATGGGACATCAATGCTGACGAAGGATGGCCACCTAGAAAGAGGAAGCTCAGCAAACCATGAATCCTGGACAGCATCAATCGATGAGCCATCTCCAATCATCCACGAAGTATGCTCCAAAATAGTCTGGCCATAATGACAAACCGCCTTCCAGAAGGAGGAACAACCACGAGGCGGAGAGATAGACGAGTCAGACGACCAATCACCATACCTCGAGCGCATCAGCGAACTCTAGAGGCAATGCGGCTCCAGAAGGAATCTCGAAGCATGTCTAGCAAGAAGGGCCTCTCGACGAGTAATAAGAGACTGAATGCCAAGACCACCCTCTTGGATTGGCATACAGACCATATCCCAAGATAAAAGATGCATCCCGTGACCTCCTTGCATAGAAGCCCACAGAAAGTCACGAAAGCATTTTTCAATCCTCTTCAGGCAGGTAATAGGAATAGCAGCATTGGACATAAGATACAAGGGAAGAGAGGACAGAACCGAGCGAATAATAATGACCCTGGCCATCATCGAGAGATTAGTGACCTGCCAGCTCTCTATACGCTGACGAACCTGCCTCTCAATCGCTGCATAATCAGAACATCGGGGACGTCTCCCAGTTATGGGAATCCCCAAATACATAAGCTTATCCGCCTGAGAAGTAATACCTGACAACTGAATAATAACTTCTCTGGTGGTCCTGGGAGTCTTGGGCTGAAACATATAGAGGATTTGAGAAAATTGACCTTTTGACCCGAGGCCTGACAATAGCTCTGGATAATAGTATGAAATGACGCAGCATCATCAATAGAGGCCCTGCCCAACAGAATATAGTCATCAGCAGAAAGTAGGTGAGAAACGGAGGGCCCCTCAGTCTCGGCCATAAAGGGAGTGATCCGACGATCAATCTGAGCCTGACATAAAGCACGAGAAAGATCATCTGCAGCCAAGATAAACAACAATGGAGATAAAGGGCAGCCTTGTCTAAGACCCACAGAGGAGCGGAAGAACTCAGACGGGATACCATTGACGATCAGAGAAAAAGAGGGCCTTTCAATACAGGCCATAATCCATTCAATAAACAGACCATCAAACCCAAACTCCAAAGAGTGCGATACAAGAAGGCCCAGCACATGCGATCATACGCACGCTCCATATCGAGCTTAATGGCCATAAGACATCGGCTGACCGGGGCACGCTGAAGGTCATACATAAACTCCTGGGCTATAAGGACGTTATCAGAAATAGACCGTCCTCTGATAAATGCGCCCTGCTCCACAGAGATGAGGCGAGGGATCACCACAGCAAGGCAGCTAGCTAAAAGACGAGCACAAACCTTGTACAATGTAGTGCAAAGACTAATCGGCCGAAAGTGCTGCGGGAGGGAAGCATCCACACGCTTTGGCACCAAGGAGATATAAGTCTGATTCCAATCTAAAGGAATATGTCTAGCATGGAAAACATCCAGGATAGCCTGAACAACCTCCTGACCGATAATGTCCCAATAGTGACGAAAGAAGAATGGCGGAAAGCCATCAGGTCCAGGGGCCTTATCCGGACCCAGCTCCCAAAGGGCCTCCCTAACCTCATCAGCAGAAATCGTCCGAATAAGCCTGTCATTATCCATAGAGGAGACCTTCCTGGCCTCCGAAACCTGAACAACCGGACCACCAACACCTGAAGACTCAGTCCATCTAGACTGGAAGAAATGAAGAAGAAGATCCCGAATAGAGTGGAAATCCTCCCGAATATTCCCCTCATCATCAACTAACCTCCGAACCCTATTACCAGCCCGCCTCTTTAGGGTAGCCTGATGAAAGAATTTGGTGTTACGATCCCCATCACAAATCCATTGGACCCTAGACCGCTGCCACCAGTACATCTCCTGCTGACGGAGAAGGGAGTGATGACGAGCAAGCAGCTCCCTCAGCACCAACATATCAGAATCAACCAGAAAGCCATCCTGATCCTCCTTAGTCTGTAAGATAGTGATGTTCTCTTCAACACTTTCAACTTGTCTGACCAGATCCCCCACCTCCATTCTGTTCCATCTGGACAGCCGATGCCTTGCCATCCTTAGACGGCGAGATAGCCGGTAAACAGCATTACCCCTAACAGGAGTATGCCAGATCTGAGAAATGATGGAACGAGCACCAGGATAGCCTGTCCAGAACTTCTCAAACCTAAACTGTTTCCGCCTAAGCTGATCAACCTCAGTGGAAATCATAATCGGGCAGTGATCAGAAGCAATCCGAGGCAGGTGAGAGACAGATACCATCGAGAACCTTTGGAGCCACAGAGGATTAGCCATAGCTCTGTCAAGTCTTTCCCAGACCTGGGCCGACCCCTGGCGGTTGTTACACCAAGTGAATTGTGGCCCCCCAAAACCCAATTCCATCAATCCAGAGGAAGCAATAAAGGCTCTGAATTCCAAAATATCAGCTGAACCAGTAACACGTCGACCACCACGTTTCTCTTTAGCCTCAGTGATACAGTTGAAATCCCCCGCAACAATAGTCGGAAACCCCTGAGCAAGGAGCGAGAGCAGCTCTGACCAGAGAACCCTTCTCACCCGATAGTCCATACTAGCATAAGCTGCTAATAGAAGCCAAGGATCAGAAGTCCCCTCAGTAACAACAAGGCTAATAAGCTGGTTACATTGATGGGAAGCATCAATCGTAATAGCAGCATCACGCCAGATAGCCAGCATGCCTCCCGCCAAACCTTCAGCCTCCACAGCATAAGAAGACCAGGATCGGGCAATCTGTCTACGAATCGTGCAAGACTATCACCCGACAACCTGGTTTCTAAGAGAATACAAATATCAAACTTATGTAACAACAATAATCTACTAAACGAGGAGCGAAAAGAAGGATTTCGAGCTCCTCGTACATTCCATACTAGAATCTTCATTTACAAGGTGGAGGAAACTGGGACCCTTCCCTGGTCCTCCTTCATAACACAATCTACAACATCCCCATCCGATAAAGTGACTTCTGGAGACAATAAAGAAGAAGAGGCCGATTGGCCCACCCCTGCAATACCCTCCTCATCAGCCTGGGGACCCTGAGTACAGACAGCATCGATCGAAATAAATCCATCTCCCCCTTCTGAATGTGACACCACCAGATCCTAGGGACCTTCCTGTCTGCAAGGAGGCTGATTCGCCTGGGAAGGAGAGCTTCTGGACACCCCCACAATCCTGGCAGAATGAACCTTCCCTTTACCTTTATGTTTTTCCAACTTAGAAATAGATCTTGGTGGCAGCGATACCTCCGATCTTGCTCGCTTGAGAGGAGCTGGATAGGCATCCTTACTTCCCAACTGGACCTCTCCACAGCAGCCGATGCTAGAGCAGCGAATGGATTAGCTGAAAGTTCAGAAAGAACCTCTCCACCACCCAAAATGACTCCCATTCAGTCTCCATTTCGGAATGTTCAGAATGAACAGTGCCGGCACGCCCATTCAGCACCGGCACGCCAACCTTCTCAGAAACAAGGGCCTCCGCTTCCACCACTGACAAAGCCTTCCCCTTTGCCAAGCCAGAAGCTTTCTTCGTCGCCGGTGAAGGTCTCCAGCGAACCGTCTTCACCGGAGAAAACCAAGCATCAGGCTGACTGTTACCCGCACGAAAGGCATCATTTCCCTTAGGTGAAGCAGGGGAAGAGGCTGAGGGAGCCGAAGAGGACTTCACCTGAGCCTTGCCTTTGTCAACCTTCAGAGGACCTGGAGCTGCCTTCCGTTGATGGACCGCAACCAACCATGGCCCAAAAGCATGTTTCGCATCAGCGTCGCCGTCTACAGAAGTCTTCGGATGCAAGCAGGGGACCCCCAGATGAAGAGAACCACATCGGAGGCACACTCCTTCCAAGCTTTCATAACTGATTTGCTGCCAGAAGAGAAGATAGCTCCCCTGAACGCGGACACCTGGGCGAAGAGGGCGACGAAGATCGATCCTCAGGCAAGCCCGCGCGAAGCCCCCTCTGTTCATCGCCTTCGTCGCAGCATCAACACAGACAAATTCACCAGCAGGTTCCAGAATCGCTCTGATGAAGGCCTCCTTCCAAAATTCAAGAGGTAAATTGGGCAATCGAACCCATACCAAAGCAGTGGGGATCGAATCTTCAGCAGGGATGAACTCCGCTCGCCAGGCCTCTGTTCCAACCAGCTGACCGTTCACCACCCAGGGCCGATGCAGAGCCAAGTTCCTGGCTTCCAGGGAGGCAAACCGGAAAATATGGCATCTAAATGCCAGACTGAGAGGAATAATCTCACCAGGAATGCCGGCCCTTCTGAATTCCCTGATCACAGCTTCAGGCGGAATCCATTTATTGTACGTCCGAGCGAGAATAGCAGTGTTCTGCCAGCAAGCCACCTCTGCTTCAAGCTCCGCCGCTGGGATGCAGACCACCTCAGGGAAAGAGTCCTCGAGCCTCACCACAACCGCCGGCGATGGAGCAGACGAGACCCACTGAAACCCCTCCGCCGAAATCCTCTTCCCAGAGCTCCGGCCACGTACACCCGAATCAGAAGCCATGGGAGAAGAGAGGAAGCCGGACGAAACTCCCAGAGAGCAGGAGAAGCCAAGAAGACTCAGATCGCCGGAGAATCAAGAACGACAACGTCGGGTCCCAAATCTTAAAGCACGAAGAAAAACAGTACCAGAGACCTTGGAAGAACGACTTTCAAAGCATAAACAGAACGATTGAAATTTTCAATTTATTGCGCTTATATTTTGATTTTAGAAAGCAACGCTTCCTCTTTTCAGATGAAAAGAACTTTTGCAAGCTCCCTTTTCCCACAAAAGAATCATTTGTTTATTATCACAGGAATACTGGCCATGGATCGGAATCTAAAGTTGCTGCAGCTACCGACAAGCATGGGGGGCGAAAGGCGTATGTTTCTCCAAGTTTTACTCATCTTTCAACAAAATTAATCAGCTGCTGGTTTTATTCCTTTCATTCTTTGTTATTGATGAAATTAATAGTGTGACAAAATAAGAAAAGTAATAGAAAAATATGCTTTTAGTCTACAAAATGTAACGATGCCTCATCCAGGGAAATATTAATTAGATATGCATGGTCCATACCTCATCCAGGGAAATATTAATTAGATAACTAGCTAATATCAAATAGGAGCAATCATTATATTTTTGATAGCTATATATTATTTATGTCTTAGTTTTGTTAAAAGCTTTTCAATAGTCTGACGTCATCATAACGTGCATTCTGTCTCCTGATTCAATTGAAGGTTTAGACTAACCTCTATTACCATTTTCATAATTTTTTGGTTGCACTTATTCTACGTATTGCATGTTGGGGTTTACTCCTCGATGAACAGCAATGAAATCAATTTTGCTGAAAAAATACTCTGAGCTTTTACCTTTTATTGTCAACAATCATATTGATGCAGTGGTAAAGCATCTATCATCCCTTATCTTGGTAGCACTACACCAGACAACATTGCATTCCATGTGCAAAAGAAGGCAAAGTTATCTTGCTTGCACTTTTTTTAGTTGTGCAATAACTTTCTTTTTCTGTTTTTTTTGTCCCTCCAAAGGTCTTATCTAAAGTTAAAACAGCCATAGCCAGAGTCTTATTAGGCAAAGTAAGCTTTTGACACAAGAAGTTGGTATGAATTGAGGGTTATGGTCTGATGCCTTCATAACTTGCTTATATCTATCTCTAATGAAATAAATGGATTTATTGCGGTATAGCCATTTTATTTTGTGCAATGACCCAAGTTAGCAAACAAACAGCTTTTGTCTAAGAGCGGCATTTTTTTTAGTGAGTTGATAAAACTGAGGTTTTAAATACCAATGGGATGGTGAAGTGTCCTACTGCCTCAAGTGGCAGGTTGAGATAGGTGGAGAAATAGACTAGAGCAGGGTGAATATTAGCAGCCACAAGTGTTATAATGCAAGGTGTCATGTTTTATCAAGAAAAGGAATGTTTCTGTTCTATGATATTTAAAATCTTGAACGAAACTGATCTTTTGTTTTAATACTACAACATTTTATTATACCAAAGCTTTGAGGAGGGAATGATTTATTACAGTATAGACTGGCTCCTACCAGGTACTGCCACATTTGAATCAGGCAATAAGTACAACCTCTTGCTTGTGCATATTATTACATGGATGGCGTTATTTTAAGACTTTTGGCAACTTTTTCCAGGTGTGAAGTATAGCATTCTTGTATCAAATTGCTCAGATATATTAGAAGTCTTATTTTGATTCCTTAGACATGATTAGGTGATTCAAACATGAGGTGGCTTCAACCTGCTGATCATAACCAAAGGTCCAGCCATAGATGGCTACCGAGAACCCTCTTTCAGTATTTGATGGCCGCGTGACACTGTTTTAGATGCTTGTGCTCCTTTTCTTTGATACCTGATGGATCTCATAGTGTCTTCTAATGTTGTCCAATTAATACTTGCCACTAACTGATACTGATATTTAGCTCTCCGAAAAGTAGATAAAAATAATTATTCTATATATGTGATCTTCTAACGCTATCTATAGTAGCATTGGAGCTGATTAACATTTGAAATGGTAGGAATGTCCATATATTTTTGAAAGATCGGTGAGTTAGAAGGGAAAAAAAAATCTAAAATAAAGAATAATTAAATTCAAATTTTGCATCTCGACCCTAAAGAATAAAGAATAATTCTATTAAATTATAAGTCTCGATGAACACAGAATAATTTTATTCAAATTAATTGTAATTATATTTTTTAAAAAATTTTTTAAATTAATTGGAATTTGTAAATTATAATTTTTCAGAATAATTTCGCAATCATGTGTATTATTTTCAAATAAAATTTTAATTGATTCTATTTCATTATTTATCATTTTGTATATGTTATAATTCATAAATAAAAAGTTTTTTTCATTATCTTTTGGAGCCAAATTTACTTTTTTTAAGACAATTATTTTTTTTTTTAAAATATCAAAAAAATGCTAGACCATGGGCTAGCCCGTGGGCCAAGATGGCTCGGCACAAGCCCTCATGCTATGGGTCCCGAACCATGTCGGACCAGAAGACTAGACTTCATGGTCGTTCCAAATCGATGCACGAATGCTGCATTGGGCTGGTGCAACTCGTGATATTGCGAGCCAGGCGCGCCATCGGTTTGACCGTTTGGCACGGCAAAGAGATGAGACTTTTTATACCTCTACGTATAAGATTTTAAAAAATAATGAATAAAGAAAAGAAAAGCAAGGAAATAAGACTTGTACATGAGGCGCTTTCTCTATGATCAATCAATCTTTATAAAAATAAAAAAAAAAAAAAAAAAAAAACAAAGTTTAGACCAATGTTTCAAAAAAAAAAAAAAAAAAAAGAAAGAAAATGATAGGCATCAAATCAAAGGAAATGAATCGAAATTTTTTATAAGTCGCTTCCTTGATGACTAACCAAAAATTATAAAGAAAATAATAATAATAATAACGGGCACCTTTTGATGATTTGAAAAGAGAGTGGGAGAGGGAAGAGGCAGAAATATCATAGAAGGTAGACTTGTTTGCATTCATAAAAATAATGGAGGAAGAAAAAAAAAAAACAATCAGGTATCAAATCAGATTAAAAAATAAAAAACATGTTCACCCACATCAAGTTTACACTCATAAAAATAATTAAAAATAAAAAACATCAAATCATATAAAAAAACGTATGTCACACGATAAGTTTAAATTCATCAAAATAATAAAAAAATAAATTTAAAAAATGTATTTCACACGTCAAGTTTACTTTTATAAATAAAAATAATAAACAAAGAAAAGAAATGACAGCGAGAGGCATGAGAACAAGATGCTATTCACACGTAAGTCCGCATTTCAAAAAAAAAAAAAAAAGGGTGGAAAACTAAGTAGACAGGAAACCGTGTTCGGTACGTCAGCTTAGAAAGAAAAAAACATCATCAAAGAAAGAGATGCGAACGAGGCAATTTTGCAGCAGCTAAGGGGGATCACATTGGTAAATTAGAAGTAACTCATATGCAACCTTGATATTACCGATATTGACAACCTGATATTGAATATGCAAGACAAAAATAATGTGCCATACTTATCTGGTAACACTATTAGATGTTTCATGAAACTTTGATAAGTTAGTTGATCACTATTAGGAAAGGATCAACGTATGATCACCATAATAATAGAATAAATCTTATTAACCTACTTTGTAATTATATTACTTGTGCACCTTAAGGCAAGTGCATTAGAAGGAAAAAGTATAGGACTGCAATGAAGATGACAAGAACAAATGCCACGTATAGAGATACTATTTCAGTATATATAGAAGAGTTCTCATCTTATTTATAAACGGTCTTATGATTATGTGATAGCATATTAATTAGGTTTTTTTTTTTACTATGCTTTCAGCGTAGTAGGAAGTTTAAGAGCACAAAAATATTGGGTAAAGGCTTGGGTAAGGGCTTGAAGACATTAAATGGTAACTTTAAAGATAACTTAAGATTGAAGCTTGGATTATAAAAGAAATATTAAAAAATTATAGTAATTGAACTTATATATGATACTTGCTATAGATCTAAGAAAATATGTATGAATCAACTTTTCTTATCTTAATTTATATTTAAATATACTAAAAAAATTTAGACTTTTTTCCTAGAATTGTGGCAGAATTTTTCTTGAAGTAGGACATTGATTCCAAAAAAATAATTAATAAAAAAAATAAAAAGAAATGATTGGCACCAAATAAGGTAGGGGGCAACATATATATTTAAAAAAAATTAAACCGTCTCATAAAGTACTTTTTTTTATCAATCAATATTCATAATAAAAAAAGAAAAATAACAAAAAAAAATGGCAAAACAAGCAAGAGAATCAAAGAACATTACAAGCATCATGTCTTTGTGATCAATAAGGACAAGAAAGAAAATGACATGCATCAAATTTAGGTATGGTAGAAAGAAAAGTTTTTATGATTTTTTTTTCAAAAAAGGATGAAATTTAAGTACAGTGTGTTATACATGTCCATCAGTTTTGTTTTTATCTCTCTATTTTATTCTTTCTATCATCATTCAATGTTTACATAAAAGCTGAGATGGTGTTGAAAAGAAAAAAAAGAGAGAGAAATAAAATCGATAAGTATGAGTACAATGCATCATACCTAAGTTTCATTTAATTCAAAAAATTAGTCTGTTTCATATGTCAATATAAAAATAAAAATATCAGCACACGAGGTAAACGAATGAAGCTAAGCCTAGCATAAGTCTTCCTATCTAAGGAACAAGTCTTACTATGTAAGGAACCGGTTGGCATAAGTCTTATGATGCGATGAACCAGCAGACATTTCAAGGAGCTAAACGCAAATAGGATCTTAACTTAACAAATTTAAATGAGCATAGCAAACAACCTTGTAGGTTGCCAACAAGAAATAAGAAAGAGTAACATCTTAAGATTTTCCACAAATCAAATCATTAATATTAATAAATAAATAAACAGATTAGAGTGGGCTCCCTCCTCTGGCCTGGTGGGGCATTGGCTTCGCCCCTGTAGGTCGGTGAGGGTAATCTGCTGCCCGAGCGGATTAGAGAAAAGCGTTACTGGAGGAATGAGGGGCAGCCTCTTCTTCATGAAGTGGCAGAACAGGAGCCGCCAGGTAGGGAACCCTTTGAGCTCCTTGAACAAGCTGGGTCAGGGCCTGGACTGCTAACCAGAGCAGCGAACTGGTCCATGGTCACCACCGGAGCTGATGGTAAAGGGGTTTCAGTTGGTGGCAGTAGCGAGGGCTCCGTGCTGTTGGTTGGATCAGGCCTCTGAGATGCAGCCTGATCCCGAGCCTCAGAGGCGGCTCTCTTTCGGTTGGCCATTAGAGGATTTTTCTTCTGATTTGGATCCTTCTCTCTAGGATACAAGTTTATGGGACTTGCGGCCCTTCCTCTAGCACCAATCTGTTTCTGCGGAAATCCATTCTCTGACTCGGGTGCTGCTGGGGCTTCGAATCCGAGCTCGACTCATGGCCAGGACCTGCAAAACAATCCTCGAGCAGAGGGTGGTTTGGGGGGATGCCCTCTGCGGAAGACCCTCCGACGCCCAAGTTAGTGAAGATTCATAGCAAGCAGACAATGAGGAGAATGACCCTCAAGGAAGAGTTCCTCTAAGGGTGGTGCTAGGAACTCTGTCTGAACTCTAATGGAGTGCCGGTGAGTGGAAGAGAGGGCCTTGAGTGTGTAGAATGTCATACATGAGGGGATCTAAGGCTGTGATAATTATAGGCGATCACATGATTCTTTAGACACGTCATAGAGGGTATAAAAAGTTGTTGGGATTCGAAACTGATTCGAATCATGCTGTTACAGGGCCAGTAGGATCCGTATCCGGTTGGTTAGAGGATCAACAGCCAGGAAGAGCAGACGATGCTTCAGGATCCAACGACTACATAGGCTCTAGGCCATTTCTGGTAGCGTAGGCATGATTTCCTATTTGGAATCTTGTTAATTTAAGTGTTTTCCATAGAGGCGCTTGAGTACCTCGGTCGGGCCGAGGAATATAAGATGGCTGAATCTGTCGAAGTATAGTGAGACTCAATTTACCAAGGTATGGGATAGTTCGGCCTTCTTGAGACACAGAATGGCTCAGCTATCCGAGGTATAATGAGGCCCGGCCTACGAAGAGCAGGATAGTTCGGTGCGATAGCTCGGCCTGTGAGGGTATGATAATAGCTCGTTCAATCGAGGTATAATAATAGCTCGGTCAACTATTACACGAAAGCTGTTTGGAGGGGGTAACCTACTCATTGCTGCCTTTCGAATGTGACAGCTATGCGACAGGGTGTATGGGTTGACCTTAGCCCGATGTCTTGGACTACACGAATATTAATGTAATGATATTTTTACCCCTCATCACTACTAATGAAATAAATGAATTTATTGCAGTATAGCCATTTATTTTGTGCAATGACCCAAGTTAGCAAACAAACAGCTTTTGTCTAAGAGTGGCATTTTTTTTAGTGAGTTGATAAAACTGAGGTTTTAATACAATGGGATGGTGAAGTGTCCTACTGCCTCAAGTGGCAGGTTGAGATAGGTGAAGAAATAGACTAGAGCAGGGTGGAATATTAGCAGCCACAAGTGTTATAATGCAAGGTGTCATGTTTTATCAAGAAAAGGAATGTTTCTGTTCTATGATATTTAAAATCTTTAATGAAACTGATCTTTTGTTTTAAATACTACAACATTTTATTATACCAAAGATTTGAGGAGGGAATGATTTATTACAGCATAGACTGGCTCCTACCAGGTACTGCCACATTTGAATCAGGCAATAAGTAAACCTCTTGCTTGTGCATATTATTACATGGATGGCGTTATTTAAGACTTTTGGCAACTTTTCCAGGTGTGAAGTATAGCATCTGTAACAAATTGCTCAGATATATAGAAGTCTATTTTGGTTCCTTAGACATGATTAGGTGATTCAAACATGAGGTGGCTTCAACCTGCTGATCATAACCAAAGGTCCAGCCATAGATGGCTACCCAGAACCCTCTTTCAGTATTGATGCCCGCGTGACAACGTTTTAGATGCTTGTGCTCCTTTTCTTTGATACCTGATGGATCTCATAGTGTCTTCTAATGTTGTCCAATTAATACTTGCCACTAACTGATACAGATATTTAAGCTTTCCGAAAAGTAGATAAAATAATTATTTATATATGATCTTCTAACGCTATCTATAGTAGCATTGGAGCTGATTAACATTTGAAATGGTAGGAATGCCCATATATTAATTTGAAAGATCGTGAGTTAGAAGGGAAAAAAAAATCTAAAATAAAGAATAATTAAATTCAAATTTTGCATCTCGACCCCTAAAGAATAAAGAATAATTTTATTAATTATAAGTATCGATGAACACAGAATAATTTTATTCAAATTAATTGCAATTATTTTTTTTAAAAAATATTTTTTAAATTAATTGGAATTTGTAAATTAAATTTTTCAGAATAATTCGCAATCATGTGTATTATTTCAAATAAAATTTTAATTGATTCTATTTCATTATTTATCATTTTGTATATGTTATAATTCATAAATAAAAAGTTTTTTTTCATTATCTTTTGGAGCCAAATTTACTTTTTTTAAGACAATTATTTTTTTTAAAAAAAATATATCAAAAAAGGCTAGACCATGGGCTAGCCCGTGGGCCAAGATGGCTCGGCACAAGCCCTCATGCTATGGGTCCTGAACCATGTCGGACCAGAAGACTAGACTTCATGGGTCGTTCCAAATCGATGTAACGAATGCCATTAGGCTGGTGCAACTCGTGATATTTGAGCCAGGCGCGCCATCGGTTTGACCGTTTGGCACGGCAAAGAGATGAGACTTTTTATACCTCTACGTATAAGATTTTAAAAAATAATAAGAAAAGAAAAGCAAGGAAATAAGACTTGTACATGAGGCGCTTTCTCTATATCAATCAATCTTTAAAAAATAATAAAAAAAAGAAAAATAAAAAAAAAAGTTTAGACCAATGTTTCAAAACTAAAAAAAAAAAAAAGAAAAAAAAAGAAAGAAAATGATAGGCATCAAATCAAAGGAAATGAATCGAAATTGTTTTAGTCGCTTCCTTGATGACTAACCAAAATTATAAAGAAAATAATAATAATAATAATAACGGGCACCTTTTGATGATTTGAAAAGAGTTGGAGAGGGAAGAGGCAGAAATATCATAGAAGGTAGACTTGTTTTGCATTCATAAAAATAATGAAGGAAGAAAAAAAAAAAAAACATCAGGTATCAAATCAGATTAAAAAATAAAAAATATGTTCACCCACATCAAGTGTACACTCATAAAAAGAATAATTAAAAATAAAAACATCAAATCATATAAATAAACGTATGTCACACGATAAGTTTAAATTCATCAAAATAATAAAAAATAAATTTAAAAAATGTATTTCACACGTCAAGTTTACTTTATAAATAAAAATAATAAACAAAGAAATGAAATGACAGCGAGAGGCATGAGAACAAGATGCTATTCACACGTAAGTCCGCATTTCAAAAAAAAAAAAATGGGTGGAAAACTAAGTAGACAGGAAACCGTGTTCGTACGTCAGCTTAGAAGAAAAAACATCATCAAAAAGAGATGCGAACGAGGCAATTTGCAGCAGCTAAGGGAGATCACTTG
>UESW01002667.1:157007-180628 GCA_900491605.1 Calamus simplicifolius | reverse complement strand
GTGTATGCTTGGTCGCCGATCGTTGCAACCCAACCTTATACCCTTAGATCCTGAGATAGAAAGAACTTTTAAAGCAAATAGACTCAGAATTATGGATCCTAATAACGAAAATAAGCAACCACGACAGTTAAAAGAATATTTCACTCCTTCAAGGTATACCTACTCTCCCTGCATGCAAGTGCCTCCAGTAGAGGCTGCCCAATACGAAATTAAGTCAAGTGTAATCCAAATGTTACCATCTTTCTATGGATTTACAAATGAAGATCCCTATAAACACTTAGATGAATTCTTGAAAGTTTGCTCAACTGTCAAGATTCAAAATTTCTCTGATGATGCACTTAGGCTTAAGTTATTCTCTTTTTCCCTAAAAGATAAAACCAAGTATTGGTTAAATTCATTAGACACTGTTATAATTTCAACTTGGGATCATCTTCAGAGAGAGTTTCTTAAGAAATATTTTCTATAGGAAAAACGAATCAAATTAGAAAAGCCATAACAAGTTTTTCCCAGATAGATGGAGAAATATTCCATGAGACATGGGAGAGATTAAAAGAGCTGATTAGAAAATGTCCACATCATGCTATACCCAAATGGCAACTGGTTCAGTGCTTTTATGATGGTTTATCAGAAAAGCATCGGCAAATGGTTGATGCTTCATGTGGTGGGACATTTATGTTAAAAAATGAACATGAAGCTTGGCAACTATTTGAGACATTGAGTGAGAATTCATTACATCACATGTCAGTTGCTCGTCGAGACCCTCCCATAGGACCTAAAAGAGGTGAAATATATGAATTAGGTCATTCTACATATATCTATACTAAGGTAGATGAATTATCCCATAAACTTGACCGGATTCTACAAGTTGGAAACATCTCTTCCCCATCTACTCAATTACATGAGGTATGCATAATTTGTTCAAGTCCAACCCATTCTATAGGTGAATATCCAGCTGCATTCCAATTTCCTAACTTGTTCAAGAGCAAGCCCACCAAGCCCAAACCCGATTAGCTCCTAGAATAGGAAATGATCCATTTGCAAATACTTACAATCCTGGCTAGCGAAATCACCCAAATTTTTCTTGAAAACCTCAACCTGTAACCAATTCATCATCGATCAGACCTAATTATCAAGAAACTAATTTTAGAAACATGCCATATTCACAATACCCAAACATCCCACAACCTCCACCGAATAATCATTCTACTTTTGAAGACAAAGTGTTACAAGCATTGAAAGGGCTAGAAATGAATACCCAAGTCCTTCACTCCCACACACAATCTATTGCAAAACTAGAAACTCAGATAGGTCAATTAGCCACAGCATTCAGTAGAAGGGAGGAGGGTAAGTTACCTAGTCAGCCTATCGATAACCCGAAAGGACAATTCATGGCTGAAGGTTCCAATACTCCTGACAAATTTTCAGAACATGCTAAATCAGTCATGACTCTCAGAAGTGAAAAACATTGAACCCACCTGAACCAACTCAGAAATTAGAAGTGGCTAAACCAAAGAAGAGAAGAAATGAAGAAGAAAAGGAATTCAATGATTAAGCAATCACACCTAAAGCCCCATTCCCTAGTGCTTTAGAATCTCCTGTCTTCAGATAAGAAGAATATAAAAATAAATGAGATGCTTGAGTTATTTAAACAAGTCCAAATAAACTTACCTCTCCTCGATACTATCAAGCAAGTTTCGGCTTATGCCAAATTTTTGAAGGATCTATGCACACAAAATGGAAAGCCAAGACACAAATACCAAAAAAGATACATTTGACTGAGCAAGTCAGCTCAGTTGTTCAGCAAATAACCCCACCCAAACTAAAAGATCCTGGTACCCCGATTATATCATGTGTCATAGGAAACTTCACAATCAAGAAAGCATTATTAGATTTGGGTGCGAGTGTAAAACTTCTTCCAAGTTCAGTGTATGAGTTATTTGGATTTGAAGAATTAAAACCCACGACAGTAACACTATAATTGGCAGATAGATCAGTCAAAGAACCTCATGGAATATTGGAAGATGTATTAGTAAAGGTAGATGAATTTTATTTTTCTGTCGACTTCCTTGTGTTAGATATGGAATCTAGTAGTAATCCTAACCAAATTCCCATCATCCTTGGACGACCTTTTCTAGCTACCACTAATGCATGTATAAATTGTAGAACAGGTGTGATGGATGTATCTTTTGAAAACAAGAAGATGAGATTAAATATTTTTAATGCTTCCCAAGGACCACCTGTGTATGATTTAAATGAAGTAAGCATGATAGAGAAAGTTGTAGATAAAAAATTCTAAAGTTTGCTTGATTCGGATCCTTTACAAACATGTCTTACACATTTTGGAATAGATGACTTTGATATTGATGAGTATACCAAAGAGATAAACATGTTATTAGAACTACCTAAGTTCGACACTATCCCTCCTTGGACTATAAAATATGAACCACTTCCAACTAAACTAAACCCTTTAATACCATCCTTGGAAGAACCACCCCAACTAGAGTTGAAACCTCTTCCAGATGACTTAAAGTATTCATTCCTTGGACCCAAGGACACCCTTCTAGTAATCATTGCATCCATCATAACCTCTGAGCAGGAAGATAAATTGGTAGATGTACTTAAAGAACATAAAGAGGTAATTGGATGGACAATAGCTGACCTTAAGGGAATTGACCCTTCCGTTTGCATGCACCACATTCATAGTGAAATTGAAGCCAAACCACATAGAGACATGTAACGAAGGCTAAATTCAAACATGAGGGATGTTTTTAAGAAAGAAGTAGTAAAATGGCTTGATGTTGGCATCATTTATCCAATTTCAGATAGTCAATGGGTCAGTCCAATCCAAGTAGTACCTAAAAAACCGGGTATTACCGTGATTAAAAATGAAAAGGGCGAATCAATTCCTACTCGCACATCAACTAGTTGGAGAGTGCATATAGATTATTGAAAGTTGAATGCCGTGACTAGGAAAGACCACTTTCCTCTGCCTTTTATCGATCAAATTCTAGAACGGCTAGCGGGACAAAGTTTCTTTTATTTCTTAGATGGATATTCAGGATACAATAAAGTCCCAGTATTTTCTGCAGATCAAGAAAAGACCACCTTCACTTGTCCTTTTGGAACATTTTCCTTTAGACACATGCCATTTGGTCTTTGTAATGCACCAGCCACTTTTCAACGATGTATGTTGGCCATATTTTCTGATATGATTGATCAATTTTTGGAAGTATTTATGGATGATTTTTTAGTTTTTGGTGCATCATTTGATAGCTGTCTCGAGAACTTGACTAAGGTACTGAAACGATGTATGGAAATGAATTTAGTCCTAAGTTGGGAGAAGAGCCATTTTATGGTTCGTGAGGGAATTGTGCTCGGACACATTGTTTCAGAGCGAGGTATTGAGGTTGATAAAGCCAAGGTTGAATTGATCTCAAATCTACCACCCCCAACCTCAGTTAAACAAGTACGATCTTTCCTTGGTCATGCTGGTTTTTATAGATGCTTCATCAAAGATTTCAGTAAAATTTCTCGATCATTGTGTAATTTATTGACCAAGGATAGTTCTTTTAATTTTGATGAAGATTGTCTAACAGCCTATAATATCCTTCAAACTATTTTGACCACTGCACCAATTATCAAGCCCCCAGATTGGACCATACCTTTCAAAATCATGTGTGATGCTTCTGATTATGCTATAGGGGCAGTTCTAGGGTAGAAATTAGTGATGGGGGTACACATTTCACGAATAGACACTTTGAAGGATTAATGAACAAATATGAAATTACTCATAAGGTAGCTACACCTTATCATCCCCAAACCAGTAGCCAAGTTGAAATATCAAATAGAGAAATTAAACATATCATTGAAAAAATGGTGAGACCCGATAGGAAAGATTGGTCAGAACGTTTGGATGATGCATTATGGGCTTATCGTACTGCATTTAAAACTCCCATAGAAATGTCTCCTTACCGGCTCGTATTTGAAAAAGCCTGCCATTTTTCTGTAGAATTAGAACACCGTGCATTTTGGGCCATCAAGCAATTTAATTATGATATAAAAAATGTAGGTGTCAATAGAAAACTTCAATTAAATGAGTTAGAAGAGCTATGAAATGATGTATATGAGAGCTCAAAAATTTATAAAGAATGAACCAAAGCATATCATGACAAATTTATTAATAGAAATTTTTTTGAACCAAATCAAAAAGTATGGCTTTACAATTCAAGATTACACCTTTTCCCTGGAAAACTTCATTCACAATGGAATGGACCTTTTATAGTAACTCAAGTATTTCCCTATGGAGCTGTAAAGCTTAAAGACCCCAAGCAAGAAAATACATTCAAAATAAATGGCCAACGTTTGAAACCATATATAGAAGAAATAAATGATGGAGAAGTTGTTGAATCAATTGATCTTGTGAACCCAACACTATCATAATGAGCAGCACAGTCTGGCTAAAGACTTTAAACTTAGTGCTCTTGGGAGGCAACCCAGTTTATTAGTTATATTTAACTTTCTATTCTTTTAGTATGTTCTTTTAGTATGATCAGAGAAGAGCAACAGAAGCAGATTGAAAGAAGATGGCAACAATGAAACGTTCAACCTTCAAATACTCTACCAGGTAGTATCTTTCCTTAAAATTAATTTTTCTTCCATTAGGGACAATGGAAATTAAGTTGAGGGGAGGAAAAAGAATAAGTAAATCCTCGAGTAAAACTATAATCAGATGTGTGTACCAAATTCTGTCTCGATTTGAAGTTAATCAACCAGTCTATTAATAAATTAATGGTTAGATTATTTTTGAGATACTGAGGAATAAATTATTAAGAAAACCTAATAAAAGGTAGGGTTTAGCCCAAAAAAAAATTTAAAATAATTTTAGACCCTCTGACCACTGATCTTAATAGTACAATCTACTTAATAAGGGTATGGATGAAAATGTCATTCAAAAAAAATCTATCCTAAAGTTAATAAATTAGGTTCTTAACATCTTTTACTGAGTAACCGGGCCCCGTCACCTAAGAAAGTGATGTTGTTCGCGTAAAAAGGTAAGAATGTAAAAGAACCTAAAAAGAGTCAGTCCTACCTAAAGCCTTTTTGACTCGAGTCAGTAAGTCCGAGGGGTATTTTACACCTAATGCCCTAAAACCAATTGGTTTGGAAGCCATTGGCCTAAATCTCGCTACAAGGGTTAATTAGAAAGCAAGGGGTTAGGACATTGCACTGACTTTACACATAAATAAATAAATAAGGGAACCAAAGTACAAAAGACATTACACCCAACCCAAATTAAGCTAGAAGACTTAATCAGAGAAGTGGAAAGTTGGTGAAGGAAGACTTCTATAAATTCTTATGGACTACACTCTATCACTAAATGGGTAAGCTTAATAATCCGATGAAGTACCTCCCTTATGATCTAACCAAAAAATTTTAAGAAGAACTGTAAGATAACTATTAATTCTTGGACTAGCTTGGTACATATTTCTAAATTTTCTTATTTGCTCGAGGATGAGTAAGATTCAAGTTGGAGGGAGTGATAAACACATAAATAATTATCACTAAACCTATTAACTAATAATTCAATGTACCTATTATTATTTAATATTTTAATATTTTATATAATATTTTAGTTAAAATCTTATCAATTTAAAGAACTCAATTTTAGAAATTTAACGACACAAATGGCACTCGAATCGGACTTAAAACGAGCTCGAAATTAATTTTATAAGGATTTAGCACGTATTGTAAAGCAAAGTCGGCAAACCCAGTGCCGACTTCATCGTCTTCTCAATAGAAATTTCCTTATTTCTCTCCCGATTCTTCTCCTATTCAAATTCAATCTTTTCCTTCACCAATTAAGGAATAAATTGGATAGGAAGTTATCAAATTAGAAGAATACAATTCATATGGACGGAATTTTGATTTTATCCGCAATATTTCCAGGATTTTCTTTGCGCCGCGTCATTACTTCTCCGCGTCATCTCTGATATGGAAACAAAATCATTACTTCTCCTCGTCTGGGCCGCATCCGGACTTCTACAAATAGCAGCAAGGAGGGGAGCTAGAGGGGAATCATCCGTGGATTCGTAGAGATCTGTTCTTCCTCAATCGAAGAAGCCATGTTCCAGCCGTGAGAGGGAGCTCTGTTCCAGCGGTGAGAAGGTGCTCTGTTCCATCTGTGGATTGAAGAAGATCTATTCCAGGCGGCCATCCATGGTTCATGAATGTTTTTCTTGGAGGCATTTGCAGAGAGCCTGATCCGGTTTAGCCTGTCTTCAACCGGTTCAGTCTGTCTTTAATTTGGTTTAGGAAGAATTTATTTTCTTGTTGTCTTCTTAATGTCATAACTTTTTAATTGAATGCTATGAAATAAAGTTTCTATTCATGTTTAATTGTTATTAAATTATCTTTAAGTGGAAATAATTTTAGACTGATCTATGCTTAAAAGGGACGGGCTGTGATCTATGGGTACAGGCCGTGCTCTTATAAGATAGACCATATTTTGATTATTTTGCACTACTAATTATCTAATTAGTTAAATTTATAAATTTATTTCAAGATAATCGCTAAAGTCCCTATGGAATCGATCCCTTACTCTCACTATTCTAATAGTTAAATTAAGGTATTTTAATCATTGCGCTACGACATACATCACTATACTATGCAATTGGACCCCATCAGAGACCAAACCCATCAAAAGATCAACTTCTAGCAAGTTGGAAAAGACTTTGTACACCGCCCCCGATGCAGCAAGTCCTACGTGGGCTGCACCGCTCCTTCCTATTGGTCCACATGGATCCCATGTGGCCTGACATGATGGGATAGAATAGCAGGGAGATAATGTTACTTTTTGATCATACATCCATTAAAAGTCGTTCAGCCTTTCATCGTTGGTGTGAAGATGAAAATGCCCTTTCCCTCCAGCCTACTTCAACCCGCCATCTTATTTGGATTTTGCTGATAAAAAATTGTATGGTTCTGGCCTGGAAGAAGAGTATTCGAAGGAGTGGCAAAGCTCTACCAGACGACATCCTTGCGCGCATTCAAGAAAACAAGATTCCCATCTTCGCGGAGACTGGCTGAAGCGACGGAGGAGTTGTGAGTGTTGCTGCTCCAGACCTCAGCTCCCTTTGAAGAGTCGAAGAGAACGAGACCTCCGGCCTCATTGAGTTGAAGAAACGAATTATATCTGACAGAAACATGAGCACCGGCAACCCATACAGGCACCTGCTCGGAGGACGGGATCGATCTCAAGTTGAAGCGAATGCCGACTTCATACTGGTTAGGTTCGTCAGGGCGGCTAAAGAACTCCAATGCAAAGTTCCCATCGGGGGAGATCCAGGAATCACGCTTTGCAACCGAAAGCTTAGAACCAAGAGGAATTTCTCGAGCTTCGATATAAAAGAAGATAGTGGAACAAAGTAAGAAAATGGGGAACCAAAATAGGGTGTTGTGGGTTTTTGAGCAGGGTTTTGAACTAGGGTGTCATGGGTTTTGAACTGGGGTGTCGTGGGTCTTGAACTGGGGTGTCATGGGTATTGAACTGGGGTGTCATAGGTTTTGAACTAGGGTGTCCTGGGTCTTGAACTAGGGTGTCGTGGGTCTTGAACTGGGGGTGTCGTGGGTCTTGAACTAGGGGTGTCGTGGGTCTTGAATTAGGGGTGTCGTGGGTCTTGAACTAGGGTGTCTGGGTCTTAAATTGGGGTGTCATGGGTCTTAAACTGGGGTGTCGTGGGTCTTGAATTAGGGGTGTCATCGGTCTTGAACTAGGGTGTCATGGGTCTTGAACTGGGATGTCATGGGTCTTGAACTGGGGGTATCGTGGGTCTTGAACTGGGGGTGTCGTGGGTCTTAAACTAGGGTGTCATGGGTCTTGAACTGGGGGTGTCGTGGGTCTTTAATTAGAGTGTCATGGGGGTGTCATGGGTCTTGAACTAGGGTATCGTGGGTCTTGAACTGGGGTATCGTGGGTCTTGAACTAGGGTGTCGTGGGTCTTGAACTAGGGGTGTCATGGGTCTTTAACTGGGGTGTCATGGGTCTTTAACTAGGGTGTCATGGGTCTTGAACTGGGGTGTCGTGGGTCTTGAACTGGGGTGTCGTGGGTCTTGAACTGGGGGTCGTGGGTCTTGAACTGGGGTGTCGTGGGTCTTTAACTGGGGGTGTCATGGGTCTTGAACTGGGGTGTCATGGGTCTTTAACTGGGGTGTCATGGTTCTTGAACTAGGGGTGTCGTGGGTCTTAAACTAGGGTGTCGTGGGTTGCATGGGGCTTGTCTCCCTTCTGTGGGAACACCAAACAATCGACGAGATGGAGGAACAGAGGTACATCGATGGCTTGGAGGATCTGTATATCTCCTGGATGGTTCTTGGCTACGACTACAGCGCCTAAAATCACCAGTCTGCTTATCCTCATTCCATAAAATCTTCCATTTTGCTTCCGGAAACGTTCCCCGCCTAATGGAGGAATAGAGGACTGGATGAAGCACTGTCCCTGCTCCAGCTCCCCGAGCTCATCAAGGCAGCCCATCAGCCATCTTCCCTTCAGAACGAATAATCTGGTCTTGGTCAAAAGATCTCCGAGTGCGCCGACCGTATGAGGTCTGAAGCCAACACCGAGCATCATAGCTGCTACATTCCCCTGCTCGGTGGCACATGAGCTGGCAATGACATCATACGCAACGTCAGCGTCTACAAGCATTTGGTTTAGTCTAGAAACCATGGAATCTTGCATTCTGGCGAATACGCCGTCCGAGACCTTCAAGGATGAAAGCAGCGTCACGATTTGCCGGTTGAGGAATCCTGGCTGGAACCTTGTCCAAGATACAACCTCAAAAGTTGTGTGATCGGACGCCAATTTATTCATGCTGGGCCTCAGTGACAGCCGGATGATCCCTGCATCTTCGTCTCCCGGCCAAACAGCGACAACCCCCTTGCAGCCGGCATATCTGATTTGGTAGGTAGAGGGGGGGTTCTCTCCTAATTGCAACCTTTCCGCTACTTCCATCGCCAGCTCTAGCGTCATCCTTCCGATGTATCAGTTTCTTTCAATATCGGGAAGTGATGGATTCACCTGGCTCGGCTGCACATCCACCGTGGCATACGTGGACGAAAGGCACTATCGCATTCTCGCCGCAGACTTTGCCACGCTTCTACCTCCAAACTTCCCCATCCAACTTCTGATGGTCGCCGCGCCCGTGCTGCCGTCCTCCACGAAGAACCACGCGCGCGGAGCGGTCCCTGAGCTGGTTCGAAGAAAAAGCTAGGAAAATACTCCTCTAGCTCCGGAGGCAGGCAGTATGCCTTGGCGCGTGTTATCACGAACCTCCTCACCTCCACTCCGTCGTCGTCCTCAGAAGACCTGGACCTCTTGAGGAGAAACTCAGGGTTCTGATATAGCAGCCAGTCCTGAACGAGCTTCAACCTTCTGCGAGCATCGAAAATAGGGGCGTCGTAAGACCAGACACACCTCAGTGCCGTTTCATTCACTGCATCGCTCTGGTTCCTCAATAAGGCGAAGAAGTATTCAGAGAGCTGGTGCTGATCGATGACTCCTTTGTGCACCAACGCCTTGTCATGGGTCTTGACTGGGGGTGTCATGGGTCTTGAACTAGGGTGTCATGGGTCTTGAACTAGGAGGTCGTGGGTCTTGAACTGGGGTGTCGTGGGTCTTGAACTAGGGGTGTCGTGGGTCTTGAACAGGGGGTGTCATGGGTCTTGAACTAGGGTGTTGTGGGTCTTGAACAGGGTGTCGTGGGTCTTTAAGACCCACGACGCCCTAGTTCAAGACCCACGAC
Source organism: Calamus simplicifolius (assembly GCA_900491605.1). Lineage (NCBI taxonomy): Eukaryota > Viridiplantae > Streptophyta > Magnoliopsida > Arecales > Arecaceae > Calamus > Calamus simplicifolius. The sequence goes on along the minus strand of UESW01002667.1, from coordinate 170,831 downwards.
ACCCTAGTTCAAGATACACGACACCCCCAGTTAAAGACCCATGACACCCCAGTTCAAGACCCACGACACCCTAGTTCAAGACCCATGACACCCCCAGTTAAAGACCCATGATACCATAGTTCAAGACCCACGACACCCTAGTTCGAGACCCATGACACCCCAGTTTAAGACCCACGATACCCCAGTTCAAGACCCATGACACCCTAGTTCAAGACCCACGACACCCAGTTCAAGACCCATGACACCCCCAGTTCAAGACCCACGACACCCCAGTTCAAGACCCACGACACCTAGTTCAAGACCCATGACACCCCAATTCAAGACCCACGACACCCTAGTTCAAGACCCATGACACTCCAGTTAAAGACCCACGATACCACCAGTTCAAGACCCATGACACCCCACGACACCCCTAGTTCAAGACCCACGATACCCCCAGTTCAAGACCCATGACACCCCAGTTCAAGACCCACGACACCTTAGTTCAAGACCCATGACACCCCAGTTCAAGACCCACGACACCCTAGTTCAAGACCCACGACACCCCTAGTTCAAGACCCAGGACACCCTAGTTCAAGACCCATAACACCCCCAGTTAAAGACCCATGACACCCCAGTTAAAGACCCATGACACCCCAGTTCAAGACCCACGACACCCTAGTTCAAGACCCACGACACCTCCAGTTAAAGACCCACGATACCCCAGTTAAAGACCAACGACAACCCCAGTTCAAGACCCACGACACCCTAGTTTAAGACCCATGACACCCCCAGTTAAAGACCCACGATACCCCCAGTTCAAGACCCATGACACCCCAGTTCAAGACCCACGACACCCTAGTTCAAGACCCATGACACCCCTAGTTCAAGACCCAACACCCCCAGTTCAAGACCCATGACACCCCAGTTCAAGACCCACGATACCCCCAGTTCAAGACCGATGACACCCCTAGTTCAAGACCCACACACCCCCAGTTCAAGACCCACGACACCCCCAGTTCAAGACCCACGATACCCCAGTTCAAGACCCATGACACCCCAGTTCAAGACCCACGACACCCCCAGTTCAAGACCCATGACACCTAGTTCAAAACCCACGACACCCTAGTTCAAAACCCTGCTCAAAAACCCACGACACCTATTTTGGTTCCCCATTTTCTTACTCTATTCCACTGTCTTCTTTCATATCGAAGCTCAGAAAATTCCTCTTGGTTCTAAGATTTCGGTTGCAAAGCGTGATTCCTGGATCTCCCCCTATGGAAACTTTACATTGGAGTTCTTTAGCCGCCCTGACGAACCTAACCAGTATGAAGTCGGCATTCACTTCAACTCGAGATCGATCCCGTCCTTCGAGAAGGCACCTGTATGGGTTGCCGACGCTCATATTTCTGTTGGATATAATTCATTTCTTCAACTCAATGAGGCCGAAGGTCTCGTTCTCTTCGACTCTTCGAAGGGAACTGAGGTCTGGAGCAGCAACACTCACAACTCCTCCATCGCTTCAGCCAGTCTCTGCAATGATGGGAATCTTGTTCTCTTGAATGCGTGCAAGGATGTCGTCTGGTAGAGTTTTTCCACTCCTTCGGATACTCTTCTTCCAGGATTTTTTATCAGCAAAATCCAAATAAGATGGCGGGTTGAAGTAGGCTGGAGGGAAAGGGCATTTTCATCTTCACACCAATGGTGAAAGGCTGAATGACTTTTAATGGATATACGATCAAAAAATAACATTATCTCCTGCTATTCTGTCCCATCATGTCAGGCCACATGGGATCCATGTGGACCAATAGGAAGGAGCGGTGCAGCCCACGTAGGACTTGTTGCACCGAGGGCGGTGTACAAAGTCTTTTCCGTAGCAAGATATATCAATGGGCTGAAAGTAACTATAAGAGAAGAGGTGGAGATGCAATAACTATGGAGGTTGAATGAAGCTTATCAATTAGCCTTGAAGGTTGAGTCAAAATTGACAAGACGAGGAGCAAAGAAGTTTGCTGATGTTCAAAGTTTCTATCCATCAAAAGTTGAATCCTCTAGCAAGAATGTTCCTAAGAAAGGAGATGGTAAAGGTGAGAATAATTTAGTTTCTAACAAAACTAAATTTTCTACTTGTTTTAGGTGTAGACAATCTGGCCATTATATGAATGAGTGCCCTAAGCAATAGTTTGAAGATATTAAGCCAAAATTTGATAATAGGTAATCATGAATGTGAGGAGATTGTACCAGAAGATGGAGAATGTTTGGTGATCCAAAGAGTTCTTGTAGCCCCTAAGCAAGACTATAATCAAGGATGGCTATGATACAACATCTTTAGAATACGATGCAAGTCTCATGAAAAAGTGTGTTCCCTAGTTATTGATGAAGGTAGCTTTGAGAACTTTGTTTCTTAAGAAACGGTAGACAAACTCAAGCTTAAAATTGTTGGGAATTGTATCCTAAAGCCAATCATTTGATGATTGAGCTAATGTAAATAGCATATAAATTGATATATTAATAAAAGTTATTTGGTAATTTATTCATTACAAGAACATCTTCTTAATACTCCTGATAGTAATGAAGCCCTCAAGATCTTCTTTCACGATAAAGGAGGATTTATCTATGAAGGTCCTCAAAAGAGTTTGCGACCAAATGATATACTATGACAGGGCTATAGTACTATCAATTATAGGACGTTGTATATCATATTTGTTGGTTATCCTCTTAATCAAGGAGTGTAGAGACACTGGTATGACATACAGGTGAAAGTGTAGGAGTACATTTCATCGAACGTGACTCATTTGGATACTCTACTGTCAAGAGTTAATCCGAGAAGATATAGGTATAAGTATCCTTCATACCTGAAGATCACAACCGGTGACTTGCAAGCAACTCATTGTACTTAGGTGCCGGACCACTGGATTTCTAATCCAGCTACAAAGGTTACTGGATGCAGTCAAGTACTTGTGGTAGTCAGTTGTGGATCAAGATAAAATTTGACCTATCCCGTTAAAAGAAGAAATGCGTGTGTTTCAATTTAGCAAGACCTTGGACAAGACACTTCATGTGAAAGTCACATGATCATTAAAGTTGAAATCACTTCATGGATTTGCTGTTTAGAGTTGACAGGCTCTTAAGCCATCCTTAACATTTGTGGTCAAAAGGATGAATTATACGGTAATATTTCTTAGGGTTCTTAGAGTTTGCTCGGCAACTCTTCGACCTATCAATACATCGGGTTCCATTGCTAGATGGGCACATCGATTAGTATAGAAAGTTATTTTTATGCTACCGGCTTAGGTTCAAACCTAGAGAGTCACACGCATAGAAGTTTCCTAGGATGATCTATTTGCTGATCAACGATTCAGAATCATATATGATTTAATTAATCAATTTGATTGATTGAATTATCTCAATTGGGTTAAGTACAAATGAATAAGATTCAATTTGGTTTAAGTCTATTAGAAGGACTAATCAATTTCAAATATTGATTTGAAATTAGACTTGATTTGGATTTAAATAGATTCAGGACTAGCCAAATTTGATTTGGGCTAGGACCATGATCTATGTAGGTTCAGTCCAATAAATTCAGATCAGCTTAAATCAAAACCTGAACCCAAACCTCTCGAATAAGTATCTCACATGATGAGATAACTAAAATCTGATAGATTAAATTCACATGTAGAATTTAATGTATAACATTAATCTTCTCCAAACCGTTCCTTTGGAATTATAAAGTGTTAGAATTTATATGGAATAAATGTGCCTCTTTGAATCAACAAGGCGATAAAATCTAAGTGCTAGAATTCACATCTCTTTGTTTTCACTGAACGTCAAAATTAACCAAACGCTTTGATTTTCACCGAATGTCAGAACACCGAACGGTGAAATTCTAAGTGTTAGAATTCAATGGGCTAACAGCTAAAATGAGACTATAAATTAGAGGACATCCCTCACCAGATTACAACAACAAAATGTTATGGATTGAATTTCTAAAGAGTTAGAATAGAAAATCCTAGTGTAATTCTGGTGTCAGCGAAAGTTTAGTGGATCTTAGAAGAAGATTCAAGTGGAAGGATTCAAGATCAGCAAAGTTGTTTTTTCATGAGCTAGCACTCCCAGGAATCCGATCATTCAGGGCTTCACGTGGACGATACTAGAGGTTGGATGATTGAACGACTACAGAGCAATAAGGATTACCTACTGTTCTTAAGGTAAGTGATTTGATCCCTAGATATTAAGGCAGGCTTCAAGATAAGTAGTATGACTTCTCATCTTGAAGATCAAGATATGATCTTGATGTTTTTATTTATATGTATATTTTAGATTAAGCGATCCAATATATAAGGCAAAGATATGATCTTGATATATGTTAGATAGATTAATATGTAATCTTTAAGTTTTTGCATTAATAATTATTATTAAATTTTAAAATATGCATGCCTCGGAGATTATTTTTCCCTTCATTTTGGTATCAGAGCCATGGTTTCATTTTGATCTAATTTATTGCATGTAAATTAATGCTCCTATTAATTTTGTAATCAAAGCTAAAATGGATCACCAGGCTATTCGGTCACAAATGGATTAAAAATCCAAATTACCCATTCAATGAGGTATTATGTAACATATTTCCATGACGTTATGGTTCTTTTATTATTGATGCTTAGTCAACAGATAATTTAAATTAATCTTTGGCATCAAAACATAGATTACACTCACTCTTAAAAGATGTTTATATTTGATACATATTGATGTTGTATAAAAGCATGATATTTGTATGTTTAGTATAAAAACATAGATATGAGATATGATAGCTTGTTGTCTATATTATGAAACAGATAAATATTTATGAGAGTCTTATTTGAATGTCAAATATATTTCATAATCATTTTAGATATGATCTAAATAAAGGAATTATGAGTAGTTAAATAATGCAACTGATGCATGATTCGAAATATATGACATGAAATATATTTAATCTTTTGAGTTAGCTAAATCAAGTCCATAAAGGATTAGACCCTAAGGTTTAAATCAAATGGACTATAAGAGTATTTGATCAAATCTAAATTGATTAGATTAGGTTAAGGATGCTCTAAATCAAACAATAGTTCTAGTTGATCATGTCCATGTCTTTGATTAAACCAAATGGAAGTAGATTAGGCTCCGTGGTTGAGCATGAATCTCTTAGATGGTCAAATCAAAATTGGTTAACCATATGGTGTCAAGGTGAGTTGGCAAGTTGCTCTAGGATCAATGATCGAATGGTTTTTAATTGGGAGTTAATCGTACTGATGCGTCTTTAACGAGTTAATGGCATATCCCTTCCATCGGTCTCACTAACCTGGTCAATATGGTGAACCATTTATGATTACGAACATTTACCTGATTCGGGCTGACCCATGCCTGTAAGGAAATTAGTCTGACTGATTTAGGTGCCACTTGACCTAACTTAATCTTGTTTCATTCTACTGATTTCATAGATTCAGTGGGAGAACTTGATTAGTCAATTTATCTTCAGATTATTAAATCCTTTGAAATTATTAGGTCCTTAAAATGAAATATCTATATGATAACTAGATCATAGCCTCCCATTAAGGTGGTGATAATGAGTCCGATGCTTGATAATCATTGGAGGCACTCCATGCCTGGTGCTTGTCAACCATCAAAATTATCATCATTATATGATAAGTCAGCATAACTATTAAATAGACAGTCAGGTGGGCCGAGCTTCACTCGGGCTTGGTTGTCTATTGATAGGTTACACTGATTATATCATTTAATGGTTGGACCTAACCAGAACTTTCAGTGGAGGCACTCCATGCCTGCTAAAGAGGTACATGGGGCAAAACTAAACACTAAGAATTGTTTTGAAAAATAATTGGTTTTGAACCTACTCTTAGATGCATATGGGTTGGCCAAGCTTCACTTGGACCTGTATGTAGTCTATGGAGATCTTAGTGCCCACTAAAGAATTAAGAATAATTCTTCGAACTGGGGTATAGAGGCTGCCAATTTGAATAAAATAGTGGAAGAATCTTTAGACTAAAGTCCAAGTCTTTAAACTGAATCAATTTATATACTACTAAACTTTAGTTTTTCCTAATGCAGAAAATGATCACTAATTTATCATTAAGGTCCCTATTGGATAGTGACAAGTTGAATGGTTTAAATTTCAATAGCTGGTTTAGAAAACTTAAGATCGTCCTTGAACATGAGAGGATTCTATATTTCTGAATAATCCTGCACCAAAGATACCTGATGCAAACACCCAAAGTTCTGAGAAAGACACTTATTAGAAGTGGCTCAGTGATAGAACTATCGTGCGTTGCATCATGCTAGCAGCAATGAACGATGAATTCGGTCGCCAATTCGAGAATGCTCAGCCAGAAGAAATCATTCAAGCGTTGAATGAATCTTTCAGCACACCCGACGACGTTGAAAGGCACAAGACTAGTTATGCTATTTTTAATGCTCGAATGAGGGATGGATCTCCTGTCACTGATCATGTATTGTACATGATCGAGAAGATAGAACTCCTAAGCAAGCTCAGCTATTCCCTACATGAGCAGTTGGAAAAGATGTGATCCTGAATTCCTTGCCTCCATCCTTCCGACCTTTCCTTACTCATTTTCGAATGACAAAGCCTACAGTCAACTACCATGGTTTGTTGGGGTTGTTACAGAACTTTGAGAAGGACAACCAGCTCTCTAAGGGTTTGGTTAATGTGGTTGAAGGATCTAAGGTAGGGTGTCAACCCTTTGGGAAAGGGAAGAAGAAAAGGAATAAGAAAAAGGTGCAACATGCTAGGACATCTATAAGGGGTCAGATGCAGAAGAAGAAAGTTGATAAAAGTTAAGCTGAATGCTTTTATTACAAGATGCAAGGGCACTGAAGAGGAACTGTCCTCTTTACATTGCCACACTTGATCCAAATAGGCCAAAGAAGAAAAAGGGGCAAGATGTTGCTCAACAAGGTATTTATATGATAACACCTTGTAATTTTTTTGTATATGATAATCAGACCTGGGTATTGGATACCGAGAGTCCTTTTAACATTTGCAATTCATTGCAGGGACTATAGGTCACTAGAATATTTGAGGACAATGAAAGATTCTTTAATGTCGGTGATGGAAGATTAGTTCCAGTTCTGGCTTTAGGAGTTCTTGAAATAGTTTTCAATAGAAATGTCATTGTACTAAATGATTATCATTTTTGCCCAACATTCTTATTAAATGTAATTTCTGTAGGCCTTCTGGCCTAAAGTCATTATGAAATTTCAATAAAGGATGTTACTTTGAATATCATTATGAATGGAGTCACTGGAATGACTGGGCATTTATCTAATGGCATTTATATATTATCACAACCTGTGAATATAGTGTACAAATCAAGTAAGTGCCCTAGAATAACTTGTTTGGAGAGTTAATCCCCGAGGCATGCATATTTTAAAATTTGATAACAATTATCAATGCTGAAATTTAAAGATTACATATTAATCTTTCTAACATGCATCAAGATCATATCTTTGCCTTATATTATAAGATTTTTGATCTAAGTATTGCATATAAATTAAATAATTAAGATCATATCTTAATCTTCAGATGAGAAGTCATACTACTCATCTTGAAGCCTGCCTTAAGATCTAAGGATCAAATCACTCACCTTAAGAACAGTAGGTAAATCCTTTGTGCTCTACAGCCGTTCAATCGTCCAGCCTCTAGTATTGTCCACGCGAAGCCCCCGAATGATCGGATTCCCGGGAGTGCTAGCTCGTGGAAAAATAATTTTGTTGATCTTGAATTTTTCCACTTGAATCTTCCACCAAAATCTACCAAGCTTTTGCTAACACTAAAACCACACCCGAATTTTCGTTCTAACTCTTAGAACTGTAACACTTGGTTCTAACTGTTTAGAATTTCTGATTTCTTTTGATCTTGTGTTATTTTATCTGGTGAGGGATGTCTTCTATTTATAGTTTCATATTAGCCAGCCTATTGAATTCTAACATTTAGAATTCCACTATTTTTATGAAAACCAAAGAGACATTAAATTCACACACTTATCAATGCATGAAGAGTTGCGTGGAGTGCTCTTCCAAAGAGGCACATTAATTCACATGCTTGTCAATGCACGGAGAGTTGTGTGGAGTGCTCTTCCAAAGAGGCACATTAATTCACACACTTGTCAATGCACGAGAGTTGTGTGGAGTGCTCTTCCAAAGAGGCACCTTTTAACAAATTTTTTTTTTGAACTTGGGAATCATTTGAAGAAGACTAAAAGTTATAAATTAAATTCTGCATGAGAATTTAATTTCTCATGAGATGAGATTTTAGTTATCTCATCATGCGAGAAAACCTTTTTCACACATGGGGTTTGGATTTTTGGTTTTAAGCTAATTTGAATTTATTGGATTAAACCATTATAGATCATGGTTCTAGCCCAAATCAAATTTGGCTAATCCCGAATCTATTTAAATCCAAATCAAATCTAATTTCAAATCAATATTTGAAATTGATTAGTCCTTCTAGTAGACTTAAACCAAATTGAATCTTATTCACTTGTACTTAATCCAATTGAGATAATTTAATCAATCAAATTGATTAATTAAATCATATACGATTCTCAATCATTGATCAGCAAATAGATCATCCTAGGAAACTTCTATGCGTGTGACTCTCTAGGTTCGAACCTAAGCCGATAGCATAGAAATAATTTTCTATACTAATCGATGTGCCCATCTAGCAATGGAACCCGACGTCCGGATAGGTCGAAGAGTTGCCGAGCAAACTCCAAGAACCCTAAGAAACAGTTACTGTATAATTCATCCTCTTGACCACAAATGCTAAGGATGGCTTAAGAGCCTGTCAACTCTAAACAGCAAATCCATAAAGTGATTTCAATTTTAGTGATCATGTGACTTTCACATGAAGTGCCTTGGCCAAGGTCTTGCTAAATTGAAACACAAACATTTCTCCTTTTAACGGGATAGGTCAAATTCCATCTTGATCCACAACTGACTACCATAAGTACTTGACTACACCCAGTAACCTTTTGTAGCTGGATTAGAAATCCAAGTGGTCCAGCACCAAAGTACAATGAGTTTCTTATAAGCCACTGGTTGTGATCTTCAGGTCTGAAGGATACTTATACCTATATCTTCTCAGATTAACTCTTGACAGAAGAGTATCCAGAAATGAGTCACGTTCGGTGAAATGTACTCCTACACTTTCACCTGTATGTCATACCAGTGTTTCTACACTCCTTGGTTAAGAGGACAACCAACAAATATGATATACAACATCCTATAATTGATAGTACTATGGCCCTGTCATAGTATATCATTTGGTCATGAACTCTTTTAAGGACCTTCAAAGATAAATCCTCCTTTATCGTGAAGGAAGATCCAGAGGGCTTCATTCACTACAAGAAAATACTGAAATAGCGATGCAAGTTTAGCGACGCATATTGCATCGCTAAATTGCGACCACTTTGCGACGCCTCTATGACAACAAAATATTGCGATGCAATTAGCGATGCATTAGCGACTCAATTAACCAAAAAATTAAAAAAAATTAATATTTTAATATTATGTTGCAAATAATACGTCACAATATTTTTAAATTAATTTTTTATAAAATTAAATATCAAAAAAAAATATTGTGACGCAACTCAATGCATCGCAATGTTTTGAACAGAATTAAATATGTTAAATAGCGACGCATTAGTGACGCAATAAAATAAAAAATTAGAGAAATTATTTTTAATTTAACGACGCACCAATTGCGTCACAAATAATTTAAATGAAATTAAATTTTATAAAATTTAATATCGGAAAAAATATTGCGATGCAACATAGTGCGTCGCAATGTTTTTAAAGAATTAAATATTAAATAGCGATGCATTAGCGACGCAATAAACAAGAAATTAGAAAAAATATTTTTAATTTAGCGACGCATCAATTGCATTGCAATAATTTGAATGAAATTAAATTTTTTAAAGTATAAATATTTAAAAAAAATATTGCGACGCATTTAGTGCATCGCAATGTTTTGAAAAAATTAAATATTTTAAATAGCGACGCATTAGCGACGCAAGAAACCAGAAATAAATTAAAATTTTTTTAATTTAGTGATGCAATAAATGCATCACAATTATTTTAAATAAAATTAAATTTTATAAAGTATAAATATGAGAAAAAATAATTGCGACGTAACACAGTGCGTTGCAATGTTTTTAAAAAATTAATTATGTTAAATAGCGACGCATTAGCGACGTAATGAACCAAAAAATTAATTAAGAAAATTATGTTTAATATAGCGACGCACTTGTTGCATCGTAATTATAATATTAAAATTAATTTTTTATATAATATAATTATCAATCGATCGCAATCGTCGGATCATTGCCGATCTTGGACCGATCGCAACGGTCCGAGATCGGTCGTGGCCGATCGGGATCAGGGCTTGGATTGATCGCAAATGTCGGATCGTTGCCGATTGGACCGATCGCCATGGTCCGAGATCAGTCGTGGCCGATCGGGATCAGGGCTTGGATCGATTGCAACCGTCGGATCACCAGCGATCTTGGACTGATCGCAACGGTCCGGATCGGTCGTGGCCAATCGGATCAGGGCTTGGATCGATTGCAACCGTCGGATCTTTGCTGATCGGACCGATTGCCACGGTCCGAGATCGATCGTGGCCAATCGGGATCAGGGCTTGGATCGATCGTAACCGTCGGATCGTCGCCGATCGGACTGATCGCCACGGTCCGAGATCGGTCGTGGCCGATCGGGATCACAGCTTGGATCGATTGCAACCGTCGGATCATTGCCGATCGGACCGATCGCAATGATCCGGGATCGGTCGTGGCCGATCGGGATCAGGGCTTGGATCGATCGCAACCGTCAGATCTTTGCCGATTGGACCGATCGCCACGGTCCGAGATCGGTCGTGGCCGATCAGGATCAGGGCTTGGATCGATCGCAACCGTCGGATCGTCGCCGATCGGACCGCTCGCCACGGTCCGAGATCGGTCATGGCTGATCGGGATCATGGCTTGGATCGATTGCAACCGTCGGATCGCCAGCGATCTTGGACCGATCGCCACGGTCCGAGATCGGTCGTGGCCGATCGGGATCACGGCTTGGATCGATCGCAACCGTCGGATCGTCGCCAATCTTAGACCGATCGCAACGGTCCGGGATCGGTCGTGGTCGATCGAGATCAGGGCTTGGATCGATCGCAACCATCGAATCGCACCAATCAGACCGATCGCCATGGTTCGAGATCGGTCATGGCTGATCGGGATCACGGCTTGGATCGATCGCAACCGTCGGATCATCGCCGATCTTGGACCGATCGCAACGGTTTAGGATCGATCGTGGCCGATCGGGATCAAGGCTTGGATCGATCGCAACAGTCGGATCGTCGCCGATCGGACCGATCGCCACGGTCCGAGATCGGTCGTGGCCGATCAGGATCACGGCTTGGATCGATCGCAACCGTCGGATCGTCGCCGATCATGGACCGATTGCAACGGTCCGGGATCGATCGTGGCCGATCGGGATCAGGGCTTGGATCGATCGCAACTGTCGGATCTTTGCCGATCGGACCGATCGCCACGGTCCGAGATCGGTCGTGGCCGATCAGGATCAGGGCTTGGATCGATCGCAACCGTCGGATCGTCGCCGATTGGACCGATCGCCACTGTCCGAGATCGATCGTGGGCCGATCAGGATCACGGCTTGGATCAATTGCAACCGTCGGATCGCCAGCGATCTTGGACCGATCACAACGGTCCGGGATCGTCCGTGGCCGATAGGGATCATGGCTTGGATCGATCGCAACCATCGGATCGTCGCCGATCTTGGACCGATCGCAACGGTCCAGGATCGGTCGTGGCCGATCGGGATCAGGGCTTGGATCGATCGCAACCGTCGGATCATCACCGATCGGACCGATTGCCACGGTCCGAGAGCGGACGTGGCTGATCGGGATCACGGCTTGGATCGATCGCAACCATTGGATCTTTGCCGATCGGACCGATTGCAACGGTCTAGGATCGATCTTGGCCGATCGGGATCAGGGCTTGGATCGATTGCAACCGTCGGATCATCGCCGATCGAACCGATCGCCACGGTCCAAGATTGGTCGTGGCCGATCGGGATCACGGCTTGGATCGATCGCAACCGTCGGATCGTCGCCGATCTTGGACCGATCGCAACGGTCCGAGATCGGTCGTGGCCGATCGTGATCAGGGCTTGGATTGATCGCAAATGTCGGATCGTTGCCGATCGGACTGATCGCCACAGTCCGAGATCAGTCGTGGCTGATCGGGATCAGGGCTTGGATCGATTGCAACCGTCGGATTGCCAGCGATCTTGGACCAATCGCAACGGTCCGGGATCGGTCGTGGCTGATCGGGATCAGGGCTTGGATCGATCACAACCGTAGGATCTTTGCCAATCGGACCAATTGCTACGGTCCGTGATCAGTCATGCCGATCGGGATCAGGGCTTGGATCGATCGCAACCGTCGGATCGTCGCCGATCGGACCGATCGCCACGGTCCGAGATCGGTCGTGGCCGATCGGGATCATGGCTTGGATCGATTGCAACCGTCGGATCTTTGTCGATCGGACCGATCGCAACGGTTGGGGATCGATCGTGGCCGATCGGGATCAGGGCTTGGATCGATCACAACCGTTGGATCTTTGCCAATCGGACCGATCGCAATGGTCTAGGATCGGTCGTGGCCGATCGGATCAGGGCTTGGATCGATCAAACCGTCAGATCACTTATAATTACTCAAAAAAAAGTTATTAAAAAGTTTTAAAAAATATTTTAAAATTATTGCGACTCCGTAGCGACGCATTTTAGAAAAAAATATTAAACAAATATTGCGACGCAAAGTATGCATCGCAATATTTTTAGTCAATATAATTTTTATCAGTATTAATATAAAAAAATATAATATTACGATGCATAATTTGTGTCACAATTATTTTTAAATAAATAAATCTAATTAAAAATATTAAAAAAATTATTGCGACGCAATAAGGTATCAGAATAATTATCATAAATTATTAATATTAACATTAATAAATAATTAAGAATTTTTGCGACTTCGTAGCGACTCATTTTAGGAAAAAATTAAACAAATTGCGACGACACTTATGCGTCGCATTATTTTAAGTTAAATTTTTTTTTTCAGTCTTAAAAATAAAAGCAATATAATATTGCGACACATAAGTTGTGTCACAATGTTTTTAAAATAAATTTATGTAATTAAAAATTTTATAAAATATATTGCGATGTAATTTTTCGTCGCAATTATTAACATTAATTATAAATATTATCATTTATAAATATTAAAAAAATATTGCGACGCCTTAGCGACATATTTTTTTAAAAAAAAATAAAAAAATATTGCGATGAAATATATGCGTCGCAATTATATTATTAAATATATATAGCTGATTAAAAATATTATAAAATTATTGCGATGCATTTTTCCGTCGCAAAGCTTAGAAATAAAAATAAATTCCCACCGGATGTTGGTGCCAAGTTAGCGATGCATTAGCGACGCAATTATTGGCGTTGCTATTTTTTATAAATTAATAATAAAACAATATTAACGACGCATTAGCGACGCACTAATGCGTCGCTAAGGCAGAATAAATTAAAAAAAATATTCGACGATATAGCGATGCAAATTGCGTTGCTAAGAACTTATATATAAACCGGCCTTCTCTTCTTCTTCTTCCCCGTCTTGACCTAGCCGCCGCCGCCGCCGTGCTCAAAAATTTTCGGCTCCCACCTCGCTCCTCCGGCTCCCCGGCTTTCTCATCC
>UESW01002667.1:67902-153394 GCA_900491605.1 Calamus simplicifolius | reverse complement strand
GAGGAGGAAATTTCAATTATTTTATGCAAGCTTGTGTGAATATTTCCTCCCAGTTTTTTTGACTCAATGGAGCATTTACCGGTTCACTTGCCATACGAAGCGAGCATAGCTGGTCCCGTGCAGTATCGCTGGATGTATCCTTTCGAGAGGTAAATATATACATCATTAAGATATGTTGACATTTCAAATATTATTTCATTGCTTGAAAAATTCGTTAATTTTTTGTTGCAACTTTACATATAGGTATCTTAAGAAGTTAAAAAATAATGTGCGTAATAAGGCAAGGGTTGAAGGTTCTATATGCAATGCACACTTGGTCGAAGAAGTTTCAGCTTTTGCCTCACATTACTTTGAGGGTCACATCCACACGAGGAGCCAAAATCATGGTCGTAACGATGACGTATGTGTGGACGAAGCAAAAGCTAATGATGGTAGAATATCAATTTTTAAAGCTATCGGCCGTTCATTTGGTGGGCAGAAGTCAAGAAATCTTAGCGATATGGAGTATAATGCAGCACATTATTACATCCTAATGAACTGTCGAGAAGTTGATCCATATATTGAGTAAGTGTATACTTCAATGCTAAATTAGAAATTTAAATTTAAATAATAATATACCACAATATTTAATTTCTAACATTAGTTTTCATCCTTTTCATCCCATAAGGATGTTTTGTGATAGACAACGACAGATGAATCCCGACATCAGTCAAGTTGCAATTGAGCAGAAATTAGAAACAGAGTTTGCTTACTGGTTTTATGAATTTGTGAGTAGTATCACTCAATCAATTTTAATAATGGCTATTATTTTTTGAATTGGATGTCAATAGCTTATTAATTTATAGGTCAACGGTCCATGGTCCACAACCGACAATATTTTCATTAAATGTCTATCGCAATGGCCATTGAAGACCGTAACAACCTCTACTGGCTATTTTGTAAATGGGTACAAATTTCAGATTGAACGATTAGCAGCTTCAAGAGGCACGCAGAACTGGGGCATGTGTGTGAAAGGAGAAAGTGTTGGAGCAAATATGCAGGATTATTATGGAAAGTTAGTAGAGGTGGTTGAAGTTGAATATCCCGGTTGGCCTATGAAACGAACCGTATTGTTTCGTTGTGACTGGTTCGATCCGATAGTTCCTGTGGGCAAAAGGGTTCATAACGACTACAATTTGGTTGAAGTGAACCATCGACAAAGATTGCAGAAATATGACTCATTCATCCTTGCATCTCAAGCTCAGCAAGTCTTTTACTGCGGATATCCAAGTTTGCGCAACGACAAGCGAGATTGGTGGGTCGTTTCTAAAATCGTCCCACGTTCAACAATCGTATTAGAGAAGAGTTCATCAAGTCAATCAGCCGAGTGCCCTGCATTTCAAGAGGATGAGATGGAAATGCATGCAATTGAGGACGACACAAGGGCTCCTAAAACATCACTTAGAGATCCAAATGGTGATGTCCAAGAAATTGTGGATGCAAATGTTCAGTTTCCTTCCGATGATAATGAAACTGATTCACAATCCGATATGGCATCGGATGTTGAACCAACATTTCACGAAACAAATGACACCGATTAAACATAGAGGTTTTTTAAAATTTAACTTTTTTTTAAAAAAGTTAAATTCTTACATAGTCAATCATTAATTGTAATTTAATTGTGTGAATCTTTAGTATTTTCAGTATGACAGGCAGAGGTAGATCTACCGACGACAGACGGAGTGAGCAGAGACGTAGCCCTGCTACATTAGATCACATGAGCATCGGAGATGGAGAGTTTGGATCTTCAGCAGAGGCGCAGCCTTTGATCTCTCCAGCAGTATTACCATCCAGCCGATCGGCACAGACCTCCGAGAGTTCTTCACCCTCGGCCGCACTGTACTTTGACTTGATGCTCAGGGGATGTAAGTATATACTAATTAAAAATATATGTTTATATTTTTAAGTCAATTACTTATAAACATGCATTTTTTTAACAGATTTATTGAGCAGCATCATGTATCCAGCCACATCAGCGCGGTATTTCAGAGGCGTGCAGATCCCAGTGGCTACGATTGGCGCCACGTATCTCCAGCCACGAGGGAGTTTTATTTTTTGAGTTTTAGGTAAACTTATTAAATACAATTTATCAGTGATATAAAATTTCTTAAACTTAATAAATTCATAAACTAACTGTTTATTTTAATGCAGAAAAAGTTTACGTGGGATCCTGCCAGCCATGATGCCATTAGGGCAGCATGGGAGGCTCTGACGCGACGCCGATACTCCGACATGCTTCATCGTTGGAGGTCATCGGGTCAGCGTCCTGTGCACGTGCCAGAGGGTATTTGGCACGAGTGGCAGTAGGCATGGGAGTCCGATGGCTGGCGTAGGAGGTCCGCATCAGCCAGCACGAACCGCCGATCTGAGAAGGGCGGTCCTGGCACGGGTCTCTCCTGCCATACTTCGGGCTCCATTTGATTCAGAAGCACAGACGGCATGGTAAGAAAACATAAATATTTTAATTACTATTTTAGTTATTTACAAATATTTGTATTAATATCATTTTTTTATTGTTATAGTCTGAGCAGGAGGGCATAGATCCTGGTGAGTTTCATCTATTCAGGGCGACACACACCAGGAGGGACGGTTCCTGGGTCGATACGCGATCACGGGAGGTTGCGGTAAGAAATTAGATATATGTAGTATCTGTTTAATTTCTAAAATTTTATTTCGAGAAATTTATTAACTCATTTATTGTTGATTTCATAATTTCAAGACACGAGTTGAGGAGCTTCGCTCCCAGGCATCGCAGGTCGACTCTACTGATGGGGAGACGCCCATCGAACTCTCAGCAGAGGAGAGTCGGCATGTGTTTTTGGAGGCTGTTGGTGCCCAGCCACGAGACCGCAGGGTCTATGGTCTGGGCACTAGAGCTTCTACATTTTTTCCCCATCAGGCCTCCAGCTCGCGAGTTCCTGGTGATCTTCCTCCCGAGCGTTTACAGGACCTTCGCAGATCTATTGCAGAGGAGGTTCGCCAGGAGGTCGAGCAGGATTTTGAGGATCGTATGCGAGGCCGGGATCAGGAGGTTGCAGACATGCGAGATGAGATGCATTATTTGTGGGATATGGTTAGACGCTTGTCGCAGAGTCTTCATCCTCCACAGCCTCCACGTGATCGCCCAGATTCTTGATATATTTTTTTTCTTTTTTTATGTTATAAAAACTTCAAAATTTTAATATATAAATTATTTTTAGAAATTTATTATTGTTTGGATTGAGTGAAAAATGTTTGTATCAATATTTAGGTTTAGCAAAATTGTATTAACCGTTTTAATTTTTAATTTTTTATATTTTTTTAAAAACAAAATTTGCGACGCATTAGCGACTAAAATTGCATCGCTAATATTTTAAAATATTATTATTAAATATTACGATGCAATGATCTGGCATCGTAATAATTTAAAAATAAATTTAATAGCGATGCATTAGCGACTACAAATGCATCGCTATTTTATCTTAAAAATTTTTAATAAATATTGCGACGCAATGACCCTACATCGCAATATTTTAAAATAATTTTTATTTGCGATGCATTAGCGACTCAAATTGCATCGCTATTATACCAAAAATATTATTATTAAATATTGCGACGCATCTGGATGCATCGTAATATTGCGACGCAATTTAGTGTGTCACAATATTTAATCATAATTTTATTTTTAAAAATTATTTTTAAATATAGCGACGCATTTGCATGCGTCACAGAGAGTCACAATATTGCGATGCAATTGCGACAAATGGGTATTGCGACGGACAGTTGAGCGACGCCATCATTGCGTCGCTATTGCGTCGCAATATCATGTTTAGCGACGCAATTGCGACGCATTTGGGCGTCGCAATATTTTATTTCTCTTGTAGTGATTACTATTAGGAGTTTTAAGAAGATGTTCTTGTAATGAATAAACTGCCAAATAACTTTTATTAATATATCAATTTATATACAATTTACATCATCATAATCATTAAATGGTTGGCTTTAGGATACAATTCCCAACATAACTGATGTCACAGATATTTTTCTTTGGCACCATCAGTTGGGTCATATCAACAAGAACAGATTAAACAGGTTAACCCAGGAGGGCATCCTTCGAGTTGATGATTGTGAATCATTAAATACCTTTGAATCCTATCTTCTTGGTAAAATGACCAAGTCCTTTTTACTAGAAAAGATGAAAGAGCCAAAGAGCTATTGGGTCTAGTACATACTAATGTATGTAGACCAATGAGCACTTATGCCAAAGGTGGATATTACTACTTTATTACTTTTACAGACGACCTTTCTAGGTTCGGTTATGTCTATCTTATGAGACATAAATCTGAATCGTTTGAAATGTTCAAACTATATCATAAAGAAGTAGAAAAATAAATAAGAAAATGTATTAAGACTCTTTGATCAGATCGAGGTGGAGAATACCTTTCAAATGACTTTGTGACATATCTATGGGAGAATGGGATTCTCTCCCAATGGACTCCTCCAGGAACACCACAGCATAACAGTGTCAGAAAGAAGGAATCGAACTCTGTTAGACATGGTTCGATCCATGATGGGTTTTGCAAGCTTGCTAATATCATTTTGGGGATATGCATTAGAATCAGCTTATCATATTCTCAATAAGGTTCCAAGTAAGTCTGTTTCTAAAACTCCATATGAGATGTGATATGGACATAAACCGGTTATCACCTATCTGAGAGTCTAGGGGTGTCCGGCTTATGAAACATGCAAAATCAGACAAACTTGAACCCAAATCTGACAAATATTTTTTATCGGCTATCCAAAAGAAACCAAAGGATATTACTTCTACAATACTGAAGAACAAAAGTTGTTCATTAGTAATAGAGTAGTTTTTCTTGAAAAGGAGTTCCTTAGTGAAGGAACAAATAGCTCTAATATTGAACTTGAGGAAGTTCATCAAGTAGAAGGAACAACACAAACCAGTGAACCCTTAGAATCTGAGTTGATTAGATCAAACTCAAAACCCATTTTAGATGCACCATTAAGGCGATCTGGTAGAGTACCACATCAACCGGACAGATATTTAGGTTTCTTATCCAGAACGAGGATCCTATTGAGCTCGATGAGAACAATGAGGATTTGATCACCTATATGGATGCTATGCAAAGGACTGATTCTGATAAATGGCTTGATGCCATGAAATCCAAACTTGATTCCATGAAGGACAATAATGTATGGACATTAGTTGACCCATCCGAAGGGATAAAACCCATAGGGTGTAAGTGGATTTTTAAGAGAAAAAGAGACGTAGACGGTAAGGTAGAGACCTACAAAGTACGTCTAGTTGCCAAGGGGTATCATCAACGTTATGGTATTGACTATGACGAGATTTTCTCCTATGGCAATGCTGAAATCCATTCGGATTATGCTAGCTATAGCAGCACACTTCGATTATGAGATTTGGCAGATAGATGTTAAAACCGCTTTTCTAAATGGTAATTTAGATGAACAGGTGTATATGATACAGCCTGAAGGTTTTATATCTGAAGAGGAGTCTAAAGTGTGCAGGCTATAGAAGTCCATTTATGGACTTAAGTAAGCATCTAGGAGTTGGAACATACGATTTGATAATGTGATCAAATCTTATGGCTTTGTTAAGAATAAAGAAGAACCTTGCATTTATAAATGGGCTAATGGTTCTGTTATTGTATTTCTTATATTATATGTGGATGATATTCTCTTAATCGGGAATGATATCCCTGCATTATAAGGAATAAAGACATGGTTATCATCATAATTCTCCATGAAAGATCTGGGAGAAGCCTCCTACATCCTAGGGATGAAGATCTATAGAGATAGATCAAAGAGGATGCTTGGTCTATCCCAATCTATGTACATTAACACCGTGCTAAAGAGGTTTAGCATGGAGAATTTTAAGAAAGGCTATCTTCGATAGGCCATGGAATTCATCTTTCTAAGAAGGATTGTCCGACAACTCCTAATGAAAGAGAACGTATGAGTCAAATTCATATGCTTCGGCAGTGGGATCGATTATGTATACCATGATATGTACAAGACCAGATGTGGCATACTCACTAGAAGTAGTGAGTAGATACCAATCTGATCCAGGAGAAAAATACTGGCAAGTTGTTAAAACAATCCTTAAGTATTTGAGAAATACTAAGGACCAGTGGTTAGTCTATGGAGAGTCTGATTTGAAACTTGTTGGATATACTGATTCCAGTTTCCAATCAGATCATGATGATAGCAAAAGTGTATCAGGTTTTGTGTTTATCTTGAATGGTGGAGCTGTTTGCTGGAAAAGTTCCAAGCAACATACAGTGGCAGATTCGATGTGTGAGGCAGAGTAAATCGCTGCATCAGATGCTGCGAAAGAAGCTGTGTGGCAAAAATTTATCTCCGAGTTTGGAGTGGCACCTTCCATAGATGGACCAGTCCTGTTGTACAGTGACAGCGCTGGTGCCATAGTTCAAGCAAAGGAACCACGAGCACATCAGCACACCAAGCACAGACTGTGCGGTTTCATCTTATTCGAGAGATTGTAGACAAGGTGACATAAATCTTCAGAAGATTGACAGAAAGAAAAACCTAGGTGACCCATTTACTAAAGCACTTAGCATTAAGGAGTTTGACAACTATAAGTTGAAGATGGGTATTGGATACTGTAATGAGTGGCTTTAGGCTAAGTGGGAGTTTGTTGGGAATTGTATCCTAAAGCCAATCATTTGATATTGAGCTAATGTAAATAGCATATAAATTGATATATTAATAAAAGTTATTTGGTAGTTTATTCATTACAAGAACATCTTCTTAATACTCCTGATAGTAATGAAGCCCTCAGATCTTCTTTCACGATAAAGGAGGATTTATCTATGAAGGTTCTTAAAAGAGTTCGTGAACAAATGATATACTATGACAGGGCCATAGTACTATCAATTATAGGACGTTGTATATCATATTTGTTGATTGTCCTCTTAACCAAGGAGTGTAGAGACACTGGTATGACATACATGTGAAAGTGTAGGAGTATATTTCATCGAACGTGACTCATTTCTGGATACACTGCTATCAAGAGTTAATCCGAGAAGATATAGGTATAAGTATCCTTCAGACCTAAAGATCACAACCGATGAATTGCAAGCAACTCATTTCACTTAGGTGCCGAACCACCTGGATTTCTAATCCAGCTACGAAAGGTTACTGGGTGCAGTCAAGTACTTGTGGTAGTCAGTTGTGGATCAAGATGGAATTTGACCTATCCCGTTAAAAGGAGAAATGCTTGTGTTTCAATTTAGCAAGACCTTGGCCAAGGCACTTCATGTGAAAGTCACATGATCACTAAAGTTGAAATCACTTTATGGATTTGCTTTTTAGAGTTGACAGGCTCTTAAGCCATCCTTAACATTTGTGGTCAAAAGGATGAATTATACGGTAACTATTTCTTAGGGTTCTTAGAGTTTGCTCGGCAACTCTTCGACCTATCCGGACATCGGGTTCCATTGCTAGATGGCACATCAATTAGTATAGAAAGTTATTTCTATGCTACCGGCTTAGGTTCGAACCTAGAGAGTCACACGCATAGAAGTTTTCTAGGATGATCTATTTGCTGATCAACGATTGAGAATCATATATGATTTAATTAATCAATTTGATTGATTGAATTATCTCAATTGGGTTAAGTACAAATGAATAAGATTCAATTTGGTTTAAGTCTATTAGAAGGACTAATCAATTTCAAATATTAATTTGAAATTAGACTTGATTTGGATTTAAATAGATTCAGGACTAGCCAAATTTAATTTGGGTTAGGACCATGATCTATGTAGGTTCAGTCCAATAAATTCAGATTAGCTTAAACCAAAACCTTAACCCAAACCTCTCTAATAAGTATCTCACATGATGAGATAACTAAAATCTAAGAGATTAAATTCATATGTAGAATTTAACATATAACATTAATCTTCTCCAAACGGTTCTGTTGGAATTCTAAAGTGTTAGAATTTATATGGAATAATGTGCCTCTTTGAATCAACCAGGTGATGAAATTCTAAGTGTTAGAATTCACATCTCTTTCATTTTCACCAAACGTCGAAATTAACCAAACGCTGCGTCTCTTTAGTTTTTACCGAACGTCAGAATTAACCAAACACTGCGTCTCTTTGGTTTTCACCGAACGGTAGAATTCTAAGTGTTAGAATTCAATGGGCTAATGACTAAAATGAGACTATAAATTTGAGAACATCCCTCACTAGATTACAACAATGAAATGTTATGGATTGAATTTCTAAAGAGTTAGAATAGAAAATCCTAGCGTAATTCTGGTGTCAGCGAAAGTTTGGTGGATCTTGGAAGAAGATTCAAGTGGAGGATTCAAGATCAGTAAAGTTTTTTTTTCACAAGCTAGCACTCCGGAAATTCGATCATTCGGGGCTTCGCATGGATGATACTAGAGGCCAAACGATTGAACAGCTGCAGAGCAATAAGGATTTACCTACTGTTCTTAAGATAAGTGATTTGATCCCTAGATCTTAAGGCAGGCTTCGAGATAACTAGTATGACTTCTCATCTTGAAGATCAAGATATGATCTTGATGTTTTTATTTATATGCATATTTTAGATCAAACGATCCAATATATAAGGCAAAGATATGATCTTGATGCATGTTAGATAGATTAATATGTAATCTTTAAGTTTTCGCATTAATAATTGTTATTAAATTTTAAAATATGCATGCCTCGGAGATTGTTTCTCCTTCAAAAATGATGCCACATCCTTAACCATATGCTATCTTATGGATAAAAAAAGACAATGAGGTAAAGATTGACAAGAAATGCCTTGTTTCTTTTTCTATGGGTAAAAATTATCATAATAAGGTTTGATGTGATATAACCCCTATGGATGTTGGGCACATACTCTTGGGTAGACCTTGGCAATATGATCAGGGTACTATTCATGATAAAAGAAAAAAATATTTATACATTTATTGTGAAAAAAACTAAAATTATTCTTTTGCTATGTAAAGATATTTGTAATCTGAAATCTTCAATAAGAGAGGAAAGTGCATTGCTTACCTTGTCACAACTTGAAAAGGAGGTCGAAAAAGATGAAGCTATCTATGTTTTGATGGCCAAAGGAGAAATACAGCTTACAGAGGTTCCTAAAAATGTCAAACTCTCTGGAAGAATTTAGTGATATCACTCTCGAAGAGATACTTAGTGGTCTTCCTTCTTTAAGGAAAATTCAGTACCAAATTGATTTAATTCTAGGTATTGTTCTATCTAATAAAGCACACTATCGAATGAGTCCAAAGGAGAATGAAGAGCTTAACCGTCAGATGCTAAACTTGTTGAACAAAGGATACATCAAGAAAAGATTAAGTCCTTGTGCTGTCCCTACCCTCTTGACACCAAAGAAGGATAGTTCTTGGAGTATGTGTGTTGATAGCTGAGCACTCAATCGAATTATTATCAAGTACCAATTTTTTATCCTAAGAATTAATGATATGTTTGATATGTTCACTGGTGCACAAATATTCTCTAAGATTGATCTTAGAAGTGGCTATCATCAAATTAGAATCAAGCTGAAAGATGAATGAAAAACGACATTCAAAACAAGAGAAGGTTTGTATAAATGGCTTGTTAAGACATTTGGTCTTTCCAATGCTCCAAGCGCCTTCATAAGGGTAATGAATCAAGCTCTTCATCCTTTCATGAAAAATTTATTATTATTTATTTTGATGATATTCTTATTTATAGCCAAAAATCCTTGTGACCATATTGAATACTTGAGGGCTATTTTAGTGACTTTGAGAAGAGAAAAGCTTTACATAAGTCTCAAAAAGTGCTGTTTTATGACCACTCACCTAGTGTTTCTAGGCTTTGCCTTGACCCCTTCAGGTGTTATGGTGGAGGAAGATAAGATCAAAGCTATCCAAGAATGGCCTATTCCCAAGAATCTACATGAAGCACGAAGTTTCCATGGATTTGCCTTATTTTATCATCGTTTCATTAGAAACTTCAGTACCATTGCAACACCATTAACAGGTTGCTTGAAGAAAGAAGAATTTATGTGGACTTTGAAGGCGGAGAAAAGCTTTAACCTTATCAAGAAAAAGCTATATTTTGCACATGTCCTTGCACTTTCAAATTTTGAAAAAATCTTTGAAGTTGATTATGATGCATCTCATGTAGGGATTGGAGGAGCACTCAGCTAAGAATGACATTCAATTGCATTCTATAGTAAAAAGTTAAATAAAACAAGAAAGAAATATCCTACTTATAATGTTGAGCTCTATGCCATTGTTCAAGCTCTTCGTCATTGGCGATCATCTCATTCAAAAGGAGTTCATCCTTAACTTGGATCATGAAGCTCACAAGCATATTAGTTCTCAAGCAAATATGAATAGAAGGCATGCTAGTTGAGTTTCATTCTTATAAGAATACACTTTTATATTGAGACATAAGAGTGGAAGACTTAACAAAATGGCTGATGCACTTAGTAGAAGAGTTGCATTGTTGAATACTATGTTAGTTCAGCTGAAAGGTTTTGATGCCATTCAGAAAATGTATGTAGAAGATTCTGAGTTCAAGGAGATTTTTTAAAGATGTAAAGAAGGCATGTATGAAGATTATTTTCTATTTGATGATTTTCTTTTTAAGGAAACACATTTGTGCATTCCTAAATGTTTTCTTAGAGAGTATATATCAAAGGGCTTCATTGTGGTAGACTTGGTAAACATTTTGGGAGAGATAAAACTCTCTTATTGATCAAAGAAAAATATTTCTACCCTACTATTTATCATGATGTGGCAAAGTCCATGAAAAGATGCTGTGTATTTCAAACTTGCAAGGGCCAAAGCCAAAATTATGTTGCTAACACTCTATTACCTATTCTTAATGCTCCTTGGGAAAACATTAGCGTGGACTTTGTTGTTGGACTGCCAAAGACACAAAGAGGTATTGATTCTATTTTTGTAGTTGTTGATCGATTTTCCAAGATGGCTCATTTTATTACATGGAAAAAGACTATGGATGCCTTCTACATTGCTGATCTTTATTTTAATGTAGTTGTTGAACTTCATGAGTTTCTAAAGTCTATTACCTGGGATCATGATACAAAGTTTCTTAACTATTTTTGGAGGAAACTATGGAACAAAATGGGCACTAATCTATTTTATAGTAGTGCTTATTATCCTCAAATAGATAGGTAAATAGAGGTTGTCGATCGTATATTGAAAAATTTGCTTCGAAGTTTTGCTTCGAAAAGGCTAAAGCAATGGGATACCATTCTTTCTATAGATGAATTTGCTTATAATTCTATTGTGAACCGCTCTACAAGAAAATATCCATTTGAAGTTATGTATGGGCGCACTCCTAATAATTATCTTGACTTTGCTAAAATTTCAACATCTCCTACATCTAGCAAAAAGGCTAAAGATTTTATAATCACCATGCCAAGGATTCAAGAAGAAGTAAAGAAGAAGCTTGAGGAAATTAATAAGTCTTATAAAGATGATGCAAATGCCCATCAAAGGATTCAAACTTTCAAAGAAGGTGATTTTGCTTTGGCTTATTTAAAGAAGAAAAGGTTTTCTGCTGGTACATACAATAAGCTCAAAGAGAAGAAGGTTTGTCCTTATCAAAATTTAAAGAAGAATAATAATAATGCCTATAAAATTGAGCTTCCAGCTTATATACACACTCATCCTACATTTAATGTTCATGATTTGATCCCTTACCGTGAAGAGAATGATATAAACTTAGGGATGAGCTCTTTTTCACTTAGGAAGGATGATGTAATGCAACTTTATTAAACTAAGCAATATTTAATTTTTTTATCATAACTTTGTTTAGAGTTATCTAATTTATGAATGATTGGTGTATTGAAAATTAGACTTCTTTACCTTTCTAACAAGCTATAAATCTTGATAAGATTCAAAGCACATAGAGAGTTATAAAGCTTCAAAGTGATGCCTTGAAAGTTGTATGCCAAACTGAACACTATCTAGTATTTCTATCATAACTTTCTTTATAATAATTTAGTTCATATATGGTTGGTGGCATTAAAAACTAGACTCCTTTACCTTTTCAACAAGCTATAAATCTTGATCAGATTTAGGCACATAAAAAGTTGTAAAGCTTCAAAGTGATAACTAGGAAGCTATAATTTCTAGTTAATGGTTTATGTTTCTTTGTTAAATGTGTGAGCCTATAAATAGCTTGTATCAAGTGAAAGTGGGGAATCATTTTTGTTAATACAACTAAGAATAGAGATTATCTATTTCTCTATTTATCCCGACTTTGTGAAGTAAAATGTGATATCCTTTTTGTGCTCTTCCCAGTCCTAATTCTTTCCTATATCACTAAGGGTCAAGGCTGGCGGTGCTATGGTTGGCCAAGGGCTGACGGTTCTAAGCCTAGAGTTTCGAAGGGGTTGGGGTCAAGAGAAAGAAGACACCAGTCTTCCCATTATCTTTAAACTAGTCAATTCGAGGCTACTACTACTCCCTCTTGGCTATCGTCAGAGGGGATGAAGTCATCACCTAGGATCATCGATTGATGGTTGTTTGGTGGATAGATGGGATTACTGATAATCGGATAAGATAAGAATTTTAAATTTTGCTATGGTTATTTTTATGGATAAAATGTTGAAGGTTCTGATCTCTGGTGAGATCCCCATGATCAGAACAATCCGATCAAAACTCTTATCATGAAGAAGATAAGCGTGGATTAAAATATTAAATTTGGTTGGTGCGGAAGCGATACTAGTAATCAAACTTATGAACAATCATGGCAATCATTACTTAATTAGAGAAAATGATTGTGTACCTTTTTATTAAAATTTTTATTAGATTTCCTCGTGAATAAGGAAGCGTCCGTGCATGAAGACTCCTCTGCGTGAAGGCTTCTATACCGGAGACTCTTCGAAGGAGTGGAGAATCTAAGATCGCTGATTCTTCTTAGAAATAAATGGGATAATCTTTAATCCTCAACTCCCTGAATGAGCAAGGGGTATGGCCAAGGAAATAAGCAAGAATTTTTTGATGAATAAAAATCAGCCGAATTCTTTTGTGTTTCTCTCTTCTGGATCTCTCTATCTTTACTGTTCTTAAAAACAAATGAAGACGGACGGATGAAAAATGAAAAAAAAATTCTCTTATCCTTTTTTTTGATCATAGTGCTCAATATTTATAAATGGAAGCAATACTCTGATCGAAGAAAGCATCGCATCCCTACGGGAGAGATGCTTCTCATCATCATCTAAAGATACGCGAAGAAGACACCGCTTCATAAAAAATACGTTGTCTCTTCTGCGCCTAATCTGAGAACATCATGTCAAACTTACAATAGGCCCGCTGGTCTAGAGGCTCATTGGGACCAAGGCCCATAGAGCCTAAACCCAAAGTCCTCAAACCACCCATAGCCTCTACTTTGGTCATGGATCCATGTTACAGAGTTTAGTTTCATTAAGAAACTTTTCTCTGAATTTTTCTAGAAAATCAAACACAATATTAGGCGGCATTACTTGCTCATCGCGTCACCTAAAATTTTAAAAATGAATTCTTAAAATTTAGGAGCGAGTTTCCTTTTATGGTCTACACCTTGGACTTCGCGGGACACACATAACCTAGCTCCCAAGAATATTGTCCTTACACCGCCATTCCCTATGACTCGAGACAATATTCTTAGTCGTGATTTATTTCCACCAAAAAATCACAACTGCACTCCAGGATATGCGCGACATTTACATCGAGATATAATAAATTATCACATAAGACAATCCATCCCTGACCTATGAGATCGATACGCAAATGGTTCCTTCATGCGACACTCAATATTGGCATCAAGTAATTTGTATACTATCACTTATCCAATATCCATCTAACACCATGAGCTCTAGGTTCCCTCATATCCATCCACTGAGCGTCATGAATCAACCCGTCGATTGATCATGTCTACGCTTGATCTATAAAGATCACTATGCATAGTTTTAAGATAGATTAATTTGAATCTCTCAAGGGAGTGTTATTACTTTCTCATGGAAAGTACATGAATGACTATATTGCGAGTATGTTCTTAGACCCTAGTGGCATATGCCCAACCCACCGAGTATCAATCATTTATGGATTTTGTTCATTTGGTGAATCAAAGCATATATGCTATAAGTCTAAGTTCAGTGACTTGCTTAAGCTTAAGAACAATCGTACTCTCATAGCTATAAGTTAAACTTTATGATAGTACATTTCCAAAATTTATTTCATGTAAGTCCGTCAATATGCAAATGCGTACTAGTATACTAATTCGAGAATCGCTCTCAAATAGTCAAGACAAACTATTTCCCCAATTGGAAATTATGTATACTTTAATTTTTCATAATAAAGTGTCTAACTTTATTAAAATTGTGACAATTGTATTTCGAATGTAATAAAATGATATTGTGTCTTATGTACTTATGTGTAAAGCATCTCGAGCACTCAAGATCATTATTTCTAACATTCGTAGATCTTTCAGGAGAATTACATACAACAAGTATATAAATGCAAATATCAAATCATTTATTATATATCATCTGATGTCAATCATCATAGAAAAAATTATGTCTTTTAGATCACATTTTTCAACATACTCCCACTTGGGCTAAAATACATACTACCATAACCTAACTCCCATCCCCTTAACATGACTTGTAAAAATATTTCCCTTGAGGGTCTTGGTAAAGGGATTAGCTAAGTTTTCCAATAAGGCGATCTTGAGCACTTCCACTTCTTTCCGCTGCACAAACTCTCGGATCAAGTGAAACTTGCGCTCAATGTGCTTGCCTTTAGTGTGATAACGAGGTTCCTTCACTTGAGCAATTGCAGCCGTATTGTCATAATACAGTGTTAAAGGTCTCTCAATTGAAGGCACAATCTCCAATTCCATAAGAAACTTTCTTAGCCAAACTGCTTCTTTTGCGGCCTCAGATGCTGCCACATACTCAGCTTCCATGGTGGAGTATGCGATACAAGATTGTTTCACACTCCTCCAACTGATAGCAGCACCACCTAATGTAAATAGAAAACCGGATGTAGATCTTCTAGAATCTTTATCTGCCTAAAAATTAGAATCAGTATATCCCATTGGGATAAGCTCATCACTATGATATATAAGCATATAATCTTTCGTTCTCCAAAGATACTTGAAGATATGCTTGATAGCTATCCAATGTTGAATCCCTGGGTTCGACTGGTAACGGCTGACCATACCTACGGCGTAACAGATATCAGGTCTTGTGCATAACATGGCTGTTGGCCCAGATGGCAACCCAAGAGGGGGGGTGAATTGGGTACTTTAAAAAAAAGCCTTTTAAAGTAATTTAAACTATTGATGAGAGGATGCAAACAATTAATTCAAGTTAAAGCACGATAGAAGAGAAAGATAAATAAGCACGGCAAACACAAAATTTTATAGTGGTTCGGTGTATCCAACACCTACGTCCACTCCCAAGATTCACTTGGGTCCACACTATAATCACCTCGATTACAGCGAGTTGTTTTACAAGCTCACAACTCAAACTTGTTGTTTTCCCGGGATCACAACGAACCCAGCCGGTTTTACACGGGCTTACCAGCACAAAACCCAACACACAAGCTAACCAGCTTGTACGAGGTACACTACCTCCACTAATTCAATCCCCTGATTGAATTAGAAACACAAGATAAAAATGTAAGTTTAATACAAAACAGCTCCTTTAGAGCAGATAAAAATAAAAGCAAGGTTTAGAAAGCCTGATTTAGATTTGATTTGAGTGAGGCTTTTCTTCTTTTCTCTTTCCTCAACTCCTTTGAAGTGTGGAATCGGCCTCAGCTCAGATTCTTCACGGATTGAATGTTGGAGTTGATTTGAGCTTTTTCTTCCTTTCTTTGAAAATCTCTTGATTTGCTCTTGAATAGCTCTTGGATTTTCTTCTAGACTTTTCTTGGATTGATGAACTTGAGCACAGATGAAGTCTCCTTTGATTTCACCTTTTCTTTCACTCTATTTTTGAATCTCGGATTTTTCAAATGAAGCTCTGTTTTTCCTCTTTTTCTGAAAGATTTTTCTTTTTCTCTCTTGATTCTATCTCTTTGATTTGAAAACGGCTCTCTATTTATAGACTCTGCAAAAATATAGTCCGTTAGAACAAAGAAAATAGCCGTTATTGAAAAATCTTACCGTTGACGCTGAGTTGGCATTCAGAAAAATCGCCCAGATTTGTTGGAGTCGACTCCAGCTTTAGGCGAGTCGGCTCGAAGACGCGATACCAAAAATAGAAATATTCAGAAAGTTAAAGGGTCGACTCAAAAAAAAGGTGTCGACTCCTGACAGTCGGGGGTCGACTCATGAAAAGCAAGGGGTCGACTCGAGAAGTGCTCAGAAAAACTCTGGTGTCTGAGCGGAGTCGACTCACACAGTCATGGAGTCGGCTCGACAGAATCGGGGTCGACTCGAGAAATCACAGGGTCGACTCGAGACAAACAGACATTCTGTATACTGAGTGGAGTCGACTCTGAAACTCTAGAGTCGGCTCCGGAACGTATCAAAAATCAGAGAATTTTCTGATTGACTTTAAATTCGTTCCAGATTCATTTTAAATCAATTTTTGACTTGAATAAATAAAATTGTCATTAGGAATCAATTCAAGAAATGTTCCAAAAACTCATTGATTGAATATGAAGTATAAAAATTTCTTTTTGAAAGCTTAAACATGGAGCTTGAAGTTACTTTCAAATTGATTAAAGTCATACTTAACATACTCATTGATTGTTCTAAATAAATTCATTGCTCATGTAAATAAACTCATTGCATCTTTTAATATACTCATGGCTTTTGGTAATCATCAAAATCAATAAGATTGGGGCAATAATTTCTCAACAATCTCCCCAACAATCTCCCCCTTTTTGATGATGACAAAAACATTGAGTATATGCATGATTGATTAAAGAATTTATTTTATTTTCATAGTTAGGCTCCCCCTGAATGAGGTAGCTCCCCCTATGAAACTCAAATAAATATTCCATTCATTCATTTAAGCTTATACACATTTAATGTCAAAATTCAGCCTTTTCATCTAATTGCTTTTTCATTCATTCAATCTTGCATATTAATAACAATTAATTTCTCCCATGCATATACAGTTATATAAAACTCTCCCCCTTTTTTGTTATCAACAAAAAGGTAGAGAAGCATCAAACATAATCATTCATAATTTAAGATATGTTTTAACAAGAACTGAGATTCATTGATAATAGGAGAAGTACATTCAAACTCAGATACATTGAACATTCAAAACTGACTTTTCATTACATCATTGTATCAAAATGTAAAACATAATATAAATTTCATTACATTGCAAAGACTAAACATCTATTACATCAAAAATGAGTCCTTACAATCCTTGTTAAGTGATCTATAATGTTCTTCATTCCGTCAGTTTGAATCTTAACATAATCTTTCAGTCTTTCATCTACAAAAGTACAAGCAGTTAAAATTTGTCTTGAAGTTCAGCATTGCACTTTGCATAGGTCTCACCATCTCCACAGATGTCTTTAAGTTCTTCAAAAATATTCTTTAGATCACCACTTAAAGACTCAGAAGAGCTAAGAGTAGATTCAATCTTGGTGATCCGATCATCTAATGAATAAAGAGTTTCTTTAAGATTCATAAATTTGTTGTCAAACTCTGTCTTTAATTTATCTGATCATCAAGAAGACTCTTGAGCTGCATTAACTGAAGATCTGAAAAACCGACAGATGAAGAAGATGACTGATCAACCATCGGAGCAGGAGAAGGAGCTGGAACAGGAACAGAAGAGCTCGGAGGTACAGGAGATGAATGTCTAACTGACGGTCCAGGTGCCTCAACATCCGCGGCTCTATCTTCCAACATACTTTTCCTTTCCCATCTGCCATCCTTCTTCACAAATCCCATTCTATGAATAGTGGCCAAACTATAGTAATCAGTGTGTCTTAAATTTCTCATTGGCTCACTATCGGAAATGATTATCCCTTGGCTTTGAAAGATTTTAGTTAAATCATGCCATAGGGTAGACTAGATTTTTTCTTGCTCCCACAGTCAGCAATGTACCATAAATCATGCTGGAAGATTGATAGGTTTCCAGTCACTATAGCATCCATTACAAAGATATCTCTCTCAGAAACATAATCAAATCTCCCAATCTTTGGGAATAGAATCCTACTACAAATGTTATGGAGAAGTCTTAATTCTAAGGATAGTTGATTTGCAAAACTTCTTCAAAACCAACAATTTCTTTTTAAGCAATCTTGATAGAGCTGGGCTCCTATCATCAGATGAAAAAGTAGAAGTACCAGACACTGGAAGTTCCAACAATCTTGAGAGTAAATCCACTGTCACAGATTCTATTTCCTCTAATGATGCTTACTAATCCATTGTCTCCTCTTGACAGATTTTTATAAAATTCTTTAACTAGGGCTGGGTAGGTTGGACAATCTAAAGAACATATCTTCTCCCATCCCATTTCAATTAACTGCCTCCCCACAAGAAAACCTTCTGCCTCAAATAATTCAAAATCAACCTTTCTCCCGGTTGTAATCACTCTATCGGCTAGACGGTCTACCTGAGATGTGGCCGTAGTGGGAGAAGCACTCGGAGTTGAAGAGGATGAGGTGAATCCATGCTCGGAGAGGGTTCACGAGCGGACGCCTCACAGTCTTCTTCACCGCCTTCTTCCTTTTCATCCCGGCCGCTCCAAGGCTAGAACCACGGGTTTTAGGAGCCATTTGATCTAGTGGAAGGTTAATCAGGATTTCTAAGGATTTGGAGGTTAGGAAAAATTTTGGAGAGAGTATTTGAAGATTTGAGATGATAGAAATGAGCGAGGAGTCGACTCTGCCCTAGATAAATCGACCTGGGACCACTTCGAGTCGGCTCCCGCAAAGTGTGGGGTCGACTCCGGGTAGTCACAGAAAATCCCGAAGTGGAGTCGACTCGCGCAGAGATGGGGTCGACTCCAGAGTTTCAGCAGAAACATGGAGTCGACTCCGATACTGACCGAGTCGGCTCCGAGACCATTTCAGAGCAAAAACATAAAGTTTCTAATCTGAAATGTGTCCGGAATTGATCATAAAAATTGATAAAATAATCATTGGAGATCAATTAGATATGAATTCTAGATAAGATTTCCTTAAAGATCAAGGATTTGAAAGAATTTTAGATAAAATTTCCTTAGGGGTTTCAAATTCATTCTAATGGATCACAAATCCCTAACTCTCCTCTAAGATAACAGAATCTTTCTTCACTCAAGGGTTTTGTAAATATATCAGCTAATTGATTTCAGTATTAACATAATCAAGACATATTTCATTATTTGTTACATGTTCTCTTATAAAATGATATCTAATTTCTATGTGTTTTGTTCTAGAATGTTGAATTGGATTTTTTGTTAGATTAATTGCACTTGTGTTATCACATTTTATAGGTGTTTTATCAAGTGTGATACCATAGTCTTCAAGTTGTCGCTTAATCCATAGGATTTGAGCACAGCAACTTCCAGCTGCAACATATTCAGCTTCAGTAGTTGATAATGCAACTGAATTTTGCTTTTTGCTAAACCATGAGATTAAGTTACTTCCTAAGAATTGGCATGCACCACTTGTGCTTTTTCTATCTAACTTACATCCAGCATAATCAGAATCAGAATATGCAATTAAGTTTAATGTTGAGTCTCTAGAATACCATAAACCTACATTTTTTGTTCCACTTAAGTATCTTAGTATTCTTTTAACAGCAATTAAATGTGATTCTTTAGGTTCAGATTGAAATCTAGCACATAACAAACAGAAACATTATATCTGGTCTACTTGCAGTTAAGTAAAGTAGGGATCCGATTATACCTCGATAATATTTTGATCAACTTTCTTACCTTCTTCATCTTTGTCCAGCTTGCATGAAGGACTCATTGGAGTTCCGAGGGGTTTCATTGATTCCATACCAAACTTCTTTGAGTAGTTCCTTTGTGTACTTTGTTTGGTTGATGAAATTCCCTCTTTGCTTTGTTTGATTTGGAGTCCAAGGAAGAAGTTGAGTTCTCCCATCATGCTCATTTCAAATTCACCCTGCATCAACTTAGCAAATTCTTGACATAGAAGATTGTTAGTAGCACCAAAAATATCATCAACATATATTTGAACTACTAATAAATCTTTACCTTTTCTTTTCAAAAATAATGTTTTATCAACATTTCCTCTTATAAAATCATTTTCAATTAAGAATTTACTTAATCTATCATACCAAGCTCTAGGTGCTTGTTTCAAACCATATAATGCTTTGTGCAATTTAAAAACGTGATTTGAAAATTCATGATCTTCAAAACCTGGTGGTTGTTCTACATATACTTCTTCATTTATAAATCCATTTAGAAAAGCACTTTTTACATCCATTTGAAATAAGTTAAAATTCATGTGACATGCAAATGCAAGTAATAGTCTAATGGCTTCTAATCTAGCTACTGGTGCAAAGGTTTCATCAAAATCAATACCTTCTTCTTGATTATATCCTTTTGCAACTAATCTAGCTTTGTTTCTAATTACTATGCCATTTTCATCTAGTTTATTTCTAAATACCCATTTTGATCCTATAACAGAATGATCTTTAGGTCTTTCTACTAATGTCCATACATTATTTCTAGTAAATTGATTTAATTCTTCTTGCATTGCTAACATCCAATTATTATCTTTTTCAGCTTCTTCAATAGTTTTAGGTTCAATTTGTGATACAAATGCAAGATGATTACTAATATTTCTCATAGATGATCTAGTTCTTATTCCTTGAGATGGATCACCTATAATCAATTCCTTAGGGTGACTATAAGCATATCTCCAATCTCTAGGAAGATCTATATCATTATGATTAGTGTTAGTATCATCATCCTTAGGTGAATCATTATCTTTAGCTTCTTGCTCATGATCTGAAGATACATCAATATTTAATTTTTCAAGATCTTTCTCAATTATGTTTGTATCTTCCTCATCATCAAACTTTTCGGAACGAGTTGCTAAAGATTCATCAAAAACTACATGAATGGATTCTTCAACAACTAAAGTTTTCTTGTTAAATACTCTATATGCTTTACTAGTTGTTGAATATCCTAAGAATATTCCTTCATCAGATTTAGCATCAAATTTGCCTAAATTATTTTTACCATTATTATGAACAAAACATTTACAACCAAATGCATGAAAATATTAATATTGGTTTTCTATTTTGCCATAATTCATAAGGTGTTTTCTTTAAGATTGGTCTTATTAGGGCTCTATTTAAAATGTAACATGCCGTGTTAATAGCTTCCGCCCAAAAGTACTTTGGTAGGTTGCTTTCACATAGCATGGTACGGGCCATGTCTTCTAAAGTCCTATTTTTCCTTTCAACTACACCATTTTGTTGTGGGGTCCTAGGTGCAGAAAAATTATGATTAATACCATTTTCAGCAAAAACTTTCAAATAAGTGATTTTCAAATTCAGTTCCATGATCACTTCTTAGAGACACTATGGTAGTGTTTTTCTCATTTGTGACTTTCTTGAAGAATTTCAGGAATATCGAGAAAGTCTCATCTTTGTGAGCTAAAAACATACCCAAGTGTATCTAGAGTAATCATCTACAATCACAAGACCATATTTCTTTCCTCCTAGACTTGTGGTTCTAGTTGGTCCAAAAAGGTCCATGTGAAGTAGCTCTAATGGCCTAGAAGTTGAAACAACATTTTTAGATTTGAAAGAACTTCTTGTTTGTTTTCCAAATTGACATGCATCACATATTTTGTTGTTTTCAAAATCTATTTTAGGTAGCCCTTTAACTAAATCCATTTTAATTAGTTTTGAAATTAGGTGTGTGCTTGCATGACCTAATCTACGATGCCACAACCAACCAATTTCATTCATATTAGCATTATCAGCAATTAAGCAATGATCACTCATAGATAATTTGTCTAGATCAACCAAGTAAACATTGCCATGTCTATAACCAGTAAATACAATGCTATTATCAATGGAATTAGACACTGTGCATAAAGAAGTTTCAAATGATACTTTAAAACTTTATCACATAATTGGCTTATACTAATTAAGTTATGCTTCAAACCATCAACATAAAGTACATTATCAATAAATGTGGATGGAGTTATACGATTTTACCAAGGCCCATATTTGACCTTTACCATTATCGCCAAACGTAACAACTCCTCCTTTCTTTTCTTCAAGGGTGATGAATTCTTCTTTGTCACCCGTCATATGTCTTGAGCAGCCACTATCAAGATACCACTTTCTCTTTGATCTCTTGGCCACAAGACATTCCTGCAATGAAATCAAACTTTATGTTTAGGTACCCAAGCTTTCTTGGGTCCTTCATGGTTAGTAGCAACAAATATTGTTCCTTTCGGAACCCATATTTTCTTTCCTTTAACATTTAAATTTTATTTGGTTTTTGAAATTACATTCAAATGATTTATGCCCTTTTAATTACATTTAAAACAAGTATGTTACTTTGGCTAGCACGTACAAAAATATTTTTCAAAGATTTTTGTTTTCTTAATGTGTTATATCCTAATCCAGCTTTGTCAAAAACTGCTTTTTGACTATCTAAAATCATGTTAGTTTAGTTGAACTTAAGGTAATTTATCAACAATATCTTTATATTTTTAACTTCTTTCTTAGAGATTCATTTTCTTTTTTCATTTTCCATTTGCTTTTTCAAATCTTTTAGATTTTCATTTTCAGATTTTAGTTATTAATTTCATGAGTAAAATCATTCTTTTCTTTAAGAACTTTTCTTTTGAATCTTTAATTGCAAGCATTTCATTTTTCTCTTTAATTAAGTTTATGTTTTCAGTTTTCAGTATTTCTTCTTTTTCAAAATCTTAAAATCATCTACAAGTTCATTGAAAGCTTCAAATAATTCATCAAAGCAAAATCATCGGGGTTTTCAGTACTTACCTCGTCGTCGTTCGCCATAAAACATGTTGGCAACTTCTTTTTGTTCTTCTTCTTCGGAAGAAGATTCATCACTGTCACTCCAAGTTGCAACATAGCTTTCTTCTTTTTCTTGTAGGCTTTTTCAATTGCGGACAGTCATATCTAAAGTGCCCCGGTTTTTACATTCATAACAGTCAAGGGGTCTTTCTCTTTGTCCTTGTCCTTATCTTTTTCCTTTTCTCCTTCCATCTTATTTCCAAATTTCTTTTGTGGAAGGGTTTCTTTCTCCTCATAAATTTCTTAAATTTCTTGCTAGAAGAGCTGTCTCTTCATCATCATCATCATCATCGCTGCTGCTCTCTTCCTTTTGCAGCTTTGAGGGCAATTGTCTTTTCTTTTTGTTGTCCTCCTCCACATGTTGCTTCATTGTCAATTCATGGGTCATAAGAGATCCAAGAAGCTCTTCCAAAGGTAGAGTGTTGAGGTCTTTGGCTTCTTGGATGGCTGTCATTTTGGCTTCCCATGATCTTGGTAATGACCTAAGAATTTTGCGAACAAGTTCAGAGTTAGTATAGGTTTTTCCAAGACTTTTCAAACCATTAACAATATCAGTAAATCTAGTATACATGCATGCATGGTTTCAGATTGTTCCATGCTAAACAATTCATATTTATGAACAAGAATATTAATCTTTAGATTCTTTTACTTGGTTGGTTCCCTCATGGGTAACCTCTAATCTATCCCAAATCTCTTTGCGGAATTACATGTGAGATTCGATTAAATTCATTAGCATCTAAGGAACAATATAAAACATTCATGGCTTTAGCATTAAGCTGTGCCATTTTCCTATCATTATCATTCCAATCCCTTTCGGGCTTAGGAACAATAGTGCCATCAATAAGTGTGTGGGTGTACTAGGTCCATTAATTATACACCCCATAATTCATAATCAGAAGCTTGAATGAATATCCTCATTCTTGCTTTCCAATATGAATAGTTGGAACCATTAAACAAGGGAGGTCTATTCGTAGAATGACCTTCAGCAAAACTTGAACCAACTTGTGTTGCCATTTGGATCTTTAGCTCTTGATCGTGTGATCAAAATCTAATGAGCACTAGCTCTGATACCAATTGTTGGCCCAGATGGCAACCCAAGAGGGGGGGGGGTGAATTGGGTTCTTTAAAAATTAAGCCTTTTAAAGTAATTTAAACTATTGATGAGAGGATGCAAACAATTAATTCAAGTTAAAGCAGAGATAAGAGAAAGATAATAAGCACGGCAAACACAAAGATTTTATAGTGGTTCGGTGTATCCAACACCTACGTCCACTCCCAAGATTCACTTGGGTCCACACTATAATCTCCTTGATTACAGCGAGTTGTTTTACAAGCTCACAACTCAAACTTGTTGTTTTCCCGGGATCACAACGAACCCAGCTGGTTTTACACGGGCTCACCAGCACAAAACCCTAACACAAGCTAACCAGCTTGTACGAGGTACACTACCTCCACTAATTCAATCCCCTGATTGAATTAGAAACACAAGATAAAAATGTTTAATACAAAGGCTCCTTTAGAGCAGATATTTCAAAATAAAAGCAAGGTTTAGAAAGCCTGATTTAGATTTGATTTGAGTGAGGCTTTTCTTCTTTTCTTCTCTTCCTCAACTCCTTTGAAGTGTGGAATCGGCCTCAGCTCAGATTCTTCACGGATTGAATGTTGGAGTTGATTTGAGCTTTTTCTTCTTTCTTTGAATGTTGAAAATCTTTGATTTGCTCTTGAATAGCTCTTGGATTTTCTTCTAGACTTCTTGGATTGATGAACTTGAACACAGATGAAGTCTCCTTTGATTTCACACCTTTTCTTTCACTCTATTTTGAATCTCGGATTTTTCAAATGAAGCTCTGTTTTCTTTTTCTGAAAGATTTTTCTTTTTCTCTCTTGATTTATCTCTATCTCTTTGATTTGAAAACGGCTCTCTATTTATAGATTCTGCAAAATATAGCCGTTAGAAAAAGAAAATAGCCGTTATTGAAAAATCTTACCGTTGAGCTGAGTTGGCATTCAGAAAAATCACGCCCAGATTTGCTGGAGTCGACTCAGCTTTAGGCGAGTCGGCTCGAAGCGATACCAAAAATAGAAATGTTCAGAAAGTTAAAGGGTCGACTCACAAAAATAAGGTGTCGACTCCTGACAGTCGGGGGTCGACTCATGAAAAGGGGGTCGACTCGCGAAGTGCTCAGAAAAACTCTGGTGTCTGAGCGAGTCGACTCACACAGTCATGGAGTCGGCTCGACAGAATCGGGGTCGACTCGAGAAATCACAGGGTCGACTCGAGACAGACAGACATTCTGTATACTGAGTGGAGTCGACTCTGAAACTCTAGAGTCGGCTCCGGAACGTATCAAAAATCAGAATTTTCTGATTGACTTTAAATTCGTTCCAGATTCATTTTAAATCAATTTTTGACTTGAATACAATAAAATTGTCATTAGGAATCAATTCAAGAAATGTTCCAAAAACTCATTGATTGAGATATGAAGTATAAAAATTTCTTTTTGAAAGCTTAAACATGGAGCTTGAAGTTACTTTCAAATTGATTAAAGTCATACTTAACATACTCATTGATTGTTCTAATAAATTCATTGCTCATGTAAATAAACTCATTGCATCTTTTAATATACTCATGGCTTTTGGTAATCATCAAAATCAATAAGATTGGGGAAATAATTTCTCAACAATCTCCCCAACAATGGCATACATAAGGCTACCAACAGTCGAAGCATATGGTACCTTACTCATTGTACATTTTTTCTCATCAGTCTTGGAACATTGGTCCTTTGATAGAGGAACACCATGCCTGAAGGGTAACATACCCTTTTTGGAGTCATGCATTGAGAACCTATGTAGAATCTTATCTATATAAGCCGCCTGAGATAAACCCAATGTTCTTGTCTTTCGATCTCGTAAAAGTTTGATCCCAAGAACATCGCTAGCATCTCCAAGATCTTTCATACTGAATTGATGTGATAGCCAAATCTTGACTGAGGACAATGCTGCGACATCATTTCCAATAAGCAAAAAATCATCTACATATATTATCAAAAATACTATAGCTTTACCATCTAATCTCTTGTAGACACATGGCTCATCAGGGTTCTGATTAAAACCATAGGATTTAATTTCCTAATCGAATCTAATGTTCCATAATCTGGATGCTTGTTTAAGTCCATAAATGGACCTTTTAAGCTTGCAAACCATGTTCTCTTAGCCTCGAGATATGAACCCCTCTGGTTGGACCATATAGATAGTCTCGTCAAGATATCCATTAAGGAAAGCGGTCTTGACATCCATCTGCCAAATCTCATAGTCAAAATGAGCTGCTATGGATAAGAGAATCCGAATTGACTTTAGCATGGCAACAGGTGAAAAAGTTTCCTCGTAATCTATACCCTCCTTCTGGGTATAGCCCTTTGCCACCAACCGTGCTTTGAAGGTTTCAACCTTCCCATCCGGTCCTCTCTTCCTTTTGTAGATCCACTTGCACCCAATGGGTTTGATCCCAGTTGGTGCATCTACAATATCCCAAACTTCATTTGAGTACATAGATTCCATTTCCGATTCCATAGCCTTGTGCCATTGGTCTGCATCTACATCCGTGATAGCTTTATCGTAACTAGTGGGATTTGATTCTTGTTCATTGGAGATCGCCACATAGGATTCTCCAAAGAACATAAACCTATTAGGTGGTCTTAAAATCCTCCCACTGCGATGAACCATGGGTGTCGCATCTAATACTGGTTCGGCAATAGGTGTTTCTTCCTTATCATTATGTCTTGAATTGAAAGATGATCCCTTAGGTGTTTGTTCCTGTATAACCACCTTTTTAGGATCAGCGGTACTAATACAATCATCTTCTAATAATCTAGCATTCGTGCTAACGAACACATTTCGACTCTCAGGATTATAGAAGTAGCCGCCTACCATTCCTTTCGGGAAACCAACCCAGTAGCAAAGTATAGATCTTGGTCCGAATTTAGATGTCTTTTCAGTCAATACATAAGCAGGACATCCCCATACTTTGAGGTACCTTGGATTGGACTTACGTCCAGTCCACATCTCATAGGGAGTCTTGGGTACTGACTTAGATAGGACTAAATTCAAAATATATGTTGTCGTTTCTAGAGCATATCCCCAAAAGGATTCTAGTAAACTCGCATGACACATCATGCATCTTACCATCTCAAGTAGAGTTCTGTTTCTCCTTTCTGCTACCCCATTCTGTTGTGGTGTTCTAGGAGCAGTAAGTTGAGAAACAATGCCATTGTCAATGAGAAACTGTTTATATTCTTCAAGAAGGTATTTACCTCCATGATCTGATCTAACAGCTTTGATTCGTTTTCCCAACTGATTCTCAACTTCAGCCTTGAACTGCTTAAACTTTGTAAAAGCCTCAGACTTATGTCGCATCAGATACACGTATCCATATCTTGAGTAATCATCAGTAAAAGTAATGAAATACTCAAAACCTCCTCGGGCTTGTACCGTCATTGGTCCGCATACATCAGTGTGCACCAAGTCCAGTAAATTAGAGGCCCTAAGGCCTTTGGTCTTAAATGACCTTCTAGTCATTTTTCCTTCCAAACAGGATTTGCATTGAGGCATTTTATCTATATCCAATGGACCCAAGGATCCATCCTGGATAAGCCTCTTAATCCTATTAAGGTTTATGTGACCTAGTCTTAAATGCCAAAGTGTTTCCTCATTGTGTTCAGCTTTTCTCTTATTTGAGACAGTATGCACTATCTCAGTGTCATTGGATTTGGGAGTTATTGGATGTACATAATATAAATTTCCTAATTTTGATCCTTTACAAATTTCTTTATCATTTCTACTAATGGAAACATCAGAATGGAAAGAAACATTATAACCATAGGAAATCAAACATGCTACTGAAATTAAATTTCTTTTAATGTCTGGTACATATAAGCAATCATCCAATACAAGTTTTTTATTACATCCAAAAGATAAACTAACTCTACCAATACTAGTAGCTCCCACTTTTACTCCTGTCCCCAGCCTCAGCAATATCTCTCCTCTATTGAGTTTCCTGGTTACCTGGAACCAAAGCAATGAATTGCATATGTGATTAGTGGCTCCTGAGTCTACAATCCAGGATACAGTACAATCCACCACTAAACATGTTTCAATAGCAAAATATTACCTGCTGCATTCTTCTTGGCAATTAGTTTTGGGTAGTTTGTCTTCCAGTGCCCTTTTTGGTTGCAGTGAAAACATCTCCCTTTTACTGCTCCTTTAGCGGTCTTTGTCTTTTTGATCTTGCCACCTGCTACCTTAGGATGTTGCTTCTTCTTTCCTTTGGGCCTTTTGGGCTTAGAAGAAGAAGCCTTAGTAAAGTGAACTACCTTTTCCTTCCCTAGAATCTGCTTAGCTGATTGTAGCTCTTTCATGAGCTCTAAAAGGGTCATGCCAAGTTTGTTCATTGAATAGTTAAGCTTGAATTGATCAAATGAACTTGAGAGGGTTTCCAGCACTATATCTATCTGAGTCTCTTGGTCGATCTCAGCACTCAAATTGATGGCCTCATATAGGTAGCCCATCACTTTAAGGATATGCTCTCGGACCGGGGTACCTTCAGCCATACGAGTATTGATCAGCTTCCTAATAGCACTCTGTCGTGCAGCCCTGCTCGAATGAGCGAACATCTCTTGGAGACTAAAAATCATATCATAAGACGTCTCCATGTTTTGATGTTGCTGCTCTAGCACTGGGCTTAAGGAATCCAAGATATAGCATTTGGCCATCTCATCAGCTTTGTTCCATTTTTCAAATTCAAGCTTTTCATTATCCGTTGGGTTTTGACCCAACTGAGGACAGATATCTGTTATGACATACTTATACCCAGCAGAAGTGAGTACTATGTCCAAATTTTTCTTCAATTCAAATAGTTTGGTCCGGTTAACTTATTATCATTAAGTATAGAAGCAAGTGGGAAAAATGATGACGACATCTGAAATATAAATAATGGCATACATGCATCAGTTATATATGCTCCATAAATATTCTTTTAACATTAAGATTACTAAGTAGCAAAACTTAAAAAAAAATCTACAAAGTCTCAATGTAACCATGTATTGACCTCCATAAAAATGAGTCAACCCAAGTCCCACCTGGTCATAGTCCCCAAGTGCTGATCCAACAGCCTTACTTGGTTATGATCACTGCTTTGGTTTTTGGCTCCTATCATTATAGGTCAAGTATTAACCAAGGTTTAATCTTCTGGGATTAACAAGCTTGAAAACTCCATCCCTAATGGGGTTCACCCGTGTGACACGAGTAAGTGTTCAAACAAATACCCTAGATTATTCATTTAATTCTTAGAACTATGTAAACTAATGACATACCCCATCCCTAATGGGGGTCACGCATGTGACTTGAGTAAGTATATCATATGCAATAAAGAATTAAATATTTATTAAAATTTCTCTCACTATAGCTGATGTATGTACTCCATCCCTAATGGGGGTCACACATGTGACACGAGTAAGCACATGCATCATAGCGAGAATCAACCTTTTAGGAAGCCGCAGGTTACATGTTACCCTCATACATTTGATAATTTGTTAATTAAGTTTTTGTATAATTTGTGATTTACCTTATGTCCAAATGGCCTTGGACATACCTTTAATCACTTAACCAATTATGTAATCATTTTTCTGATTAACGCCCATAATTGTCATAGGTGCTTTGGTTTCCAACCTATTCAATCATGTCAATTTAGGGTCCTTTAATCATTTAATATATTTAACTCATAATATTCTAATGAGTGATACCATGGCAATAAAAACATGCATGCAATACACATAAGCAATAAAAAATTAAATAATAAATTTCTATGCTTTGGGATGGCCATTCGGATATGTGCCAGCCCAAACGGCGGAAGCATCCCGAAGTCGAACTCCAATTCCTCAATGGAATGAAGATTATAGTTGTTGCTAATGATGAAAGCTACTATTAAGTTTTGCTATTTTTAAATTCCTTAAGGTAAGTATCTAGCATGTGACCTGAAACTATTTTATCTGAGAAGATTGGTCCCATCTGTGGACCTCTGATACTTTCGTTTGGATACTTCCGTCGCTTCCAAAGACACGCCTCCAATTCCTATGACCTTTCAGATCCATTCGGACCAGAACGTTGGCCTGGTGGCTTGGTCCCTTTTCCTCACATTTTGAGGTCTCACGTGGTGTTTGGACGGAAGAAGGGAGGCTCTCATGTGGTGTTCGGACGGAAGAAGGGAGGCATCCTTCTTTGTGTTCGTTCCTTCTTTGTGACGGGCCAAACAAGGAATCATCGAATGGAAGAAGAGAGGCCAACGTTGCTTCTGTTTCTAGCATTAAATGGTAAGGAAGAAGGAGGCCAATCGTCTTCTCTTTGCTTTAGTGGACGCTTGTAATCGCCACCACCATGTATTCCCATCCTTGGTGAGTCATCCGAATGGAAGAAGGGAGGCCAACGTCAATTGCTTCTGGCATTAAATGTCCAAACGGAAGAAGGAGGCCAATCGTCTTCTCCATCGTCCAATCTCCAATAAGTATTCCGGACGGAACCGTGTGGAGTCCACTGTGTATTCCTTCCGTTCCAGCAAGAAGTCTTCCGGTGTATTCCTTCCGTTCCAGCAAAAATTCTTTCGGACGGAACCATGTGGAGTCCACGGACGAAGGGAGCCCATGTGTATTCTAATATTTTTCATCTTCCTCGGAGAGAGGAGGTGTCCATGTTGATTACTTGTTATCAAAACCAACGCTCTGATACCAGTTTTTTGTTGGATGGATCGATGGGATTACTGGATAAGATAAAAATTTTA
The DNA here is from genome assembly GCA_900491605.1 of Calamus simplicifolius. Taxonomy (NCBI): domain Eukaryota; kingdom Viridiplantae; phylum Streptophyta; class Magnoliopsida; order Arecales; family Arecaceae; genus Calamus; species Calamus simplicifolius. Next base: position 122,527 of record UESW01002667.1, on the reverse strand, counting down.
AATTTTTGCTATGGTTATCTTTAAGGATAAAATGAGTTGAAGGTTCTGATCTCCGGTGAGATCCCCATGATCAAAACAATCCGATCAAAACTCTTATCATGAAGAAGATAAGCGTGGATTAAAATATTAAATCCAGTTGGTGCGGAAGCAATACCAGTAATCAAACTTATGAACAATCATGGCAATCATTACTTAATTAGAGAAAATGATTACGTACATTTTTATTAAAGATTTTTATTGAATTTCCTCATGAATAAGGAAGCGTCCGTGCGTGAAGAATCCTCTGCATGAAGGCTTCTGTACCGGAGACTCTTCGAAGGAGTGGAGACTCTAAGATCGCTGATTCTTCTTAGGAATAAATGGGATAATCTTTAATCCTCAACTCCCTGAATGAGCAAGGGGTATGGCCAAGGAAATAAGCAAGAATTTTTTGGTGAATAAAAATCAGCCGATTTCTTTTGTGTTTCTCTCTGCTGGATCTCTCTGTCTTTACTGTTCTTAAAAACAATGAAGATGGATGGATGAAAAAAAAAAAAAAAATTTCTCTTATCCTTTTTTTGATCATGGTGCTCGCTATTTATAAATGGGAAGCAATACTCTTATCGAAGAAAGCGTCGCATTCCTATAGGAGAGACGCTTCTCATCATCATCCAAAGATGTGTGAAGAAGACACCGCTTCATAAAAAATACGTTGTCTCTTCTGCTCCTAATCTGAGAACATCATGCCCAACTTACAATAGGCCCGCTAGTCTAGAGGCTCATTGGGACCAAGGCCCATAGAGCCTAAACCCAAAGTCCTCAAACCACCCATAGCATCTACTTTGGTCACGGATCCATGTTACAGAGTTTAGTTTTATTAAGAAACTTTTCTCTAAATTTTTCTAGAAAATCAAATACAATATTAGGCAGCATTACTTGCTCATCGCATCACCTAAAATTTTAAAAATTAATTCTTAAAATTTAGGAGCAAGTTTCCTTTTATGGTCTACACCTTGGACTTCGCGGGACACACATAACCTAGCTCCCAAGAATATTGTCCTTACACCGTCATTCCCTATGACTCGAGACAATATTCTTAGTCGTGATTTATTTCACCAAAAAATCACAACTGCACTCCAGGATATGCGCAACATTTATGTCGAGATATAATAAATTATCACATAAGACAATCCCATCCCTGACCTATGAGATCGATACGCAAATGATTCCTTCATGTGACACTCGAATATTGGCATTAAGTAATTTGTGTACTATCACTTGTCCAATATCCATCTAAGACCTTGAGCTCTAGGTTCCCTCATATCCATCCACTGAGCATCATGAATCAACTCATCGATTGATCATGTCTACGCTCGATCTATAAAGATCACTATGCATAGTTTTAAGATAGATTAATTTGAATCTCTCAGGGAGTGTTATTACTTTCTCATGGAAAGTACATGAATGACTATATTGCGAGTATGTTCTTAGACCCTAGTGGCATATGCCCAACCCACCGAGTATCAATCATTTATGGATTTTTCTCATTTGGTGAATCAAAGCATATACGCTATAAGTCTGAGTTCAGTGACTTGCTCAAGCTTAAGAACAATCGTACTCTCATAGCTATGAGTTAAACTTTATGATAGTACATTTCCAAAATTTATTCTCATATAAGTCCGTCAATACGCAATATGCGTACTAGTATACTAATTCGAGAATCCCTCTCAAATAGTCAAGACAAACTATTTCCACAATTGGAAATTCTGTATACTTCAATTTCTCATAGTAAAGCGCCTAACTTTATTAAAATTGTGACAATTGTATTTCAAATGTAATAAAATGATCTTGTGTTTTCTGTACTCATGTGTAAAGCATCTCGAGCACTCAAGATCATTATTTCTAACATTCGTAGACCTTTCAGGAGAATTACATACAACAAGTATATAGAATGCAAATATCAAATCATTTATTATATATCATCTAATATCAATCATCATAGAAAATTATGTCTTTTAGACCACATTTTCCAACAATGGTATGGTGAGCGATTATGGCCAATTGATCATACTACTACCAAGGGAATCAACCCTCTTGGTGAAGAAGAGGATGGTCTTCATTGGGGTTTGGATGAACCGGCTAATAGATCAAACCAAGTTCTCATGGGTTTTAGCCCATTTGAAAATCAAAGTAACCAATTTCAAATTGGTTCGGACCTAAGTTTACTTGGCCTGCATTTTTGGATGTTAGTCCTGTTAAACCTATTTGAACCTCAAACCAATTTAATTAGGCCGATTAGATCAACCTATCAATCTATCCATTTGAGCTCAGCCCTAAACTAATTAAGCCTGATTCAGTGAGCCAAATATGAATTCAGTCCAATTCTAGTGAACTAGAAATTGTTTTAGAACTAAATCATTGAATCAAGTCTTGATTTTAGTTAAATCGATGAACTTGATTCTTGGTTTGGGCCCAAATTAGTAATCCAAAACCAGTTTGAGTTTGGTTTAGTTAATCAAAATACAAATTGAACCAATTCTTAAGCTTGATCTCAAATTAAACCTAATTCTTTGAATCAGACTTTAGTTTAAATTGAATCAATGAACCCATCTATTAATTAATTGAAACTGAGTCGAGAATATTAGCTATTATGTTTATGAGAATAATTTGAAACTTGTTGCATAGGTGATTGGTATCCTTGAGTTGCATTACTTGGATTAGCAAAAAAGATAAGTAGGTTAATTATAAATTAGTAAATTATTTAAACTTAATTTTAAATTTAAATAAAATTTTTAATTAATTATTGATGTTTAAACATGCATTATTAATTGAAATATGAATCATTATTACCCATTATAGATTTTATTGCTTTATTTTGTGCAATAGAATGTTAAAATTTTAATTCCTTTTATTATTATTTAACTCCTGCATAATTAGTTATTACAAAAAATTTACTAATTCAATTAAATAAAATATAAAAGTTTAAATTTGATATTATTATAAAACCAAATATAATAATAACTAATAATAACAACAATAATAATGACATTTATATATACATAACACTATCCCAGGAACTACTAGGTTAACTAAATAATGAAATAATTGAATGTAAATGAATACAAAAGGATAAAATATGTTATCCTAGGTCCATTATAATATTACTTCATGGCAAAATGACTAATATTGGAATACACCTCCATAAGGAATATATGTGGAGGATACATCTTCATCTATAGGGTTAAATATGGTGCTTTGATCCTATCACACTGATACGTGACCATAGTCATGGCCGTAGCGTATTCGTGATAAGATGATATGCAAATTTAAAATAATGACAAAAGATGATGACATGATAACCATGATAGTATGTAATTAACTTGTAATGACCGAAGACATGCAAATCTCAAGTATGATGATATGAAAATTAGAAACATGGACATTATATTAAATATTGTAATATAAAAAATGAGTTCAAAAATATTTCAAAGATTATAAGTATTCTAAAGAAAAATAAGATAACAATTATGACATGCTATGCTCTTGAAAGTTTTATAAGGATTAATTTGCTGAATTATAAATTTAAATTAGTCTTATTTGCTAAATATGAACTAATTAAATTATTTTTATTATCTTTTAGAATCCAAAAAATAAAGAGGGATCTAGGTAGAAAGTAGTATTTGCTAGCTTGTTCTAATTATCTTGAAAGATAGTCACCAAATACTTTTTTTATATTATTTAAGTTGTAATAAGAATTTTATTTTATTCTTTACAATGCTAGTTCATAAATTTTTTTTGGTACAAGCGGGTGATCACACTAGTCTAGTGCAAGTCAGCCCTGATAAGTCAGAAAATAGAATTTGTTTAAGTACAATAGGACAGGGGTCTCCTGTTTCTAAAACCAAACCCGAATGATGGGGCCCAGAGGCCACCACTCAATCGGCCATCGTATTGGCCTTCCGATAAACATGATGGATCTAGAATTTGTATACATCATGTAGGATAGACCAGACATCCAGGAGCAGAGGATTGATTGAAAAATGATCATAGCAATCCCGTTAGAGCCAACGGATGATAGTGAGAGAGTCCCCTTCAATAAAGAGACTCTGAGCATGAAGGATTCTAGCAGTATAGGAAATGCTAGCCCACGCTGCATAAAGCTCCATCATAGGAATAGAGAAGTCAAAAAGACCAATTCCTTCCGCCACCGGTATTGCTTCATCGACCCCTCAATAATAAATGCAGATTCAGCTAATCTAACCCACACGCTCCCATCGAAGTTGATTTTAACAAACCCTGGGGGGCTCCCTAAGATAAAAATTGTCTGCCGGTTCACTATCAAAGCAGCAGGGGAACCCCAGTAACCAAAGTTGTCAGAATCATAAGTAGTGCAGTGGAATGTGTATTCAGCATAAAAGGATAAGGCTTTTCGTACAATCCTCTGGAGGGAGATAATGTCTTTGGTAAAGATAAGCTGATTCCATGATAACCAAATATGGTAGGCTATGGCTGCCCAAATGATGCCCTGTTGCTGGTTATCCCTTTTGATATCTCATAGAAAGATGGTCCGCCAAGAGATTGTACCTGCCTCTCTGAGCTGGTATCCCACTATATGCCAAATCTGTCTCACTCTATGGTAAACAAAGATGGCATGATCAGTAGTCTCAGCATCCTGGCCACATAAAGGGCAAGTAGCCTGGATGGGCAGTCCTCTACCTAAGAGAAGGGAGCAAGTAGGAAGACAGTCCTATGCAAACTTCTATATAAAGAGCTGAAGCTTGGGATGGATGGAAAGCTTTCATATCTATGCTGCATCCATCGTATGCTAAGGGTGTGACCTATAGATCTTCATAAGATCCCTGGTTGGAGCCCTAGAGAGACATGATCTCTTTCATAATCTAGTATCATCTGTATGGCCCGCTATGAGCAGAATAGAAAGAATCCCATAAGCAAGCTCCTCACAAAAAATTGGGACACCATGGGTATATGCTAGAAGAAGAGATCATGAGAGATCATATCAGAGACTCTCATACGGCTAGGAACATCTGTACTGATAAAAGTAGACCAATGTGAGAGTGAGAGCTTTGTAATCCATGTATTCTAGACAACATCCACCGATGTGCCATATCTAATCATCCATGTGATGTTATCCAAGACAGCCGGTGCACGTCTGCAAACCTCCTTTCAAAAAAAGAATAATCTTAGGAGGACTAAAAATTTATGACAAGAGTCCACTCACCATATCTAGTATACATAAAAGAGCTTCAAAAGCAGTACAGATCAAGAAGGAACTACGAGGCATGTCTAGCAAGTATAGCCTCTCTTCTCACAGTCAGAGACTGAATGCCAAGGCCTCCTTTAGAGATCGGCATGCAAACAGTGTCCCATGCCTATAAATGAATATCATGACCATCCTGCATCGAGGCCTAGAGAAAGTCTCTAAAGCATCTCTCTATCCTTCTTAGACAAGTAATTGAAATAACATCATTGGATAGCAGATTAAGAGATGTTAGAACTGAACGCAAGAGGGTGATCCTCGCCATCATAGATAACCCAGTTACCTACCAGCCATCGATGCAATCATGGACCCAGTGCTCCAACTCACTGTAATCATAGCATCGTGGCCATCTTCAGTGATAGGGATCCCTAAATACGATAGTCGATCAACCTATTTGAAGATGCTAAAAGTTTGAAGGATGGTTTCCCTTATAGAACTAAAATTCTTCGGGCTAAATTATACCATTGACTTTTGTAGGTTAACCTTCTGTCCAGAGGTCTGATAGTAATTTTGAATAATAGAAGCATAAGTGGTCGCATTGCAACATTATTCTGGCCCAGCAAGATGCAATCATCAGCAAAATGGAGATGAGAGACCAATGGCCTGTCCAGACCCGCCATGAAGGGGGAATGTGAAGATCCTGCTGCACCTGGTAGAGCACGCACGATAAATCATTGGCAACAAGGATGAACAAGAAGAGGGATAGCGGGCAACCTTGGCGCAGCCCCACAATAGAATGAAAGAAGTCGGTCTAGCTACCATTAATAATAAGCGAGAAAGATGGCCCATGGATGCAAGCCATAATTCGGTTAATAAAAAGGCCATCAAACCCAAATTCAAGAAGAGTACGATGTAGAAAAACCCAGCTCAATCTATCATAAGCTCATTCCATATCTAGCTTTACAACCATAAGACACTATTGGTTAGAGGATCTGTAAAGATTATGCATAAATTCCTGAGCTATAAGGACATTGTTTGAAATACTGCACCCTCTGATAAAGGCTTTCTATTCCATAGATATAATGCATGGTATCACCTTCCTCAATCGATTTGCTAAGAGTTGGGCACAGACCTTGTATAAGGTAATGCAAAGGTTGATGGACTGATAGTATAGAGGAGTGTAAGCATCTGAGCATTTGGGCACAAGAGTGATAAGTGTCCCATTTCACTCAGCATGAATACTTTTAGAATGGAATGCACTCAGGATGGCCTGCACAATGTCGTGGCCCACAATATTCCAATATGACCAAAAGAAAAAGGGCAAAAACCCGTCAGCCTAGGGGCCTTATCAGGCCCAAAATCTCATAAAGCCGATCGAATCTCGTCTATAGTATTGGTATAATAAGAAGGTCATTCTCATTTGCCAAGACCTTCTTAGAATACAGGACCGGGTGAACAGAGAACCCATCACTAGTATGCTTAGATGATCTAGATTGAAAGAAGTGAGCAAACTGGTCCCTTATGACATGGATGTCTTTCTGATAATGCCTTTCCTTGTCAGCAATTCACCGAATTCTGTTGGTAGCTCATCGCGTCAGGATGACCTAGTAAAAAAATCTAGTATTACGTTCCTCGTCGTGAATTCACTATATCTGAGACCTCTGCCTCCAGTAAGTCTCTTTCTGCTGTAAAAGTGAGTGGTGGCAGGCTAGCATAGCTCTGAGAGCAATAAGATCAGAATTAGGGAAACAACATTTAGCATCCTCTCTGACCTGAAGAGTAACAATTTTAGCTTTCACCTGCTCAACTTTTCTGACTAGGTCCCCTACCTTTAATCTATTCCATCTGGAAAGTTGGCACCTTGCTAACTCCAGTCACCTAGATAGCATGTATGCAGCACTACCTCTCACAGGCAGGCACCAAACTTGAAAGATAATGGTCCGAGCCGAGGAATAAGAGGTCCAAAACTGCTCAAATTAAAACTGTTTCTACTACTGCATAGCTGCCTCCATGGATATGAGAATGGGACAGTGGTCAGAAGCAATCCTTGAAAGATGAGTAACAGTAGCAGAAGGATAAATCTGAAGCCACTGGATCATGACCATAGCCCTATCCAGTCTCTTCCAAACTCGAGGCAATTATTACACCAAGTGTATTAGGGACCCAAGAACCCAAAGTCAAACAGACCAGCAGAGGAGATGAATGTTCTGAACTCAGCTATGTTCGCTAAATCAACAAACTGTCTACCCCCTCTCTTTTCACTGGCCTCAATGATGCAATTAAAGTCTTCAGCAATAAGGGATGGGCAACCCTTGTCAAGAAGAGAGAGAATATCAGACTATAGGACATGCCTTTTTTAAAAATCAGTGCTCGCATAAACTTCTGAGAGAAGCCAGGGATCGAATGTCCCCTTAGAGATGATAAGAGCAACCTGCTGATTGCACCTATGAAGGGCATCTACTCAGATGGAGGTGTTATGCCAAAGAACCAAAATACCTCCTAATAGACCCATAGACTTCACAACATAAGAAGACCACGATCTAGTAACCTATCTCCAAAATCAAACTAAACTGTCTCCCGACAATTGGGTTTTCAAAAGAATACATATATCAAAGCTATGAAGTTGCATAAGTCTTCCAAAAGAGGAGCAAAACGAAGATTTTCGGGCTCCTCTAACATTCCAAATAAAAATCTTCATATTGAGGTTGGAGGAGGGGGGGTTAGGCCCTAGCCTTGTCCTCCATCATATCAGTGTTAGGAAGGCACCCAAAAAATGAGATGCCTTCCTTAGGATTCTGACTAGAACAATCCATCAGATGGGTATCCTCCATAACTTCTGTAGGCTCATCCACCGAGGGGGGCGGGCCATAATCTGCATGTCCTGTCCTTGTCCCCTGATTACTTTCTTTAGGCAAGAGACAGCCGACTCATGACTTCATCTCTCTAGCTGAGTTGGCTGATCAAATACTTTCTTCTCCCCATCAGGAGTCCCACCCTGACTACGGGTGGACTTAGCACCCTTGGTAACCTGAACAGCAGTGCCCCGATTTGAGTCCATGGATGCTAATAATATGAATTTATCCTATACTCTTTTTGTTTCAAGAGAAGTCATTTTTCCTTTTCTTTTTCATTTTTAGTGGCGACTCATTGAAATTAAGTCTTCGTAGGCCTAGCCCTTTTTGATGGACCAGGGTAAGCATCCTTGCTGACGATAGGCCAATCAGCCCATTTATCTGAGCCCAGCAGTGCAAAGGGGTTCTCCGAGATCAGGTTTGATTTCATATGCTGCTGAACTTAATTGCTCTCAGTTTGAGCTGCAGTCCCATTCTCAGTATCATTTCCATAGAGCCCAGCACACCCATTTCCATTGGCACGTCACCCTCAGCCTGATTTTCCTTATTCAATTCCACTAACTTATGAGCTGAAGCTAAAGCAGGGGCTTCAATCATCAAAATGATATTCTTGGGCAGCCGACGAGCAACCCTCGCCGTCTCTTGCCACCCGTTTGCTAATCGAGGAGCAAAGCCAAGGTTAGATATGGTTTGGGGCTTCCTCCTCATCTTCGGTGCTAGGGCTTGGGAGGTCTTCGCTATCTCAGAGCTACCATCCAAGGATTGTACTTGGAGCCTACCGAAGATGGCTCAGCCTTCGGCAATGAGGAGCAGGAACTGTTAAGATGCCAGGAGCCGCATCCATGACAAACTCCTTCCAGGTGTTTATAGGCGTATTATTGCCAAAAGGGAGCTCGGCTGCCCCTAACCATGACTCCCGGCCGAAGGGGCCGTCGCAAGTCGATCCGTACATAGGTTTGGACAAAACCTCCTCTATTTTTCTCTTTGGTGGAGGAATCAAAGCAAACAAAGTGGCATGCTGGTGCGAGGATGGTGCTTAGTATCTCGTCTGCCCAGAATTCCTGTGGCAGGTTAGAAAGCCTTACCCATAGCAGGGTTGTTGCCATAGAATCAAGCGCCGGAATGAATTCTGATGACCATTCCTCTGTGGCAATAGGTTGCCCGTTGGCTATCCACAGCCTTCTATGGACCATCTCCTTAGCATTGTGATCAGAGAATTTAAAGATATAGCACCTATGAGCAAGGCACACATCATTAATTTCACCAGAAATACCAGCTTGCTAGAACTCACGGATGATTACATCCAGTGGAACCCAACGGTGGAAGTTTCGCGCTATGATGGCCATCTTCTCTTATCTAGAAGCTTCCGCCTTTAAAGTCTCTGTAGGCACTTGGATTACCTTCGAGAAATGCCTCTTCAACTCCACCATTTTCGTTAGAGAAGGGGATAGAGCGACCCAAACGAAACGTATTTCAGCAGCCCGTCTTTACGGCGTCCGATCCACCTTATTAGCTTCATCCACTGTAGGAGTAGGGGGGGATAGTGTTCTCCATTACCCACTACCCAGTAAGGTCTGTCACCGGCGCACGGCAAAGATCGCCTGAGATCACGAAATCAACAGCCGAACCGCAAATCTTAAAGCACGGGTCAGTAGGTATATATTTCCTTTCCGTTTTATTTTCACCGTAGCCCAGCTCATAATCTTTTAAATAAATGATAACTTCTGTTGTTGGATGCCTTATGATGCCTTGTGTGCCTAACGTGCCATATATATGAATTGTTGCATTCCAGATTAGAATCTAGGGCGTAGCAATGGTTCCGTCTTTTAAACTTCTTCAACCTCTTGCCTCGGCCAGCCTAAAAACCGAGAGCTGAATCCAACCTATCCTCCCACCGACATGCCCGATGTTAAAACTCAAGACGCACTTGCTCCGACAACAGTAGTCGATCCAAGCTTTGCCTTAAACCAGCGGTATGCCTTCACAACACTCCACGTTCATCTCAACTTCGGCGCCCACCAAATTAATCCGTACACCACTCCTGGGTAAAGCCGCTAGGTCCCGTTCCAGACTTGTTCGCTAGTGTCACGGCGGCCATGCGGGTGTTGTTACTTCATGTCCAAAGGACAGCCCTCCACCCCCATACAACCGAGACGCGTGTAGGAATGTTGCTGCCACTTCTCTGACCACAACGCGTTAGTCATTGCGACTCTCTGTCTTTATATCCCCCGAACATCTTCGATGAACCCAAGCACCAGACGTGAAACGTTCGCAATGGAGAGAGAACGGGGAAGCAGCTCCTCGATGACGAGCTTGACGGTGCCCCCAGACGCCAAGCTCCTGCCGGAGATCCTCGAGTACGTCGGCCTATTAGGGAAGAGCGCCGCTGCATACCTTCGTTTCCGGGCCACCTGCAGGTGGCTCTTCGCTGTTCTTTCCCCTCACCCACGCCATCTCCCCCTTCAGCCCCCTTTCCTGATGCTACCGCTGGAGCCCGATACCGGCCTCGGCTCGTTTATCGACATCGCCACCACCCGCAAACATAACTTCTCTCAGGTTTCCGACGACACTCGGGGTCGGGGTAAGTGCTGCCTGGGCTCTTCCTTTGGATGGCTGTTCCTCACTGGCGCAGATTTTATTCCCTTCCTCCTCAACCCATTTACCGGGGCCGAGATCCCTCTCCCTCCTCTCACCACCATCCCCGGCTTTCCACATAACTTCCTACTATTTGCCACCGCGTCGCGAACTTTCGCTGTATTATCTGGTTATCGACCCCCCAGCTTGAATGCAGAAGAGATGGTGAACATATTCGTCCACCAGGCCGTATTATCTGCCGATCCAACTCTCGACCAGCAGGCCGCCACAGTCGTCGTGCTTAAATCCTATATTGCATTCCACACCTTCTACTGCCGGCTGGGAGACACATCGTGGACCGAGATAGATATCTCGGGCTTCCCTGACTACTATATTTTCGACATCATACCATTTCCAGAGCGGAAACTATGTGCGATCATTGACGGGAATAGTCTGGTGTTACTTGATTTCAGTTGCCCCTCAGTCAGGAAGACGATGGCCCAGCTGGACTTTCCCAGTTGCATGGTGACATACTTGGTCGAGTCGGCAGGGGAACTGCTGCTGGTCACTGAACACCACGAAACTACCATCACTCCTTACAGAATTAATAAGTCATTCCGTGTGCATAAGATCGATCTGCATGATCTGGCCGGTGACTTAGATGAGCCTCTGCAGGTGACACGAGTCCATAGCATTGGCGATCGGGTCCTTTTCTTGGGTCCTGGTCACTCCCTCTCCATTTCTGCTCAAGATTTCCCTGGGTTCAAGGGGAATTGCATCTACTATGTCAACGCTCACAACATGTATGACGCCACAGGCCATGCTGGGGCTGATTTCATCGGCGTCTTCAACTTAGAGGACTGCAGTTGTGAAGATATCTTTGATTTGAGTGAGATGGATGGGATTGCTCCGTGGAGGACTAAGGCGACAATGCATTGGTGGGTGTCTCCAAATCTCCGCAAGGGGGATGCATGATGCGGTGGAAGTCTAGGTAGCAAACTTGTTAGTCTTTATCGGTATGTTATTCTGTGTGCTATTCTGTGTGCTCGCTGTTTGGGAACCTCATTTTAAGGTTTATTCTGAAGTTTGAACTTGTTGCTATTATGGTCATGTTATTCTGTGCCGGATCTCATTTGAAGAGATTCTAAATTGTAAATGACAAAATGTAATGGTTGTTGTTGTTAATTTTTAAGTGCTATATTTTATTTTTGATTTAGTATATATTGGGCTCATATATATAGTTGAACTTATGTTATTAAGGTGGTTTTATGTTTTGATGTATAAACTAATCGAGAGTAAGGTGGCCTCACATGTAAAACGGGCATTATGTTTAAAATATTGTAAATATGAATGAATCCTGTGTTTCTTGTTGAGAAGAAAAATCAGTTGTCTTCTTCCCTACTTCCTCTTTTCTTATTTTTCTTTTTCTTCTTCCACGCCTTCATCTTGGTTCATGGCAAGATCCATGGTGAGAGGGCATGATCTCCATTTTGTCTCTTTTTCTTTCTCGTATACTTTTTATGTTCTATCCTACTCCTTTCATTTTTCATCCTCCTTCCGCTTTTTAGCCCGACGAAGTGAGCGGTGGAGATCAAAACCGAAGGCTGACGGTGGAAACCAATCCCATCAGAAATTAGTATCAGAGCCAAAGGTGCTTGTAGATGAATGGGAGAAGAAAAGGTCAGAGAAGATGACTAGCTTCTCATATCTGAAAAAAAAAATTGCATTTCCGTCTGAAAGAGGCCTTCTTTTCTACTTGGGAAAGGGCACTTGGAGACATGATAATTGAACAGAATTTGTCTCTTTTAAAAAAAAAGAAAGTGGGGAAGGAAAGAAGAAAAAGCTGCTGGTTTGGTTCATAGCAAGTGGAACAAATAAACACGGCAGCACTATCCTAAAATATTTCCATGGCAAGCTCAAGTAATATGGGTATGAGCATTAATCATCCTTCTATTCTTATCTTTGATAGTGAAAATTATGATTATTAGAGCATCAAAATGAAGACCATTTTCATTTCACAAGAAATTTAGAATTTAGTGGAGAATGGGTATGAAGAGCCATCTACTCCAACCAACCAACAAAGGGAGCAATTAAAGGACTATAAAAAGAATGATGCCAAAGCCCTATTTAATAAAAGGAGCAATTGAAGGACCATAAAAAGAAGGATGCCAAAGCCCTGTTCTTCATCCAACAAGTCGTGTCTGATAGGATTTTTTCAAGAATCATTAGAACCATTAAATCAAAGGAGGCATGCAACATTTTGCAAGAGGAATTTCAAAAAAAACACCAAGGTGAGAGCTATCAAACTTCAAACTCTAAGAAGAGTGTTAGATAATTTGAGAATGTAAGAAAATAAGAAATTAAAGGATTACCTCTCTAAAATCGTAGAGATTGTTAATCAAATGAAGAGCTATGGTAAAACCATCATCGAGAAAAGAATATATGAGAAAATTTTGGCTAGTTTGCCTTCAAAATTTGATACAATAGTTATAATTATTGAAGAATCTAAAGATCTTTCTATGTTAAGTGTTCATGAGTTAATGGGATCTCTTGAGGCTCATGAGCAAAGATTATTTAGGCATAAAGAATCATCAATTGAAAGTGCCTTTCAATCTAAACTCAAAATGTTTAAGTTCTCAAAGAGAATCATCTAGTCATGCATAAGTTAAAAGAGTGTCATTTAGAGGTGGAAACCAAAGTAGAGGAGAAGAAAGAAATATAAGAGGAAGAGGTAGGAAGGCAAATAAATAACCTTCCAAGAAGATAAAATGATGATAGCACTCAACAAAAGTGTAATATATATAAAAGATCTTTTCATATTAAAAAAGATTGTTCGTTTAAGAGAAAACTCTAATGTTATAATTGAAAAAAATTTGGATATGTTCAAAAAGATTGTAGGTACTAAGCAAGTGAACAAGCACACTTCTTCGAAGAAAATAAAGATGAGCAAAGCACATTTATGCATATCAAACTGCGAAGTAGCAAAGGAATGATGTATGGTATCTTGATAGTGAATGTAGCAACTACATGACCGATGATAAATCCATCTTTGTGGACATTGATAGTTCTTCAATCTCACAAGTGAAGATGAAAAATGGTGTAGTACTAGTCCAAACAAGAGGCAAAGGCACAATTGTAATTAATACAAAGAAAGGGAGAAAGTTCATCGATGATGTTTTACTTATTCTAGACTTGAGAAAAAATCTCTTAAGTGTTGGATAATTGATTGAGCATGGGCACATGGTGCACTTTAAAGACAATGGTTGCAAGATATATGACAAAGGGATAAAAAAGCAACTTATGACAAATATCAACATGAACAAAAATAGAAGCTTTTCTCTTATTTTGCACTATACAAAGAATGTTGCATGAAAGATGAAATTGAATAATGAGTCATGGCTATGGCACAAAAGGCTTGGGCACTTGAACTTTCAAAGCTTGAAAAGTTTACATTAAAAGAATATGGTGTATGGTCTACTAGCAATACATAACAAGGAAGAACCTTGTGAAAGATGTGCACTTAAAAAACAACATAGAGAGGCATTTCCAAAGATGTATGGAGAGCCAAAGTACCATTGGAGCTTATTCACACTGACATAGGTAGACCCATGAAAACTCCTTCTCATACCGGTAACATGTACTTTATTATTTTTATTGATGACTATTCAAGGATGACATTGGTGTACTTTATAAGACATAAATCTGAGGCATTCATTATCTTCAAAAAAGTTCAAAAATCTTATGAAAAAACAAAGTGAGCACTACATCAAGGTGCTAAGAAGTGATCGAGGTGGTAAATACAACTCAAATGAATTTGAGAAGTTTTGTGAAGATGTTGGTGTGCAAAGACAATTGATCATTGGCTATACACCGGAACAAAATGGAGTTGCCAAAAAAAATCCTACTATTATTGAGATAGCCAGATCTATACTCAAAGATAAAGGCTTTCCAAATTCTTTTTGTGTGAAAGCGATGTATACGGCGGTGTACTTGAAGAATAGATGTCCAACAAAAGTTTTCCAAAATATGACACCATTTGAAGCTTAATCCAGTAGAAAGCCTTTGGTGAAACATTTCAAAGTCTTTAGATGTGTGTACTATGCACATATTCCAAAGAAGAAAATATACAAACTTGATGAAGTGAATATAAAATGCATCTTTGTTGGATATAGTTTTAAATCAAAAGGTTACAAACTTTTGAAGCACAATAAAGTGATCATAAGAGGAGATGTTCTTTTTGTTGATCCATTCATTGATTTTGATGATTAATAAAGGAATTGAGTATATTTATTTGATTACTAATAGATTTTATAAGTGTTTCAGGACTTAAATTTATTTGATCAATTTAAAGGAATTATGAAAGAATTTTGAATCAAATACAAATCAGAGATTTCAAAGTTTCAGAGCTTGGAGTCGACACCTAGAAAGTCTGGAGCCGACCCCATGGCCAATTCAATTTTAATCTGATTTTTGATACAACCTGGAGCCGACACCTAGAGTTTTGGAGCTGACACCTAAGGTTTCGGAGTCGACACTTACAGTGTCTGGAGCCGACTCCGATGCAGGGACAGAACATTGATTTTCTGAGCATCCTGGAGCCGACACCTACAGTATTCGGAAGCCGACACCTGACGACGGCGAGCCGACACTTACTTTTGCGGAGCCGACTCCACGACGAACTCAGATTTTACTATTTATGGAAAAACGATTCGGAGCCGACATCTGAAAAGCTGGAGCCGACTCCAACCCACCTGGACGAAAAATCAAAAATGCCAGATCAGCTCTAACGGTAATATTTTTGATTTCTGACATCTAACGGCTATTTTTTATGAATGGAAAATCCTTCCAGGTACACTCCAACGGCTAGATTTTTACCCAAAAATGAATCAAAAGAAAATCTATAAAAAGGGAAAAACAACCGTTTGAAATATAGATAAAAAAGAGAGAGAGAATCGGATAGAAAAAGATCAAAAATTAAAATCTGAAAAGTCTAGAGCTTTATATCCAAGAGAGGAGTTTTCAAATTCAAAACCTTCCACTCCACAAAGCTAAAAGAAGAATCCAAGCCGTTCAAATAGCAAAAAATTGAGGATTCTCAACAGAAGAAAGAGACCAACTTTTCAATCTTCTCAACTGCATCTACTGTGAGGAATCGGAGCTGAGGCTTGATTCAACCCAGCAAGGAGAAGAGGAAAAGAAGAAAAGCTCAAAGCCAAACAACTTCAAACCAGGCTTTTCTAAACCTATTTACTTTTCTTTGAATATTTGCTCACTAAGGAGCTGTGAAAATTTGTAAAACATTCTTGTTCTTGTTTGTGCCTAGTTCAATCAAAGGGGATTGAACTAGTGGAGGTTGTTAACCTCGGGTCAAGCTAGTTTTGCTTGAGTCTTGGGTTGTGTGCTGGTGAGCCCGAAAAACTGGCTGGGTTCGTTGTGATCCCGGATAAAACAACAAGTTTGAGTTGTGAACTTGTAAAACAACTCGGCTGTAATCGAGGAGATTATAGTGTGGACCCAAGTAGGATCTTGGGAGTGGACGTAGGTGTTGGATACACCAAACCACTATAAAATCTTTGTGTTTGCCGTGCTTCCATTGTCTCTATCTCTATCTCTGTTTTATTCACTGTACTTTATATTTACATTGCATTTATTTTCATTCATCTTAAGCAAACAATTTTTTAAGAGGCTAAATTTTTTTTAGAACCCAATTCACCCCCCCCCCCCCTCTTGGGTTGTCATCTGGGCCAACAATTGGTATCAGAGCAAGTGCTCATTAGATTTTGATCACACGATCAAGAGCTAAAGATCCAAATGGCAACTCAAGTTGGATCATTTGCCGAAGGTCATTCTACAAATAGACCTTCCTTGTTTAATTGTTCCAACTATTATTATTGGAAAGCAAGAATGAGGATATTCATTCAAGCTTCTGATTATGAATTATGGGGTGTTATAACTAATGGACCTAGTACACCCACACACGTTGTTGATGGCACTATTGTTCCTAAGCCCGAAAGGGATTGGAATGATAATGATAGAAAATGGCACAGCTTAATGCTAAGGCCATGAATGTGTTATATTGCTCTTTAGATGCTAATGAATTTAATAGAATCTCCACTTGTAATTCCGCAAAGGAGATTTGGGATAGATTAGAGGTTACCCATGAGGGTACTAACCAAGTAAAAGAATCCAAAATAAACATTCTTGTTCATAAATATGAGTTATTTTGCATGGAACAAACTGAAAATATAGTTAGCATGTATACTAGATTTACTGATATTGTAAATGGGTTGAAAAGTTTAGGCAAAACATATTCTAACTCTGAACTTGTCCGTAAAATTCTCAGGTCACTTCCAAGAACGTGGGAAGCGAAGGTGACAGCAATCCAAGAAGCAAAGGACCTCAACACCTTACCCTTAGAGGAGCTTCTAGGATCCCTAATGACCCCTGAATTGACCATGAAGCAGCACATAGAAGAAGATGTAAAAAAGAAAAAGACCATAGCTCTTAAGGCTGTTGAAAATGAGGAGAGCTGCAATGATAGTGAAGAAGATGATGATGAGACAGCTCTTCTAGCAAGAAAGTTCAAAAAATTCATGAGGAAAAAGAGATCCTTCCACAAGAAGAAATTTGGAACTAAGATGGAAGGAGAGAAAGAAAAAGAAAAAGACAAGGATAAAGAGAAAGATCCCTTGATTTGCTATGAATGTAAGAAACCGGGGCATTACAGATATGATTGTCCTCAACTGAAAAAGACTTTCAAGAAGAAAAAGAAAGCCTATGTTGCAACTTGGAGCGACAGCGATGAATCCTCATCGGAGGAAGAACAAAAGGAGGTTGCTAACATTTCTTTATGGCAAACGAAGAGGATGAGGTAAGTTCTGAAAATCCTTGCGATGAACTTGCTTTTGATGAATTATTTGATGCTTTTAATGAACTTGTTGGTGATTTCAAAATTTTGAAAAAGAAATATAAGTTTTTGAAAAATAAAAATTTGACTTTGATTGAAGAAAAAGAAAATCTTAATAATGAAACTAAAGTGCTAAAATCTGAAAAAGGCAATTTGACTAAAGAAAAAGAATCAATTTCCAATGAAAATGATAAACTAAAGAAGGAAGTTGATAAATATAAAAGTATAGTTGACAAATTCACTTATAGTTCAGAAAAACTTAATTTATTGTTAAGTAATCAAAGAGCTATATATGATAAGGCTGGTTTAGGATATAGACCTAATTTGAAACAAAAATCTATCAAGAACTTTTTTAGAAATGAACAAAACAATGATAATGTTACATGCCATTACTGTAACAAGAAGGGACACAAAGCTTTTGAATGCAATTTTAAGAAAATAGATAAGAAGATAAATAGTAAAGGAAAGAAAATTTGGGTTCCTAAAGGAACAATTGTTTATGCTACTAACCATGAAGGACCCAAGAAAGCTTGGGTACCTAAATATAAGACTTAATTATTTTTGCAGGAGTATCTTGCGGCCAAAAGATCAAAGAGAAAGTGGTATCCCGATAGCGGCTGCTCAAGGCACATGACGGGTGACAAGGATCAATTCATCACCCTTGAAAGCAAAAGAGGAGTAGTTACATTTGGCGACAATGGCAAAGGCCAAATCTTGGGGTTTGGTAACATTCAAATAACTCCCTCCACATATATTGAAAATGTCTTATATGTTAATGGTTTGAAACATAATTTAATTAGCATTAGTCAATTATGTGATAAAGGTTTTAAAGTATCATTTGAATCTTCTATATGCACAGTTTCTAATCCCATTGATAATAGCATTGTTTTTATTGGAAATAGAAATGGCAATGTATACCTGATTGATTTAGACAATTTGTCTACTAGTAATCATTGCCTAGTTGCTAATAATGCTAATATAAATGAGATTGGTTGGTTGTGGCATTGAAGATTAGGTCATGCAAGCACACACCTTATCTCAAAACTAATTAGAATGGATTTAGTAAAAGGACTTCCACAATTAGATTTTGAAAATAATAAAATTTGTGATGCATGTCAATTTGGAAAACAAACTAGAAACTCTTTCAAAACTAAAAATATTGTTTCCACTTCTAGACCACTTGAACTACTTCACATGGATCTTTTTGGACCTACTAGAACCACAAGTCTAGGAGGAAAGAAATATGATCTTGTGATTGTAGATGATTACTCTAGATACACTTGGGTATTGTTTTTAGCTCATAAGGATGAGACCTTTCCACTATTTTTGAAATTCTTCAAGAAGGTCATAAATGAGAAAAACAACACCATAGTGTCTCTAAGAAGTGATCATGGCACAGAATTTGAAAATCATTTATTTAAAAATTTTTGTATAGAAAATGGCATCCATCATAATTTTTTTGCACCTAGAACACCGCAACAAAATGGTGTAGTTGAAAGGAAAAATAGAACCCTAGAAGACATGGCCCGTACCATGCTATGTGAAAGCAACTTACCAAAATACTTTTGGGCAGAAGCTATAAACACGGCATGCTACATCCTCAATAGAGCTTTAATTAGGCCAATCATTAAGAAAACACCTTATGAACTATGGAATAATAGAAAACCAAACATAAGTTATTTTCATGCATTTGGTTGTAAGTGTTTCATTCATAATAATGGCAAAGATAACCTAGAAAAATTTGATGCAAAATCTGATGAAGGCATATTCTTAGGATATTCAACATCAAGTAAAGCTTATAGAGTATTTAACAAGAGAAACTTAATAGTAGAAGAATCTATTCATGTAATCTTTGATGAATCTTTAGCATCAAGTTCTAAAAAGATTGATGATGAGGAAGATACAAACATTCTAGAAAGAGACATTGAAAAAATTAAATATAGATGTATCTTCAGATCATGAACAAGAAGCTAAAGATAATGATTCTCCTAGTGTTGATGCTGTTGATGGAAATCGTAATGATATAGATCTACCTAGAGATTGGAGATATGCCTATGGTCATCCAAGAGAATTAATTATAGGTGATCCATCTCAAGGAGTAAGAACTAGATCATCAATGAGAAACATCAATAATCATCTTGCATTTGTATCTCAAATTGAACCAAAAACTATTGAAGAAGCTGAAAAAGATAATAATTGGATGTTAGCCATGCAAGAAGAATTAAATCAATTCACTAGAAATAATGTTTGGACATTAGTGGATAGACCTAAAGATCATTCTGTAATAGGATCAAAATGGGTATTTAGAAATAAATTAGACGAAAATGGCATAGTAATTAGAAACAAAGCTAGATTAGTTGCAAAAGGATATAATCAAGAAGAAGGAATTGATTTTGATGAAACTTTTGCACCTGTAGCTAGACTTGAAGCAATTAGATTGTTACTTGCATTTGCATGTCATATGCATATCAATTTATTTCAAATGGATGTTAAAAGCGCATTCTTAAATGGATTTATAAATGAAGAAGTTTNTGATGATGAGACAGCTCTTCTAGCAAGAAAGTTCAAAAAATTCATGAGGAGAAAGAGACCCTTCCACAAGAAGAAATTTGGAACTAAGATGGAAGGAGAGAAAGAAAAAGACAAGGACAAGGATAAAGAGAAAGACCCCTTGATTTGCTATGAATGTAAGAAACCGGGGCATTACAGATATGATTGTCCTCAACTGAAAAAGACTTTCAAGAAGAAAAAGAAAGCCTATGTTGCAACTTGGAGCGACAGCGATGAATCCTCATCGGAGGAAGAACAAAAGGAGGTTGCTAACATTTGCTTTATGGCAAACGAAGAGGATGAGGTAAGTTCTGAAAACCCTTGCGATGAATTTGCTTTTGATGAATTATTTGATGCTTTTAATGAACTTGTTGGTGATTTCAAAATTTTGAAAAAGAAATATAAGTTTTTGAAAAATGAAAATTTAACTTTGATTGAAGAAAAAGAAAATCTTAATAATGAAACTAAAGTGCTGAAATCTGAAAAAGCAATTTGACTAAAGAAAAAGAATCAATTTCTAATGAAAATGATAAACTAAAGAAGGAAGTTGATAAATATAAAAGTATTGTTGACAAATTCACTTATAGTTCAGAAAAACTTAATTTATTGTTAAGTAATCAAAGAGCTATATATGATAAGGCTGGTTTAGGATATAGACCTAATTTGAAACAAAAATTTGTCAAAAACTTTTTTAGAAAGGAACAAAACAATGATAATGTTACATGTCATTACTGTAACAAGAAGGGACACAAAGTTTTTGAATGCAATTTTAAGAAAATAGATAAGAAGATAAATAGTAAAGGAAAGAAAATTTGGGTTCCTAAAGGAACAATTGTTTATGCTACTAACCATGAAGGACCCAAGAAAGCTTGGGTACCTAAATATAAGACTTAATTATTTTTGCAGGAGTGTCTTGCGGCCAAAAGATCAAAGAGAAAGTGGTATCTCGATAGCGGCTGCTCAAGGCACATGACGGGTGACAAGGATCAATTCATCACCCTTGAAAGCAAAAGAGGAGGAGTAGTTACATTTGGCGACAATGGCAAAGGCCAAATCTTGGGGTTTGGTAACATTCAAATAACTCCCTCCACATATATTGAAAATGTCTTATATGTTGATGGTTTGAAACATAATTTAATTAGCATTAGTCAATTATGTGACAAAGGTTTTAAAGTATCATTTGAATCTTCTATATGCACAGTTTCTAATCCCATTGATAATAGCATTGTTTTTATTGGAAATAGAAATGGCAATGTATACCTGATTGATTTAGACAATTTGTCTACAAGTAATCATTGCCTAGTTGCTAATAATGCTAATATAAATGAGATTGGTTGGTTGTGGCATCGTAGATTAGGTCATGCAAGCACACACCTTATTTCAAAATTAATTAGAATGGATTTAGTAAAAGGACTTCCACAATTAGATTTTGAAAATAATAAAATTTGTGATGCATGTCAATTTGGAAAACAAACTAGAAATTCTTTCAAAACTAAAAATATTGTTTCCACTTCTAGGCCACTTGAACTACTTCACATGGATCTTTTTGGACCTACTAGAACCACAAGTCTAGGAGGAAAGAAATATGGTCTTGTGATTGTAGATGATTACTCTAGATACACTTGGGTATTATTTTTAGCTCATAAGGATGAGACCTTTCCACTATTTTTGAAATTCTTCAAGAAGGTCACAAATGAGAAAAACAACACCATAGTGTCTCTAAGAAGTGATCATGGCACGAATTTGAAAATCATTTATTTAAAAATTTTTGCATAGAAAATGGCATCCATCATAATTTTTCTGCACCTAGAACACCGCAACAAAATGGTGTAGTTGAAAGAAAAAATAGAACCCTAGAAGACATGGCCCGTACCATGCTATGTGAAAGCAACTTACCAAAATACTTTTGGGCAGAAGCTATAAACACGGCATGCTACATCCTTAATAGAGCTTTAATTAGGCCAATCATTAAGAAAACACCTTATGAACTATGGAATAATAGAAAACCAAACATAAGCTATTTTCATGCATTTGGTTGTAAGTGTTTCATTCATAATAATGGCAAAGATAACCTAGGAAAATTTGATGCAAAATCTGATGAAGGCATATTCTTAGGATATTCAACATCAAGTAAAGCTTATAGAGTATTTAACAAGAGAAACTTAATAGTAGAAGAATCTATTCATGTAATCTTTGATGAATCTTTAGCATCAAGTTCTAAAAAGATTGATGATGAGGAAGATACAAACATTCTAGAAAGAGACATTGAAAAATTAAATATAGATGTATCTTCAGATCATGAACAAGAAGCTAAAGATAATGATTCTCCTAGTGTTGATGTTGTTGATGGAAATCGTAATGATATAGATCTACCTAGAGATTGGAGATATGCCTATGGTCATCCAAGAGAATTAATTATAGGTGATCCATCTCAAGGAGTAAGAACTAGATCATCAATGAGAAACATCAATAATCATCTTGCATTTGTATCTCAAATTGAACCAAAAACTATTGAAGAAGCTGAAAAAGATAATAACTGGATGTTAGCCATGCAAGAAGAATTAAATCAATTCACTAGAAATAATGTTTGGACATTAGTGGATAGACCTAAAGATCATTCTGTAATAGGATCAAAATGGGTATTTAGAAATAAATTAGACGAAAATGGCATAGTAATAAGAAACAAAGCTAGATTAGTTGCAAAAGGATATAATCAAGAAGAAGGAATTGATTTTGATGAAACTTTTGCACCTGTAGCTAGACTTGAAGCAATTAGATTGTTACTTGCATTTGCATGTCATATGCATATCAATTTATTTCAAATGGATGTTAAAAGCGCATTCTTAAATGGATTTATAAATGAAGAAGTTTTTGTTGAACAACCACCGGGATTTGAAGATCATGAATTTCCAAATCATGTTTTTAAATTACACAAAGCACTATACGGTTTGAAACAAGCACCTAGGGCTTGGTATGAAAGATTAAGTAAATTTCTGATTGAAAATGATTTTGTAAGAGGAAATGTCGATAAAACACTATTTTTGAAAACAAAAGACAAAGATTTATTAGTAGTACAATATATGTTGATGATATTGTTTTCGGTGCTACTAACAATTTGTTATGTCAAGAATTTGCAAAGTTAATGCAGGGTGAGTTTGAAATGAGTATGATGGGAGAACTCAACTTCTTCCTAGGACTTCAAATCAAACAAAGCAAAGATGGAATCTTCATCAATCAAGCCAAATACACAAAAGAACTGCTCAAGAAATTTGGAATGGAGTCAATCAAACCACTTGGGACACCTATGAGTCCTTCGTGCAAATTGGACAAAGATGAAGATGGTAAGAAAGTAGATCAAAAACATTACAGAGGTATGATTGGATCTCTTCTTTACTTAACTGCTAGTAGACCAGATATTATGTTTGCAGTATGTCTATGTGCTAGATTTCAATCTGAACCTAAAGAATCTCACTTAATTGCTGTAAAAAGAATTTTAAGATATTTAAGTGGAACTAAAAATGTAGGTTTATGGTACTCTAGAGACTCAACCTTAAATTTAATTGCATATTCTGATTCTGACTATGCTGGATGTAAATTGGATAGAAAAAGCACAAGTGGTGCATGTCAATTCTTAGGATGTAACTTAATCTCTTGGTTTAGCAAAAAGCAAAATTCGGTTGCATTATCTACTGCTGAAGCAGAATATGTTGCAGCTGGAAGTTGCTGTGCTCAAATCCTTTGGATTAAGAGACAACTTGAAGATTATGGCATAACCCCGACAAAACACCAATTAGATGTGATAACACGAGTGCAATAAATCTAACTAAAAATCCAATTCAACATTCAAGAACAAAACACATTGAAATTAGATATCATTTCATAAGAGAACATGTAGCTAATAATGAAATTTGTCTTGAATATGTTAATACAGAGGAACAATTAGCTGACATATTTACAAAACCTTTGAGTGAAGAGATTTTGTTATCTTAGAGGTGAATTAGGGATATGTGACCCTATGGATTGATTTTGATACATTAAGGAATGAGAATCTAAATTTCTATCAATTTCTTGATATTCCCTTCACTATTTTAAGGACAAATTATCTAGTCATTTGAGCTATTTGATCCTTAATACTCCAAAATTTTATCAAAATTTTATAAAATTTATTTTGACGAGTTTCAGTCATTTGAATCTCATATATTTTTGCTGAATTTGTCTTTGGAGTCGACACCTCAGAATGAGGAGTCGACACCTCTGACTGTGTCGCTCTCGGTCCCTGACCTTGGAGCCGACACCTGTGAATTCGGAGCCGACTCCAGTTCGAGCGCTGACTGTGTTAGCGATTTGGAGTCGACACCCGACTTTGCGGGAGTCGACACCTGGGAGTCAAAAGTTGATTTATTAGGGCAGAGTCGACACCTCGTCACTTCATCACTTTCTCAAATCCTAACCAAACTCTTCCAAAATTTTCCAAAACTTCCCCATCTCTAATTCCATCCAAATCGAACCTTTCCAAAGATCAAATGGCACCCAAAAGGAGAGAATCAGTGGTTGGAGCGCCGGTAACTACGGGAAAGCGGTCCGCACGTCGTCCCGTTCGTGAGCCGACTCCAAGCAGCGATTCGTCCACAGATTCTGACAACCCCAACACATCTTCCACAAAGGTAGATACCCTAGCTGATAGAGTCATCACAATGGGTAGAAAAGTCGATTTTGACCTATTTGAATCCGAAGGTTTTTCAATCGGGAGACAATTGAAGGAAATGGGCTGGGATAGCTGTGTTCTCTTGATGTTCCTACCTATCCAGCCCTAGTAAAAGAATTCTATTTCAATTTGGCTAGAGGGGATGGAGGTTTAGTAAGCAATGTTAAAGGGAAAAGGATTCATCTCACCTTTCAAAAGCTCGGAAACCTCCTCAGCATCCCGATCACTGGTTTAGCAGCTGACATGCATAGTGATAGGTCAGCAGCCCTTTCAAGGATGTTAGGAAGGGATGTAACTGAGTTTGAAGAAATTAGAGCCAATCAACTACCCCTAGAATTGAGATTATTACACAATATATGCAGTAGGATCTTGTTTCCAAAAACTGGTCGGTTTGAGTATGTCTCGGAGCGAGACATTGTGGTTATGGACAGTGTTCTAACTGGGCAGCCGATCAATCTGGCAGCAATGATGATTTTTTATATGGCAGAAGCTGGAGGGAAAAGGAGATCATCCCTACCGTATGGAATGGTACTAACTATGGTATTCAAGAGCCAAGGGGTTAATTCAAGAGAATGAACTTTCCAAGAACCTAAGGCACACAGATTACTATAGCTTAGCTACATTGCATCGGATGGGTTTTGTCAAGGTGAATGGTCAATGGGATAGGAAAGGACACCTAGATGAAAGAGCCCCTATGCCGAGAGTTTCTGAGCCTTGCGAGGCTGGACCATCATTTAGGGTTCCTTCTCCACAGCCTAGGAGTCCCATTTCTGCTCCTGTTCCTGCTCCTGCACCTGCACAAGTTTATGATCAACCATCCACTTCTTCGACTGGATTCTCAGACCTTCAAATGGAGCAATTAAAAAGTTTGTTTGCAGCTCAGAAGGATGAGTTTGACAGTAAATTTATGAATTTAAAAGAATCACTTTACTCCCTTGATGATCGGATTGCAAAGATTGAATCAACTCTCAACTCCTCCGCAGAATCTTTAAATGGTGATTTGAAGAACATCTTTGAAGAGCTTAAAGAGATTTGTGGAGATGGTGAAACTTATTCAAAGTGCAACGCCGAACTTCAAGACAAAATCACAACAGCTTGCACATTTGTGGATGAGAGACTAAAAGATTATGTTAGACTTCAATGTGATGGAATGAAAAATATAGTAGACCATTTAACAAGAATAGTTAGAAAGAACTTTTGATGTAGTTATGTTCAATCTTGTTGAAATGTTGTTTACATTTTGATGTAATGAAGTTAATATAATGAAGTTTAAAGAGGGAGAGAATTATGTAATACTTGACAATATGTTGATGTAGTGAAGCTTATGTTAATGAATGAAAAGTTTTTTATGTATATTTGACTTTTGATTATCTTTTTGATGCAATTATCTTTGATGCAGTAAAATATTCTTTACCTTTTTGTTGATTACAAAAAAGGGGGAGAGAATTAGGATTGTATATGCATTAAGAGGGAGAAAATTATATGGAAAGAATTATAGTTGAGAATGTTAATTGATTAATATGATATTGAGTTATTGATATGGATTAATAATCAAATTGAATTGTCTATGCACAAAGAAATCTTAAGTACCAAATGTGTAAAGTAAGAGGAAGAATAATTTGAATTTGAACTTCATAAGAGAAGCTACCTTATTCAGGGGGAGCTTACTCGTAAAGATCACTTCCTTGATATTCTCTTTAATTTAAGAATTCTATGCATATACTCAATGTTTTTATAATCATCAAAAAGGGGGAGATTGTTGATCCATTCATTGATTTTGATGATTAATAAAGGAATTGAGTATATTTATTTGATTACTAATGGATTTTATAAGTGTTTCAGGACTTAAATTTATTTGATCAATTTAAAGGAATTAAGAAATGAATTTTGAATCAAATACAAATCAGAGATTTCAAAGTTTCAGAGCTTGGAGTCGACACCTAGAAAGTCTGGAGCCGACCCCATGGCCAATTCAATTTTAATCTGATTTTTGATACAACCTGGAGCCGACACCTAGAGTTTCGGAGCCGACACCTAAGGTTTCGGAGTCGACACTTACTGTGTCTGGAGCCGACTCCGATGCGGGACAGAACGTTGATTTTCTGAGCATCCTGGAGCCGACACCTACAGTTTCGGGAGCCGACACCTGACGACGGCGAGCCGACACTTACTTTTGCGGAGCCGACTCCACGACGAACTCAGATTTTACTATTTATGGAAAAACGATTCGGAGCCGACACCTGAAAAGCTGGAGCCGACTCCAACCACCTGGACGAAAAATCAAAAATGCCAGATCAGCTCTAACGGTAATATTTTTGATTTCTGACATCTAACGGCTATTTTTTATGAATGGAAAATCCTTCCAGGTACACTCCAACGGCTAGATTTCCACCCAAAAATGAATCAAAAGAAAATCTATAAAAAGGGGAAAAACAACCGTTTGAAAAATAAAAAGAGAGAGAAACGGATAGAAAAATCAAAAATCAAAATCCGAAAAGTCTGAGCCTTATATCCAAGAGAGGAGCTTTCAAATTCAAAACCTTCCACTCCACAAAGCTCAAAGAAGAATCCAAGCCGTTCAAATAGAAAAAATCGGAGGATTCTCAACTAGAAGAAAGAGACCAACTTTTCAATCTTCTCAACTGCATCTACTGTGAGAATCGGAGCTGAGGCTTGATTCAACCCAGCAAGGAGAAGAGGAAAAGAAGAAAAGAAGAAAAGCTCAAAGCCAAACAACTTCAAACCAGGCTTTTCTAAACCTATTTACTTTTCTTTGAATATTTGCTCATTAAGGAGCTGTGAAAATTTGTAAAACATTCTTATTCTTGTTTGTGCCTAGTTCAATCAAAGGGGATTGAACTAGTGGAGGTTGTTAACCTCGGGTCAAGCTAGTTTTGCTTGAGTCTTGGGTTGTGTGCTGGTGAGCCCGAAAAACCGGCTGGGTTCGTTGTGATCCCGGGTAAAACAACAAGTTTGAGTTGTGAACTTGTAAAACAACTCGGCTGTAATCGAGGAGATTATAGTGTGGACCCAAGT
Organism: Calamus simplicifolius; assembly: GCA_900491605.1. Classification (NCBI taxonomy): domain Eukaryota; kingdom Viridiplantae; phylum Streptophyta; class Magnoliopsida; order Arecales; family Arecaceae; genus Calamus; species Calamus simplicifolius. Next base: position 94,706 of record UESW01002667.1, on the reverse strand, counting down.
AGGATCTTGGGAGTGGACGTAGGTGTTGGATACACCGAACCACTATAAAATCTTTGTGTTTGCCGTGCTTCCATTGTCTCTATCTCTATCTCTGTTTTATTCGCTGTACTTTATATTTACATTGCATTTATTTTCATTCATCTTAAGCAAACAATTTTTCAAGAGGCTAAATTTTTTAAAGAACCCAATTCACCCCCCCCCCCCCTCTTGGGTTGTCATCTGGGCCAACACTTTTCAATGAGAAAGTTGCTTAGGATTATAAGGAAAAGAAAGTTGAAGAAAGTATTATTCTCTTGACGAAGAAATTCATGATGCTCAAAATGAAAAAAATAAGGTGGAAGGTTCATCGTAAACTTCTCCAAATATAAGTCCATCACCCACCTTAAGCTCAAGTTCATCTCCAAGTTATATTCCCATAAGAATGAAAAGCCTGAGTGACATTTATGCCACTTGTAATTTTTTCATGATTGAGCTCAAATCTTATGAAAATGCTATACATGAAGAAATATGAAATAAGGTAATGCAAGAAGAAATTAATATGATTGAGAAGAACAAAATTTAGGAGTTAGTAGAGAAATCAATCGATAAGGAATTCATTGGCTTCAAATGGATCTACAAGATAAAACACAATCCGAATGGGTCCATTCAAAGACACAAAGCAAGATTGGTAGCAAAAGGATACTCCCAACTACTCGGGATTGATTATCAATAAACTTTTATACCAGTTGCTCGATATGATACAATTAGAACTCTTATTTTTATGGCAGCACATAAAAGTTAAAAACTACACCAACTAGATGTAAAGTCGGCATTCTTGAATGGAGTGTTGAAAAAAAAAAAAAATTTGTCGAACAAACTCAAGACTTCATAATCAAACGTCAAAAAAGTAAGGTATACAAGTTGAAAAAAGCATTGTATGGGTTGAAGCAAGCACGCCGAGCTTGGTACTCTCAAATTGATACCTACTTCAATGAGAAAGATTTTTTAAGAAGTCCAAGTGAACCAACGCTTTATGTGAAGAAGTAAGGTAATGATATTCTTATTATCTCTCTTTATGATGATGATTTAATTATTATTGGTAACAATGAGAATATGATTTTGACTTTCAAAAGTGATAAGATGAAAAGATATGAAATGAATGATATGGGTTTGTTCCATTATTTTTTATGAATTGAAATCATTCAAAAAAAAGATGGCATCTTTATTTGTCAAAAGAAATATGTAGAAGGCATTCTTAAGAAGTTTAAAATGAAAAATTGCGATGTTATGCAAACACCTTTGGTGGTAAATGAGAAGTTCATGAAAGAAGATAAAAGTGATGAAGCTAATGCGCAACAATAAAGAAGCATTGTTGGAAGCTTGTTATATCTTACAATTACAAGGCCGAACAACATGTTTGCATCAAGTTTACTTTCTAAATTCATGCAAAGACCAAGCAAGGTTTACTTTAGATGAGCAAAAAGAGTTTTATGATACATTAAAGGCACTAAAAATTATGGGATCATATATCAAAGAAACAAGAATGATAATGTGAAGTTATTTGGGTTTTGCGATAGTAATTGGGCCAAAAGCATTGATGATATGAAGAGCACATCAAGTTATGTATTCTTTTTTGAATCTATTGTCAAATCTTGGGCATCCAAGAAACAAGATACTGTGGCATTATCATCTCTGAAAGTTGAATATATTTTAACTATCTTGGCGGCACAACAAATAATTTGGTTGAGAATAATACTTAAAGATTTGAGTGAGAAACAAGAAGAAGCTACTATACTACTATGTGACAACAAGTCTGCTATTTCTATGATAAAGAATCCTATCTATCATAGCCACACCAAGCATATCAAAATCAAGTACCATTTCATAAAAGATGTGGTAGAAAGAAAAGAAGTTCAAGTGATGTATGTGAGGACTCAAGACCAAATGGTAGACATTTCACCAAAGCACTACCCAAGGAGAATTCATTCACTTTAGAGATCTCATGGGCATCCAAGAATAACTATTAAAGGGGAGTGTTAAAATGTAATGGTTGTTCTTGTTAATTTATAAGTGCTATGTTTTATTTTTGATTTAGTATATGTTGGGCTCATGTATAGTTGAACTTTGTTATTATGGTGGTTTTATGTTTTGATGTACAAACTTATGCAGGGTGTGATAGCCTCATATATATAAGAAGGGCATTATGTTTAAAATATTGTAGATATGGATGAACCCTAGATCTATTTTTCTTGTTGAAAAAGAAAACCAGTCATTTCCTTCCCTGCTTCCTCTTTTCTTATTTTTCTTTTTCTTCTCCCATGTCTTCATCTTGGTTCATGGCTAGATCCATGGTGAGAGGGCCTAATCTTCGTTCTGTCTCTTTGTTTTCTCATGTAATTTTTGTGTTGTCTCCTCCTCCTTTCATTTTTCTTTCTCCTTTCGCTTTTTAGCCTGATGAAGCAGGCGATGGAGATCAAAATCGAGGGCTGATGGTGGAAAACAATCCCATCAGTAAACATGTTCTATGCACTTTTTTGTTTGCCAATCTTCTTCTTCTATTACTTCCTTTTGCAATCCTTCTTACTGCAAATTATAATTTTAGTATATTAGCCTGCTTGCAAGATAATTGTGATTCCTCTAACCATAATAGTTGACATCCAAATCAAGAGACATGCCAACAAATATTGGCATGCACCACAGATTTAGGTTGTATTTGGTGCATCGTCAGGCAAGCCTGAATAGTAACGTGGATTGCCTACAAGATAGATTAGTACTAGATAGATTGTAAGTAATGTTGATTACTGTTTGGTATACACATGTAATATTATAATAATATTGATTATTGTGTTTCATATGATAAACAGATTATCCGTCATATAACATCAAATTTTTAAAATACCCCTAAATCAAATCTATTAAAAATTTATATATTATTATATATTTTGTTTGAAAAAAATTTATATTTATAAATGATAATGCCTAAATTTGATGATCCTCAAATTAACAAAATGATACTTTACATTTAACAAAATGGAACAAAAAATCTAAATATGCAGCATACATAATAAAAATTACTAACATATAATCTAATAATAAATTAAACTGTAATAAGCAATATAAATAATTCAACAACAATCTGAAAAGTAATATAATATAAATATCTTCTTTTAAAATTTAAAAAACTTTTAATTATCTCAGCAAAAAGCATTTGTAGTTTGTTAAAATAGCAATACAACACAAAAGTTGGTATTTTCAAATCCAAAACTACTAATAAAACTATTCGCAAGCTAACCAAATGTTTTTACCAAACTATCATAGATAAATAACCAAACAACCACAGCATCAAAATAATCACAACCGGCAACATAGATGTCCTAACTATGACTCAAACCAAGGACATCCAATACATGATAGTTTTTCAACCTCTGAGATAATGAAAAGAAGTAAGTTAGACTTGCACTATCACAAGCAATTATCAATCGAACTTTAACCATCAATGACTCATGCAACCCCAAATCTTCAATATCTGCTATTGCCTCATAAGCCTTCTTTTCATCTCTTGATCATTTGTAAGAAACTAAAAATAATATTTGCTTACTTATCATTACCTTTACCTAAATTTTGATACATTAATTCAAGATTATTTATAGTTTTAATCAAAGTGCCTATAAAAGCAACTTCTTCCTCATTAGAAGCCTTCATTTTTCTTGATCCTGATGAAGAAGCACTTTGTTAAACATGACTGGTAGGAGTTTGGGGAATGAAATTGTTACTTTCAAATTCGGTAAGATCTACAAGTTGAACCACCTCTTCACTATTCATTGCTTCTGTAAGGGTTTTATTAGCTACATCTACAGGATCCTCATTCCCCTGACCTCATTCCCCTGACCTGTTGCATGACCTAAATATAAGAATGGCTTATTCCAAAGGCCAGATGCTTGAGGATGACTCTATCATAATGAACCAATATAAATTGAGTAAACTATATCTAACGCATCAAAAATTAAATAAGAATGAAGAATTAATTAATATCTTATGCATTTACCTTGATCCAATTGTTCCATACATCGTGATCACAAGTAATACATTTTCTTGTATTATCCCATTCAAATCATGATGTATTCAACATATCATAAATAGCACCATATTGTTGTTTCAATAACTTAAACCTTGATTGAATGTGTGGATGAGCTTTGATGCTACAATTAAGTATCTTGTTTTTCATCATTTTCTCCAATTAAGGTAAGAACCTGACCTTAAAATTGCCACCTTCTCCCCTCCACATTGGATCATTCTTCAAATTAAGAAGACATCCAATTAATATAGTAGATTCCTTTGCATTCCATTGATGCTTCTTCCCCTAGTTCCTCCTTTGACTTAAAGAAGCATCCATATCTAAAAGATAATTATTTAATACAAACGATAATAGTTGTTTATATTACAAATTTAAATAACAACAATAATAAGTTGAATAAAGACAAACAATCTGAAAATAACAGCAATAAGCATTCATATTCCAAATGATAGTAACAAGGTTTATATTAAATTTGCAACAAGGTTCATAATGAAGAAAGACTCAAATACATAAAATAGTAATACATAGCAAAATTTGCAATAGTATTGAAAATTTCTTCAAGCTCTTGATTGGTCCCTCATTTCTTGTGCCAAGTCATCCCTAAATTGAGACCAAGCATTTGTACTCATAATGTGATCAATCATTTCTCCTTCATTGCTATTTTATTCTATCAAGAGGACAACATGCATCTCATCTTCAATTGGATCAATTGACATCTCTTTTTTAATATAATTATGAAGAAGAGCACAAACATTAATGATTCTTGCTTGCAATTTTACTAAATAAAAATGACTTCTCGCTAAGAATCACCCATCTCATTTTAAGAAAACTGAAGATCTCTCGATAACATTTATAGCAGATGAGTCCCTATAGTTAAAGTATTCTTATGGTTGATTGAAGATTTTGTCTCTAATCATTCAAATGATATCATTGACCCCTATATGGAGTTTAAAACCCTTTTCTATTTATATATCCAGCATCACATAACTAATAAAAACCTAACATAAATAAAAATCTTGTTAGAAAATAAGTTCGATATATAAATGAAAACAAGTTTTAAATAACTAGAACTATTACCTTGGGTTACTTTTAAATTGTTGGCCTTGATAATGCATCACTTAATACTTTACCATCTGCAGCTATCATTTTCATCCAGGTAAATTTTAGATAAATTGCATATCTTGACTACAAACTCCTAAAACATTCATAGCTATTTTACCTTTTCTTGTTCTGTATCTAGACTTGTCAATGTCAATGACTGTACATTTAATGTATGTTCCATCTAGGGCACCTAGACAATTCTACAATAAATATATATTATTATTATGTTAATATAAAGTACTTTTTAAATGATTTAAAATTAACATAATATTTATCTACCTAATTAGAAAACTTACCTTGACTAATTTTCATTTGTAGACAGTTGAGTCATCAGGAACAGGGCTCTAGTTTCTTGAACAATATTTCATGCATTACAACTCTTGAATCTGAAAACATAATTTTTCCTGTTCTAATCTATCACATTGAAAGAGCCTTAATCGGATCTTGCATCCATCTCCATTCAATCAAATGGTCAACATGCACCTTGCCTTATTTCATCCATTCTTTATATCATTTGTGCAGCCAGCTTTTTGGGTAAACTTGTCAGCATCTGGTTGCTTTCATTGCTATTTTTTTTTTTTTTCTAAAGCCTTGTTCTATATTTGAAGAAGAATCTAAGAGGGACGTATAGGTAGAATTAGGTTGTGACTGGCATGGCTCCCCTCTACCATCAGTATAGCGTAGAGTGAGGGACATTTGTTATCTTATAGATAAATTTTCTCCTCCCTTATTCATGTAGTGAAACAAAGCTTACCCTTTCTCCTCAGTTGATGGTCTCCTACCTATGCAACCATAGTGTAGAAGCATGAGGAACTCTGATAGCTCCCCCCCACTGCCTCACAATCCGGGTCTCCGACAATGAGGTAAGTCCTCATTGCTTCCTTCCCTCTTTCCTAAGAGTAGACCTTTATGGTTTCTATATGATATTATTAAAATATAGTGGGGAATGTGTCATTCGTCGCATGAGTCAATTCTAAATCAATTTTCACCTATCTTCAAATAATTGACTAGCAGTAAGAAGGTAGAGACGAGATAAAATATATAAAATAAAAAGAATATTTGCCATCAAACTTTACACTCAAAAGTGACACACACACACACACACACACACACACACACACACACATATATATATATATATATATATATATAATTTTATATTTTATTAAATATTTAAATTTTATTAGACGTGTATGATAGAGAACCACCAACATGATTATATAGACGTGTATAATTTTGTAAAGAACAACATCTAGTTTCATCTTGAAATATTTTTATTTTTTGAGCAAACTATATTTTTAACTATTATACTAAGCATGGTTGGATAAATCATTTGTATAGCTTCAAAAGAGTCAATGTAACGATCCGGGCCCACGGGCCCGTTTCGTTACAAGAAAGTAAGACGGACAAGGTTCACACCAACTTGGGCCACTACAGCCCAAAAAGGGATCCAATTGGTGCCTTGTCCTTCTTGCTTTACAATATATAAACCACTTAACCAACTCCTAATTTTTGATGTGAAACTATTGGGAGGGTTATCACAATCTACCCCCTTATAAAGGCGACGTCCTCGTCACCAGGGTCAATTGATCACAACCACCATGCAGGATTCTAGAAGTGGCCCCCATAGGTTCAAAAGGTGGCTCCCATCAATGTAGCACTTTGCCCTGTGGCCTTCATAGGTTCAAGAGGTGGCTCCCATCGATGTAGCACTTTACCCTGTGTGGCACTTAGCTCCTGTACTTCCGACTGGTGCATGGCTCTGATACCATATTGTAACGACTCGGGCCTATGGGTCCGTTTCGTTACAAGAAAGCAATACAGATAAGGTCCACACCAACTTGGGCCACTACAGTCCAAAAAGGAATCCAATTGGTGCCTTGTCCTTCTTGCTTTATAATATATAAATCACTTAACCAACTCCTAATTTTCGATGTGGGACTATTGGGAGGGTTATCATAGTCAATAGCTAAAACAGTAGTAGATCTTGACAAACCATTTGCATATATAATTCTTATGTTTGGACCATTATCTTCTTTTGAACGAAAACTGGAGGAAAATCGATTATTATCACCAAGCATGGTTGTAACGGCCTCGAGCAAGGGTGCAACGCCCGCAAGCGAGCCGGGGTGCATGGAAGAGGCCATTACGCCAACTCATCACCGTCCACTCCTTCCACAGATCCAAGATCTTCTTCATCTCCAGTAGCGACACTCAGCAGGTAAGTCCCTTCGCTCCTTCCTCTTCTTAAGGTTTTTGGTCTTTAGGTCTAAGGGATCGGCTATCATCAAAACTAGGAGATTAATGATCGTGTTGCTCTACTTCTGTTGAGAAGAAACGAGGTGCGTTTGTGTTGAACCGTACACCTGGACCCCGTTGGATCACCATCGAAGACTAAACCCAACCGTACGTAGTCAGAGGTTAGGTCGTGATCCTAGTTGCTGACCCCCAAGTCCATGTTTTCACTAGCAAAATAGCTGGAAACTTTGATCAAGGAGTGGATTTCCACGGCATCTATGCCGAGTAGTGTGTGAGGGCAAGCCAAGGGTCGGCACTAAGGCCAGGCTTGGGTCGAGGCTAAGAGCCCCCTCCAGTGGTGCTATGGCCGGCCAAGTACTGAGGGTTCTAAGCCCAGGGTTCTGAAGGGGATGTGGTCAAGAAGAGGAAGACGAAAGTCTTTCTATTATCTCTAAACCAGCAGCCATTCGAGGCTGCTGCCGCTCGACCTTGACTGTAGTTGGAGGGGATGGAGTCGTCATCGGGGATCGTCGATCGATAATGTGGCGAGCGGCTATGGATCTGGGTGAACCGGCTAATAGATTGAGCCGAGTTATAATGGGTTTTATCAAAATCAAAGTAACCCATGTCAAATTGGTCCGAACCCAAGTCTTCTTGGCCTAAATTTTTGGATGTTAGTACCGTTAAAACTATTTGAACGTGGAACCAAATTAGCTAGGCCGGCAAGATCAACCCATCAATCTATCTATTTGAGCTCAACTTTGAACTAGGATTAAGCTTGGTTCAGTGAGCCAAATATGAATTAAGTCCAATTCCAACGAACCAGAACCTGATTTAGAACTAAATCAATGAACCCAAGTCTTGATTTTAGTTAAATTAGTGAACTAGATTCTTGGTTTGGAATCGAATTAGTAATCTGAAACCAGTTTGAGTCTGGTTTAGTTAACCAAAATACAAATTGAACCAATTTCTTGAGCTTAAACTCAAATTAAGCCTAATTCCTTCAATTGGACTTCAAGATAAACAGAATAACTGGAACCAACTGTTAATTAATTGAGCTTGAGTTGTAAAATATTAGATATTATGTTTATGACAATAATTCTGAATGTTATTGTGTAGGTGATCAATATCCCTGAGCCACGTTATTCGGATTAGCAAGAAAGGTAAGGAGACTAATTATAAATTAGTAATTATTTAATTTTAAATTTAAATAAAATTTTTGATTAATTGTTGATGTTTAAATATGCAATGTTAATTGAAATGTAAATCATTATTATTTGTTATATATTTTATTACTTTATTTTGTGTAGTAGAATATTAAAATTTGAATACCTTTTGTTATTCTTTAACTCATGCATAATTAGAGATTATGAAAAATTCACTAATTCAAATAAATAAAATATAAAAGTTAAAATTTATATTACTATGAAACCAGCGATAATAATAACAATAACAATAATAAAAACAATAATAATGACTTTTAACATTATCTAAAGAACTACCAAATTAATTAAATAATGAAATAATTAGATGTAAATGAATACAAAATGATAAAATATGTCACTCTCGGTCCACAATGATATCACTTGATGGCAAGATGATTGGTACCAAGACTTGCCTCCATAGGAGATATATATGGAGGATACATAGAGTTAAATGTGGTGTTCTAATCCTATCGCATGGATATGTAGCTACAGTCATGATTGTGATGTATTCATAAAAAAGATAACATGTAAATTTAAAATAATAATTAAAGGTGATGACATGATAACTATGATGATATGCAAACTCTAACAAACGAAGACATATAAACTTTGACCATGATGATATGGAAATTGGAAATAGAGACATTATATATTGGAGTAATATAGAAAACAAGTTTAAAAATACTTCAGAGATTATATGTATTCTAAAGAATAGTAAGATAATAGTTATGACATGCTATGCTATTGAAAATTTTGTAAGGATTAATTCCTTAAATTATAAATTTATAATTAATTTTATTTATAAAATATGAACTCATTAAAATATCTTTATTATTTTTTGGAGTTCAATAAATGAAAAGAAACTTTGATAGCTAGAAAGCAATACGTGCTAGCTTATCCTAATTATATTGAGAGTTATTTAAATTTAATAGTTGTCAAGATATTTATGTTCTTTATGTTATTTAAGTTGTAATGAAAATTTTATTTTACTTTTTATAAATATTAATTTATAATTTTTAAAATAAATAATAATTTTTATTATTGAACGTCTTGCACTTTGAGCACAGCATAGATTATTACGTTCCATATTCATTATAGGATATGAGGCGCGACAATGATTATGTCTTTTAAACGCCTAAAATCTAAGACCTGAATTCATCTTACCCTTCCGCCGAGATGTCCGATCGATGTTAAAACCCAAGTGGGATGCACTTGCTCAAAATACAGGAGTCGTTTTAAGCTTTGCCATAAACCAGCGGGTTGTCTCCACAGCACGCTACTTTCATCTCAACTGCGGCGCCCATCAAATCCGTACACCGCCCCTGGGTAAAACTGCTAGGTCCCATACCAGACTTGTTCGCTAGTGTCACGATGGTCATGCGGGTGCTATTACTTCATCTCCGAAGGACAGCCCTCCACCCCCGTACAACCAAGACACGTTGAGGAATGTTTCTGGCACTTATCTGACCACCACGCATTACGCATTGGCGCCCTCTATCTTTATATCCCCGTCCACGACCTTCGATGATCAACCCGAGCACCAGACGTGAAGCGTTCGCATGCAATGGAGAGAGAACGGGGAAGCAGCTCCTCGATGACGAGCTTGACGATGCCCCCATATGCCAAGCTCCTGCCGGAGATCCTCGAGTGCGTTGGCCGATCAGGGAAGAGCGCCGCTGCATACCTTCGTTTCCGGGCCACCTGCAGGTGGCTTTTCGCTGCTCTTTCCCCTCACCCACGCCATCTCCTCCTTCTGCAGGTGGCTTTTCGCTGCTCTTTCCCCTCACCCACGCCATCTCCTCCTTCAGCCCCCTTTTCTGATGCTGCCCCTGGAGCTCGATGCCGGCCTCGGCTTGTTTATCGACATTGCCAACTCACGCAAACATAACCTCTCTCAGGTTTTCGACGATACTCGGGGTAAGTGCTGTTGGGCTCCTCTTTTGGATGGCTGTTCCTCACTGACGCAGATTTTATTCCCTTCCTCCTCAACCCGCCCATTTACCGAGGCCGAGATCCCTCTCCCTCCTCTCACCACCATCCCCGGCTTTCCACATAACTTCCTACCACTATTTGCCACCGCGGCGCAAACTTTCGTTGTATTATCTGGCTATCTTGATAAAAAATGGGACTAAAGATTTTTAAAGTAGCTAGGAGCTTCTTCAACTATAGTTAAAAAGTTGAGAAGAAAAATAAAATTATTAAGAATAAATTTGGAAGAAGGCAAGAATGATATCATTTACAAAGGTTTAAATAGAGATTAAAGGAAACATCGTGCAGCAAGAATTAGAGGCACGTTGCTCACTATCTAATAACGTGCAAAACTAACTAGCCCACATACAGATAAACTAAAAGATAAAACCCACAAATAGATAAAACTCATATACAGATAAACTAAAAATAAAACATGGGACACATAGAGTGAATTGGTCTTTCAATAACTATAAAGTAGGAGAACGTGAGACTCTGTGTTATCCAACTACAAAGTAGGAGAACATGGGATACCTCAATTCTGCATTATCTCAACACTCTCCCTTAATGCAGATACTCCCAATTTTTCTCCTAAATATAAAAAGCTTTTCAATGACAATGCTTTTGTGAAGATATCTACTAATTGTTCTTTAGTGTTGCAAGATTCCAGTTCAATCACGAACAAAATGATGGTGAAGTTCAATGTGCTTTGTCCGCTGATGAAATACCAGATTCTTTGTCATTGCAATTGTTGATTAATTATCATAGTAGATAGTAGTTGGGCCCTTTTGTGATAGTTTTAAATCCTTCAATACTCTTCGCAACTAGATAGTATGACAAGCTGTAGCAATAACGGCTATGCACTCAGCTTCAGATGATGATAGTGCTATAGTACTTTGTTTCTTTGAACTCCAAGATATTGCTCCAGATCTAAGGTTGAAGATGTAACCAGAAGTGCTTTTTCGATCATCAACTGAACCTGCCCAATCACTATCAGAAAGAGATATCCGGTGGTTGATTTTAAATCAGTAGAATCAGTGACCCAATTAGTATTACTGTAACCCTCAACCATCTTAGGGTATTCAGTGAACATCAAAGAGAGATTAACTGTTCCCTTTAAATATCAGAACACTCTTTCTAAGGCTACCCAATGAGATTTATCAGGATTTTGATTATATCTACTAAGCCTTCCTACAGCATAGGCAATATCAGGTCTTGTCCTATTAGCTACATGCAAGAGAGATCCTATAATTTGAGAATACTTTAATTGATTAATTGGGTCACCTAAATTTTTCTTTAGGTGAAAGCTAGGATCAAAAGGAGTAGATGTTGATTTAAGATTGGAATAACCAAACTTCTTGATCATTTTTTTATAGAATGAGAAAGAGAGAGAGCTATCCCTTCATGTGACTTGATAAGCTTCATCCCTAGGATTACATCTGCTTCACCTAAATCTTTCATATCAAACTTAGAAAATAGAAAAGATTTAACACTTGAAATAATTTCAAAAGATGTTCCAAAAATTAGAATATCATCTACATATAAGCAAAGGATTACACAATCATTGTCGATAATTTTAGAATAAACACACTTATCATGATTATTGATTTGAAATCCAAAAGATATAATAATTTGATCAAATTTCTTATGCCATTGTTTATGAGCCTGTTTAAGACCATAAAGGGACTTGATAAGTTTACAAACCTTATCTTCTTGTCCCTTTACAACAAAACCTTTAGGTTGTTCCATATAGATCTCCTCCTCAAGATCTCCATTTAGGAACACAGTCTTCACATCCATTTGATGAATGATTAACTTATGAATGGAAGCAATAGCAAGAAGTGATCTAAGGGTTATTATTCTAGCTACTGGAGAATAGGTATCAAAGAAATGTAACCCTTTCTTTTGATTATACCCTTTGGTTACTAATCTAGTCCTATACTTTTCTATTGAACCATCGGGTCTAAATTTCTTCTTAAATACTCACTAACACCCTAAAGGTTTGCTTCCAGAGGGTAAATTAGATAACATCCAAGTTTTATTTTGTAAGATTGAATTAAATTCAGAAAGAATAGCTTCCATCCAAAAAGGAGCATCAGGTGAGGACATCACCTCTGAAAAAGAAGAAGGTTCGCCTTCGACTAGAAAAGTAAATAAATCTTCGCCAAGGTCTTTTTCTTTCCTTATCCTTGAACTTTTCCTAAGTTCAGAAGGTCCACCTTCAGGATTAGATCTTTTCCTTTTCTTTGACTCATTAGAGGATCCAGCTTCTAAAGAATCATGAACCAAGAAAGGATTAGAAGATAGTTGATTTGGTGCTTGGTTCCGAAAAGAAAAAATATTTTAAAATAAGTAGCATCTCTTGATTCGATAAGAGTATTATTTGAGATACCACTTATATCAGAGTTTATCACTAGGAACTTATTTGTACTGCTATCTAAGGAATAACCTATAAAGATAGTATCTACGGTTTTAGGTCCTATTTTTCTTCTCTTGGATTCAGGTATTCCTACCTTAGCCAAGCATCCCCACACTTTAAGATAATCTAGCCTGGGTGTTCTACCTTTCCAAAGCTCAAAAGGTATTTTAGGACTATCCTTAAAGGGTATCCTATTTAAAATATAACATGCAGCTAAAAGAGCTTCCCCTCACAAGTTCTCGGGTACTCCCAAACTTATTAACATTGAGTTAACCATATCCATTAATGTACAATTTTTTTGTTCAGCTACACCATTGGACTGAGGAGAGTATGGTGGTGTAACTTCATGAATAACACCATATTTTTGTAAAATAGAGTCATTTCATTTGAGGTATATTCACCACCGCAGTCTAACCTAAATTTCTTAAGCTTTTTCTCAGTGTGGTTTCAACTTCTACCTTATAAATCTTAAACTTATCTAATACTTCATCCTTAGATTTTATCAATATATGTAACAATATCGAGAGAAGTCATCAATAAATGTTACAAAGTAACGACTTTCTCCCCATATAGAAAACTTGGTAGAGTCACATACATCGCTATGGACTAAATCAAGAAGTGTTGAACTCCTATTTACTGATTTAAAAGGTTTTCTTGGCATCTTGGCTTGAATACAAATCTCATATTTAAACTTTCTATCAATATGAACTTTAGGAATTAGATTAAGATTTGTCATATAATAAATACGATCAAAATTCACATGACCAAGTCTACTATGCTAAACATTTAAAGATTCAACATTAAAAAAAAGAGGACTTTTATTAGATAACTTAGAAGATACATTTAATTTAAAAAGACCTTCACAAACAAAGCCTTTACCAACAAACTCATTATTACGAGTAATTACAACTTTATTTGACTCTAGAATAATTTTATATCCTCTAGATATAAAGAGAGATCCACTAATCAAATTTCTTCTAACACTAGGAACTAACAGCACTTTGTGAAGGATCAGAATTTTTCAGATGTCATCTTTAGATCCACTTGACCTTTCTCAAGCACTTATGCTGAAGAATTATTTACAAGTGTCACACCTCCTCCACTTGATTCCTAAAGGTGGAGAACCAGGAGTGATCAAAATAAACATGAACATTAGCTCCTGAATCAAGCCACCAATCACAAGAAGATTGGGTTGAGTTAATTAAGTATTTTGAATTTACCTACCTGAAAGAAGGCTCAACACCACTCTTAACAACATTAACTTGTGGTTTAGATAATTTTCTCAATGGTTCAGTCTTTCGGTAGTAGCAGTCCTTCGCTACATGATTTATCCTTCCGCACACAAAGCAGAATGTGCCTTTATAATTTTTTGACTTCTGATTTGGTCGGTTCTGGTTTGGTCAGTTTTGAGGAGGTTTGTATGATTAGTTGGATCTAGATTAGTATTTCTTCTTCATAAAATTCTTTCCCTTAGGTTTGAATTGATTTGGAGTTGGATTTGACTCGGTTAGATGGATTTTAGGTCCAAGATCGGTCTTTTGATTTTGATTAAGCTTAAGCCGATGTTTTTCTTCAATCCTAATAGAGTTAATCACTTCTGTTAGGGTCAAGCTACCTTGCTTATGGCTTAGCTCTCGAGTAAAGGATGACCAAAAAGATGGAAGGGTATCTACTAAGGCTTGGACCTTATAGTTTTCAGAAAAACTACAGCTAGTCAACTTAGACTTTCTAAGAAAATCTTGGAATTCATGTATTTGAATACTAATAGGTTTGAAATATACCATTATGTACTTTCAAAATTTTGAGATAGTGAATCGATCTAGACCAGCATCATCCATCCCATATTCAGCCTTAAGGGCATCCCATAGTTCCTTAGCAGTTTTAGTAGGAAGGTAGACATCATAAAGGTTATCAAATAGAGCACTTAAAATTATATGTCTACAATGAAAATCTATTTCTTGGGGTGTTTTTGATGTTGATGAAGAGGAGGTATCAACTATACTAGAAGAATCTTGTTGAGTATTGGCTTTGGAATCTAATAATTCAATGGCAGAAAATAAGCCTAAAGTGGTAAGCCAGTATTTCACTTGGTTTTGCCACCTCCTAAAGAACGATCCATTAAATTTTTCAGGTTTGATTGTACTAAGATCATCAAAACCCATTTTGAGTAAGTTGATTTTTTAATTCGTTCTGCACAACTAAAAAGTTGAAGGTTTAGCCTTATAATTTAAATTTTTTAAATAAATAATTTTTCAGATATTTCTAGATTTTAAATTTAAATTCAAAAGAATTAAATCTAGAAACTACTTGCAATAATAATAAAACCACTAAGCAAAATTAACTTAAATAATTCAATTTTGAATTTGAGTTTCAAATTTTTTTAAAAAAATTAAATTTCAAAATTTGAATTTCAAATTTTAATTTTGAATTTTAAATTTTAAATTGAAAACACTTTTTTTAAATAAATTATAAGGCTTTTCCATAGATTCAAAGTAAGAATTTTTTTATTTTTATTTTTTAAATTACTTATAATAAAATCTAGCAATTTCTAATGATAGGAAAACTTGTCCTTAGCTGTTAGGAAATTATTTTTGATTTTGCAAAAATCCTTTTCTAGAAAATGCTAGAAAGTTAATCTAAAGATTTAATTCAAAATATAAACTAAATATAAAAAGAATCTAGCTGGTCGAGGCATGTTACACACTGCCATAAGGATAAGTTTTCGTCCTCTCGTTCGGATTGTTGGCGATTTATTCCTAAGGTACAACGATCTGGCTCGATCCAATCGGGTGAAGGTGCAAACCTAATAAAACTTTAGATGCCCAAAAAAAAAAAAAATATAACAATTAAAATTAAAATGAACCTTTCATCAATAGCATGTTGAGATGCAGAACTCCAAGATCTTGCAAAGCAGATTTTAAAATAATAAAATAAAATTTTAATAGAATTTAAATCTCCCTATTTCTCTCTATTTTTTTATCTATATATATAATATTTTTGGCCGTTAGGCCTTTGTTAGCGTGAAATGAAAAGTGGAATGCTCGAGCATTCGCGGAATTAATCCATGGAACGCTCGCTGGCGAGCGTTCTCTCAGCATCTTCCAAGCATTTGACGCTAGCATTAAATGCTTTCATGGGTCCATTATCTTTTTTAAAAAAAAAACCTTTTAACTTTAAACGGTAAAAAGTCAACAATTTAATGTCCATGTACTCATGGTTACCACCGCCGTAAGTCCGATTCACCATCTAAATTTTGTCATTCGGGACCACGCACACCCTGTTGCCGTCTGATAAGGCCATCCAGAAATTTCTTTTTGCACCGCTTAAATTGCTCAGCATACTTTCCTAATTTAAAAAGAAAAAATTCTAAATTACCCTTAACACCCGTCTTCTTCCCCCCTCTCCTCCCTCTTCCCTGGTACTGCCTCCCATCTCTTCCTTCCGGCCCTCTCTCCTCCCCTTCCCTCTCCAGCACCGCCCCCCTTACTTCCCCGACACTGATGCCCCCCTCTCCTTTCCCCACCCTGGCACCGCCTCCCACCTCCCCTTGGCTTCGATCTCCTTCCCACTCATTGGCCCCGATGCCCCCCCTCTCTAGCAGATATTTTTCTCTGTTTTCTCTTTTTTCCTTGAAACCCTTCCGCGATTTTCTTCTCTTCTTCCTGAAACCCCACGAGCTCCCCTCCGCAAATCTGAGACTCAATCTGAGACCCCCCGTGAGCTCCTCTCCGCCGTGAACCTCCGGACGCCAGAACCCTCCCTCGCCGCCTTTAAAACTCTACCGCATAGAAGCAAAAACAAATCTGGGTAAGCTCTCCCTTTCCTTGTTCTGGTTTTATTGATCTCCTTCGATCTATTTTTACTGCTCCTGGGTATTTCCTCAGTCTCCGTCTTCGTCTCCGTCTGAGAGGCATCTCAGATATAGAGAGGGAGAGAGAAAGAGATTGAGAGAGAGGAGGAGAAAGGAGAATCATATTCTGTGATTTACTAGTACTTGCAATCCTACTTATGGTTTTTAGCATCATCTGAGCAGATATTTTGTATTCAACCATGTCCACTTGTTTACCTTTCCTTTCGGTATGTTACCTAGCATGTGTTCACACTTCATCATTAGATACCTTGTAAACCTTATGGCAACTAAACCTCACTCAGAGTTAAATTAGTGGTGTATGATACACCTCAAGGTTGTGAAGAGGAATGATAAATAAATTAGTATAGCAGAAGAGGAATGATAATTTAATTAGTATAGCAGCTTACAGTAGTTTATTACCATAGAGCATAGAATAATCAATTTGTCTTCATGCTGTTGCATGGCATTCAAAGAGGGGTTATTCTTATGCTATAGCTTAACAACTGAAACAGAGTCAGTTTTGTTGTGAGCTGTTTCAAGTTGAATCGATGATTTGTTCATGTACAGAACGTTCTAATGGTAGTACCAATAGAGTTGAGCTCTGTTGCTGAGACTGATGGAATTTTAGAGTCCATGCTGCTAGAATATCTCTGCATGTCTAGAATGTTGGTGAGTAGAGGGAGGTATCAATTTTGTAGGGAAGAAGGTGTTTAATAATTTAATAATTTTGGTGAAGACATTCTGAGGTGGTTTTGGATGAATTAGGTTATGAAAGCATACTATGGAATAAGGTGGGCACTTAACAGAAGTTCCCAAACTTTTGGCCCTTGTGGACCTTATGGAATTTGATGCTTGTAGCGGCTGATGCACTGAGTTCAGTTGGATTTTCTGTTCAAGAAAAAGCTAGATGATGATGATGTTCTGGGAAGACGTTTGGCTGTGGGAGGTGGAGCTCAAGGATAGTTTCCAGACCTTTTCTTAATTAGCAGAGATGAGAATGTGTTTGTTGGCCTGCTTTGGTGAAGAATGATGCAAGAAACAAGTGGTCTGAGTGCACTTTAGATGGTAAATTTATAATCCTTCCAGTTACTTTTTGTCCTTCGGATGCATCAAGAAGATTATTTCAGAGCTGCTGCAGAGAGGTGGATCTAAGCAATTAGCCTTCTTCCATCAGCTTCTAAAATCTCTGCAGTGGGCCTTCCTATCACCAAAAAGGTGTGGGCTTCTTGTGAAGCCTGTTTTCAATGACTCTCTGGTAGGCCTTGAAATTTTCACTTAAGAAAAGTCTTTGTACGCCACCACCGGTTCAAGATAATCATTATGTTGATATTTTATTTTTTTTTTCTCGATGGTATGTATGATCTCATGCATTTTCTTCTACTAGTTAGGTTACGATCATGGATTCATCCAATCACCTGTTAGCATGCTTAGGCATAGAATTTGAATCCCTTTTAACCATACATATCTGATTTGATTCCCTGGTGGGATATAACAGACATTCCAGCACTTGTTCAAGTGTTTTTTTGGGTTTTTGTTTTTGTTTTTTTTTTCCTTGGTAAACACTTGTTCAAGTTTCAAAGGCACTTTCGTTATCAATAAATATTTGACTTATTAGAATGAAATTTTATGCAAATATAGTTAGAGTTGATACTTAGATAAATCAACTAGGAAATGTAGATTTCCAGGTGTCAATGAGATAATAGTGATACATTATTAATCTACTAGTGTCTGCTTAAGCAGCCGTGCATGATTCATTGACCTGCATGTTGGTGTCAAGGTTAATCATTTAAGGAAGGTGCGTCTTCCATGGGGCTAATAAGACTATCAAGTTCACGATAACTTTAATTAGGAAATTGAACAGTTGGATAATATTATCTGCAAAGCTCTTGGTAATTGCCTGCTATTCCTGTAAATGAATTAGCATGGTTTTGAAGTATCTGAACCAATGCACTGGTATGGGTTGTTATGGTATGGTACGGCCTGTTCCACTATACTGATGCATGATACATGGTTCGAGTTGGCAGAGAACCCATATCATGTGTTAATATAGGGGTTTACCAAGCCTCTGCATCATCTATTACTACAAGACTGAATTGGTATGATACATCCTACACTGGCTGGTATGGGTCAGTGTTTAAATCATTGATGTCAACTAAGAGTTCACCTTAAGTTTGTACTTACATGATGAAGATGTAGGTATGACTGTTTCATGATGGTGCACTCTGAGCATTAACCACTGCTACTGTTACTTTGCAGTGTTCTAGATTGGTGATTTGGCCTGGAATCCTCCAAACAATCATGTGAGTAAGTTTCCCTTAATTATCTCTGCCATCAACGGTTATGTCCTTGATTTCATGTATCATGGCAGATTGCCTCTTGATTAATAGAACCTTTAAACTTTTTGGCATAACTTTGGCTTTCCTGAAACTTGTATCTCATAGATGGTGCATCGTTTCCCTAAGCATGATTTTTTTTTTCATGGTAGGAGCATGATTTATTTATTTTTTTTCAGTAGATCTAATAGACAAATTCACGAAAGGTTCTAAATTAGTACCATACAATATACTATTAAATGATGCCCTATTCATTTTCTTGACTTATTTTGATATGTTTTATGTACTTTTGGTCAGTCACTTCTCTTGACTCTTAGAATATTCGGCAAAATAAGTGAACATTGAAATTGAAACCAAAACCACATAAACTGAAGCTCATTTTGTTCCATTAAATTGAGTGCTCAACCGTGGATCGAACCACTTCATAATTCTGTTGGGTTTATCATGCTAAGAAGGAAAGGATAGTATTTCACATCAAAAAAAGAAGAAAAAATAGTAATTTTATGTTCGAATGACAGTGATTAATTTGGTACTATTCATGTTTTTTTACTTATTACAACTATATCTTCTTATACTTTCTTATTTATTAATTCTAGTTTGTATGTTTGTTTGCAGATGTCTTCGAGAGATACTCCTGCTACATCGAGGCCAGATGATTCTCCTTACATTCCAACTCTGACAGAGGGGTCATCTGTCGGCGCATCATGTAATAACTCTACTTTAAACTTATCTTATTTGTCTATATTTCTTTATGTAATTTTGCACTAATTTAGTTCATTATGTTTTGCAGCTATGTCATCAAAAAGAGGGGCCGAGGTCTTGCTCGCGGATACAAGTCCGCACATCTGATTGATACGCATCGTGGACAGAAGTTGCCTATTCTTTTGCCACCTAAGGTTGAACGACCATTAAGAGAGTTTCGCTCCGAGTTTCTGATCGAGATAGGAGTGGTTGTACATGACATGGCACCACTTGCGGTCAGAAAGTGGAGTGAGATCACTGATGCATAGAAAGCACCTATGATCGATCGACTTTAGGTCAGTATAATTGTATTAGATTTCTTTAGATTACTTTTAGATTACTTTTAATGTACTTAATATACCTTATAACTTTTATAATTTTTAAATATATTTGTAGGAGAAGTTCGATCTTGATATGACTTTAGAGCATATTAAAAAGGGTATGAGTTTCAAATGAATAAAGTATATCGAGAATTTAAATATCGACTTCATGTACACTTCATTAGTCACGGTGGGGACACAAGTGTGAGCTTAGCAAAGCAAAATAAGCCATCTCGTGTCTCGCAGAGTGACTGAAACTTTCTTTATTATTATTTTTATTCATGTGAGTATAAAGTAAATACATCCATACAATTATTTTAATCAGATGACTGGAACTTCCTTGAATTTTTCTTTTTTGATACTGAAAGTGTTTAATTGATATTAACCTTGCCTAGAGTAATTGCATTGTAGATAAATCTCAAATCTACTTGGAGGCAATGTTTTCATTGAAAAGGATCGAGTTATAAACTACAAAGAGGAAGACATATTAAGGGATCTGGTAGCAAAAACTTAACATTCATTTTGATTTCTCCAAAAAAATGTATACCTAATGAAATTAGTCCTATGCTCAGCAACCTGGTTGAAAAGGTTGATGCTCCTTGTACTGACATTCAGGTTTTGTACTTAAAATAGCATATTGGATCTTCACTGGAGTTGCTGCTTCATGTGCACCTAGCAGACAAAAGCAAAAACAAGCCCTGGTCTGCAGGATGATAACGGTCGGGTAGATTTGCATGTTTAAGAAAATAAACATTTGTACTGTATAAAAGTGTCTTTAAATCCTATTTACGAATGAAGAGAACAAAAAGGAGAAATCCATATTTAAATTGGATCTTCAGGATTAATGCCATGGACTGCCTTTCTCTGTCATATCTCATCTGGATTAGATCTAACATTGCTGGACTCTTTCAGCTTGATTTTGGAATTGAGCCTTGATGAGGAACATGTCCATATCGATTGAGGTCAAATCAATCAGTTTCAATTGGCCCATTTAGACCGGTCACGATCCAACTATAAGAGAAAAATCCTTTGGAGATTTCAAGCGCCCAGCAGCGTTCCATCATGGGAGGAAAAACAGTGGATTTAAATCATCACTAAGTAAGCTTAATGTAAGAGAGGATGGTGAAAGCAGCAAGCCAGCATAGTTTATCCAGATGAGATAAAAATAGATAGGGATTTTAGTCAATTGAACAATATATATTGCACAACTATAGCTAATTAAATGCAAGACCAGATGAGATAGGAGCTGGGCTATGCAATGGTAACGGGTTCAATTCTCAAACTTAGACAGGCTGTCCTATCTATCAGACTTATAGTTTTGACCAGGCCTCAGCGTCATAGAGATCGAACTAATGACCGACCGGCTCATCCAATGGATTTTATTTCAAATGCATAGCATAGTGTGTGTGTGTCTATGTATAAAACAGTTGAGGGGTAAAATTACTGTTGCATTAATAATCGTGCAGGGGTTAGGATCAGCCCTGACTCCCACTTGTTGTGCAATACTCGTTAGAGATGAATCAGCCCCAGTGGGTCGAGGCGCTTTAACCCCTCGGCGAGCCAAGGATTCCCAAGGCTTGGATCACATCTCTCGGCGTTAGCCAAGCTATCGACATCTTTCGGCCTCAGCCGAGCTAATAACATCTCTCGGCCTCAGTCGAGCTATTGACATCTCTCGGCCTCAGCCGAGCTATCCCTGTCTCTCGGCCTCCGCCAAGCTATTCCTATTCACCATGCCCGATAGCCGAGCTATCCTTATGCCCCGGCCAGACCCGATCACTCAAGCACCTCTGCGGAATCTGGCGCGGAAGAGTTTAGACAAAAATCATACCCGAGAGTGGCCTAGAGCCTTAGAGCCTATACCGTCTCCGAATCTCAAGGCATGAACCAGCTCTCCCAGCCGCCGATCCTCTAACTAACAAGATACGAATCTTACTGACCTCATTACAAACTGGATTCGAATCCTAACGGCTTTCGGACCCACGATACCCCCAAGGAATCATGTGATCCTCTATAAATAGAATCATCTTCTGACTTCTCAGGTATGCGCACTTGCTTACTGGCCCACTCTCCTTCTACCTCTGCTCACCCCTTACCGCCATTAACGCTCTGCTCAGAGCTTTCGAAAGGTCATCCTGAAGAGACTCTTCAGCGAGAGCCTTCTCCTCACATTTGTTGATTGCTGATCTCCGCTGACTTGAGCGTCGGAGGGTCTTCCGCGGAGGGCCACCCCCAATGCCTCTCGCGTGAGGACTGTTTTGCAGGTCTGCCCAGGAGGGAGCCCATCCTGAAGCTCGATCACGCCTAAGTCGGAGGATAGATTTCAGCAGCAACAAAAACTTTAAGCTCACTTTAAACAATCTAGACCAATGCTTTATAAACCAAATTATCAGTCATAAAGGACTATTTTGTATAGTGGGAATTCGGCAATGACTCCAAAATTTGTTACTGTTTTTGAGCTGGTCGTTGAACCAGCTGGGAGCTTCCAATAGGTTTCCAACCTAACAATATTGAAAGTTGCTTGTAATTATTTGGCCTTGACCTGGTCTCTAGTTAGGGGAGCTTCCAACAACCTAACGTTACAAGTGACCCTTAATAATTAATTCTATGGTCTTCATGGTCATCATCTAATAGTTTTTTTTTTTTTGAAAAGTTCAGCTATCCCATATGATTGCATGTGAGATGAAAACTAGGACAGAAAAGAAATAGGGCATAAGTTTTTCATAAATCCAGACACTTTTTTGGCAAAAGTTTCATGCTATGGTTATCTTTTTTTGATGAAATTTATTGTCTTAAACTATTATTATTTTTTTTTCAGAGAGATCCTGTTATGGAAGAGGAGCCATCAAGACTTCATCTTTGGAATACTCTTCATTTTGACAAAAAAAAAAGAATCAATGGATAAATAAAAGAGCTGAAGATACCTATGTAAGTTTTATCAATTAAAAATACAATATTATTGAATGTAATGTTTTATACTAAACATATTGAATTTGTTTTCTTTTCATTGCAGGCATAGTTAGTAGAGCGACTTTCCTCACAGGACTCTACAGTAGAACCAATCAATGAGGATATTGTTTTGAGGAGGTTTTAGGCTCTAGATCTGATTATAAAAGGGGATGGGGGTCCACTATCAAAGGGGACATCGAGAACTAGACGTAGTTCTTCATCTTCTAAAAACTTACAATTAAAGGATGAACTACATAAGTACCGAGAACTCATCGCTCAGCAAAAGAAGACCATCGAGGATCTAAAGGCGACGACCGATGAGCTCACTACTTACATGCGACAGCTAGTGCCTGAATTTCGTCATAGTAGATCCGAGTAGACCTCACCTCTATAGTACATGTATTTTTTTAATTATGTATTTTTAAAAACATTGTATACGATGATTTTATTGAAATGAATGAATATTTTTATTAATTTTTTTTTAAAAAATATGAAGCAAAAAATATTTATAATATTATTATTTTAACATTATATTAAATTATTGTAACAGATGCAAAACAAAAAAAATAAAAATAAAAATAATTTCTAAACCTATTACGACGATTCAATTTCGCTTCCTATTACGGCGAAACTAAGTCGCCGTAATAACGTCTAACCTATTACGGTGAAAATAATTCACCGTAATAATATCTAATCTATTACGGCGAAAATAATTCACCGTAATAATATTTAATCTATTACGGCAACTTAATTTCGCCGTAATAGATAGCTATTATGGTAAAATTAATTTATTAATAAATTTTATTTTAAATTATATATTTTTAAAATTTATATTGACGATATATATTCGTCGTAATATGTTATTTATTATGATGAAATATATCGTCGTAATAAGTTATTATGACAACAGCTTATTACGATGCTTTTGGGACGTATTACGATGATTTTTTTTATCATCGTACTAACTTATTACGATAATTTTTGTACTTATTACGATGAATTAATTCGTCAATCATTTTTCTTGTAGTCCCAGGCCAAGTGTGATCTTATTATGATGATTAAGCTTTATCGTAATAATTCAACTTATTATGTCAATAATTGTATTTTTGTCGTAATAGCGCAAAAATAAAAAAATATGCTCTCACCTATTACTGTGACATTAAAATGTCACCGTTTGAAATCACCTTATTACGGTGAAATATAATTTTCACTGTAATAGCAAAAAAATTAAAAAATATACTGTCATCCTATTACGGCAACATCTAACTGTCGCCGTTACAAATCAACTTATCACGGCGAAAAAATATATTTCACCGTAATAGAGCAAAAATTAAAATAAATATACTCTCAACTTATTACGACAACATCTATCTGTCGCCATTACAAAGCAACTTATTACGACGAAAGAGAAATTTCATCGTAATAGCATGAAGAAAAAATAAAATAAAATTTGCTCCCTATTAACGGCAAAACAAAATTTTCGCGTAATAGCACGAAGAAAAAATAAAAATAAAATTTGCTCCCTATTATGACGAAAACTATTTTTGTCATAATATAATAAAAATAAAAATAAATAAATCTTTCAATATTACGGTGAAATATATGTTTCACTGTAATATCGCCAAAAATAAAATATAATCTCACCCTATTATGGTGACATTTAGATGTCACCGTTACAAATAATAGCATGAAGAAAAAATAAAAATAAAATCTGCTTCATATTACGGTGAAAATAATGTTTCACCGTAATAGAATAAAAAATAAAAATAAAATCCGCTCCATACTACGGCAAAATTTATTTTTCATTGTAATAGTGCGAAAAACAAAAATAAAAATAACATATGCTCCCTATTAATATCTTGAATTAAAATAATTATTTTTTAAATAAAAACTCTATCTATTATGACAAAAAAATATTTTGCCATTACAAATATATATTACGGCGAAATATGTTTTCGCCATATTATGTTGAATTAAAATAATTATTTTTAAATAAAAATACTATCTATAACGGTAAAATATTTTTTCATCATAATATCTTGAATTAAAATAAATATTTTTTTAAATAAAAACTCTATCTATAATGGCGAAACTATATTTTGCCATTATAAGTAGAGATATTACGATGAAATATGTTTCGTCATAATAATGTTAATTAAAATAAATATTTTTTTAAATATCTCTATCTATAATAGTGAAATATAGTTTCACCGTTAGAAGTAGAGATATTATGACGACATATTGTTTCGTCGTAATATCATGAATTAAAATAATTATTTTTTTTAAGTAAAAACTCTATCTATAACGGCGACCTTATATTTCATCGTTAGAAGTATGGATATTATGCCATAATAAGGGAACCTATAACGACGATAATAAGTTGTCGTTATAAATTCTCCACAAATGCTCATCTTTCTAGAGAGAAGAGGAGACGGTGCCAAAAAAGGGGAAGCACTGGGGTCGGAAGGAGACCCAGGCCCAGAGGAGGAGGGTCGGTGGGGGCGATGCCGAGGAGGGGAGGGGAGAAGATGGGGACGAGGGAAAGGGTGAGAAGCGGTGCCAGAAAGGAGAGAGGAGAGCGGGGGGCGTCGATGCCGAAAAAGGAGTGGAAGGAAGGAGACTGGGGATGCTAAGAGTAGTTTAGAATTTTTTTTAAAAAAAATAAAAAATGTATGAAGCAATTTGAGTAGTGCAAATAGAAATTCCCCGCCTTACACATCATTGCACAACTTTCAACCCAAATTGGTACCGCCTCACCAACCTAGTCGTCCTCTGCCACCGGCGACCCTAACTCTCCGTCCAAACGCTTACTTCTCTATCTTGAGCAGTGACATTACATCTAAGGTGTCAATGGTTGCAACGCTATCAAGTTGAAATGGCATGCCCGTGGTTTACTCTTTAATATAACTTATGGCGATCATCTAAACGCAATAACTTTAACTTCCAATTTTACTGCATTTTTATGGCCCCGAACCTTGTAGAGTAGGAGAAAATGATTTATTTAACCATCTACTAGTTGGGTACTAATTCTACCATGGATTTATGTAGGTGTGGGAATGCTTTAGGTTTGGCCCAAGCTGAGTCTTAAGCTGAGAAGTGCAAGTTGGCCCATAATATTTTTTAGTTTTGGGCCAATACTCAACGTTAATGCTGGGTTGGTATCTCCAACACCTTGATGATATTTCAACGGTAGCATGTGCTCAAACTACTTAATACGTATGGTAATCCGAAAAGGATCATCATGGAAATTTTAGATCATTGATGATCCTTATATTAAGATCGTATGATTCTTGAATATTTAAGATCATCATATTTGGTATCATGCATCAAAATGACTAAAGATCGCGGATGATCTAAGGGGGCATTTGGTAACAGATAATCTATCCAGATTATCAGTAATTTAAAAGAGGCCCACTAGATAATTATGTTTGGTATGTGTTTTAAATAGAAATCTATCATCTAGTGGTAATCTGGATACGTCTTATAAGGTAATAATTCAGATTATGTGGCTATCCATATTACCGGATATGTAATCTAATAAATTTTTTTTGACAAAAGGATCCCTAAAAATAAAATTATCCCTTTCTTCAAAAAAATAAACCACGTATATTCGGCCAAAAAGAAAT